>LUCM01001276.1:33739-46079 GCA_008360955.1 Fasciolopsis buskii
GCATATACCTGTCCATGGTCTGCCTTTTCGTGCTCTTTTTGAATGTGCTGAGCAAGGTCGGAAGAATCGACGTGACGATCAGCCCATGGCTAGCCGTAGAGGGATGAAGAAGTTGGCTTCGGCTTTGGTCTCGGCTAGTACTTCCCGCCTTCCTGATTGGGTCCCAAGAGATTAGGATTGTTATTGATTGGAGACCCATATGGTTTGCTCAGAACTGAGGTCAGTGGCGCGAGTGCTGTGTGGCCTGTCTGCAGAACTCATTATCCTCAAAAATGACCCGAAAACAACCAGAAAATCACAAAATATATACGGAGAAAACATGAACTAGTTTGTTGTTATTTGCCCACCTTCACTGAATTTCCACTTACATGTTGTTCCGTTGGCACCATACTTATTTTCAAGCCGGTGTATACTACATATATAACATTTAGTCACATGGAGTGCGAAGAGAAGGACGGCGAATTCGTTTTTAGATGCTGGTCTCCCAGCAGGTACATGGAGGGACCCTGTTAACGAAATAAATGAGGGATCCGCAAGTGGATACTCCTGTGCTGAGATGGTAGCTTCCGAAAGTAACGATATAAAGAGGTCATTGAGAACCCGTTTCAATGATGACAATGCAACCGTTCACAAATTATCTGGCGCTGGAAAAGCGGGATCTTTAAGTGTGTCCAAAAGCGATGCTCACCCAGGTGTATATTGGTCAACGGTTTCCTAATCGGGGTAAAATTTTACAACTTTGTTACTGTGATGCTCTGTAAACACCAACGAATTTGTTTGAATGGGATTCGTTGCATGGATATGACAACAATGCGAATCAAGTCAGGAATAAAACTAGCGGCGGTCAACTTCAACATTAGTTACAAGTGACTGAACTGCACACATCACACTCGAAATCATGTGACATCGGTGTCAACAGCGCCGTCTGTTCGAACACCGAATATCTTATTGCCAGCATCTAAATGACCGGCGATTGTCACATGGCATCTGTCATCGGGATGATCACGCTTGAATTTAAGGTTCGATAGCCTCTTTGGTGCTAGATAGCTACCCGCTGTCGCTCGGCCCGTGACCACGCCTGGTCTGTTCGGACCTTATATGGTTCTATGCCCAGTCTTTCCTTCGCTGTGTAATGGACCCTAGGGACCACTACATTCATGCTTCAAGCATGTCACAAAACTTGATACAGAAGCTCAGCGGAAACCGATTAATCATAACGGCGACCGTTCTGATCATGAAGAAACGCAAGGCATTTTGTTGGACGATGTTATCCTACCAGTGTGAACTTCACACACGCATTCACTTCCATAAATTCATTCTCGCTCCCCAAAAACAACTTTGTGACAGTTAAGTAACCAAAATTGAAAACGTCAAGTTACGTGACAAGCAACAATTCAATGCGACTGAATCTTCTTGGGTGTTTAAGCTTCAGTCGTTTTGCACTCATGTCAGTTGTCGTGGTGTTTTTGGAATTTCTGACATCTGATGTGCAATTACACGTGGGCTGACAGGCATTGAAGTGATAGACTTCAAGTAATTTCAAAGATTACCGTCACTCAAATGTGGTCTGCATTAAATAGTACTGTGGTGTGGAAAGGTTAACATTTTCGTCTAGACTAACAGACAAGCACAGAGTAAACTAGGAAGTTTTAACAAAAAAGTTCAAAAAGAAAACATGGTGATAGCTCTATGTTTAGTCTTCGAGTATTTGAATTTCACTCACAGTGTGGATAATACGGATGGTTCATTTCTGAGACCCAAAAAGTTCTCAAAAAATCACGTGCGAAAATGCGGTTACGGGAAAAACTCGTAACTCGAAACTCACTACTGTGTTTGGAACGAACATCGCTAAGATCACGAAGCGAAAAGAGCCTCATTCCTCATTCGCTCAGGTGCAGACGTGCGCCAATCCTCTCCAGTTTGCGCAGGCATGTGAATACGGTTACATGAATCGGTCTAAATCTGTTAGTCTAGTGTCGAACCACGAGTCCTAGTTTGGATCGAAACGTCACAATAACCCTAATATATATATATATATATATACCAATAATTTCGTGCAAATGCAAACAGATTTTAAGTCGCGATGACCACGTATGTCGAATGTGGGTGGGTTTAGGTAGCTTGATGACCTGACCCGGTAGGTGTAAGAATACACCAGCATCTGTCATAACCTAACAACCCACACAGACCATGAACCAGAACTCAGGAGTTTCAGACGTTCCTTGTAGTCAAGCGACGAAAACCCCGGTAGCGCCTGTTTATTCTGCTTGAGCACTGCAAACGTAATTGAACAAGCATCTGAGGTCACAAGCCAACTGCTTGTAAATTCGGTCCGGGAATGAAGCTGGATAGTTATTGACATCGATGGACTCGTGGGATCTAAATCAATCGACGCTTTACACCACGATCGATAAACTTCGTCACTTGTACCAACTCAGTATTGTCATTACTATTAATCTGGCATTCTCATTGTCAACGACAGCATCACAAATGCCACGATGAATCACAAAAAACCACATGATTTCGATGTGGTGATTACATGTCCGCACAGAACCGTGCAGACTTCACATTTGACATCACAGAACGTCACAGAAGAATCATTTCTCGCGCATCAGTCGGATATTTCACCATGTTTCTCTCAAGTAGCACAAGAACAAGGTAAATAATACTCTCTTGGACAAAAAAGGAAAAATACGCATTGTAAAAAAACAATGTTTACAGTGAGCAAGTGGACGAGTACGTGTTTGAACTCATTTCAGTTCTGCAAATAACAAAGCCGGAAAACTGGAACCCAATTGCGATAAAAACTTGGCATCCAAGTTGAATGAAAAGATAGGCGAAGATAGGAGTACAACCGAAATCCTGTCCACCAATTCTCGATACAGAACGAAGTAAAAACTAACAGGGGATAAGTTTTTGTACCTAGAAATCGTCTGTGTGACGTTCTATTGTTTGAGAGAGACAGGAAAGTTTGGTGAGAAACGACAAATGATTTTAAATGAACAATCAAATCTGCCACGTCATGGATGTAGAAAAACAGCTGCGCGGGATTCATGTCAGTGAGCGGGCACTAGGAAGGTACAAGCTTGAGCTGGATTGGAAATAGTCAGATTGTGAGTGACGAGATTGAACAGTTTGGATGGGATAGATTCGACATACTACAGCTTGACCAAATCGAAGGACCAGTTGCACAAGCCAACTTATTGGTCCTGGAACCCACGGATTGTGAAGACTATCCACCATGCGTGACCACAAAACGGACAGATTGCTTTAGAACAAAGCGGTCAAGGCAATGGTGCATTCACAGTGATTACTATATGATTGACAAACTTGTGTACTTGATATTGCCGCATCATTTCCGCAAACAACATTGCGGACATTTACAAATGTTGTTCTATTCAAGAATGAACTGAATGCTAGTATCATATGAAAAATTATATTGCTAAAATCTGAGTAACACATCATTGGAATAGAGAGACAGTCACTTGAGTTCGGTTAGGGGCAGCACTAACCACTTGCGTTAGCAGAGAGTGGGCGATCTAAATTCGAATGTACGGTTAATATTGTGCTTCCGGGTGAAGATCTCATTAATAAAGCGTCATTTTCCGGTGTTACTGCGACACTATCGTAGTCAAAGCATCTGCATATGAAGCCGGTTCAGCGGCATGCTAAAAATCGTCAACATATTATCCAGTGCCGACAACGGAAGAACTGTACTGTGTATTCACTGACGGCGTTGGAATACGTAAAACCGATGCTACACTGGACTCAATTTCAAAGACAACATCAGTCCCTTGGTTAATTCAACTGGAATGTACATGACGCTCATTGATTTTAGGTTGACCCAAGCCATACAGGGTGACTTGAGCACATCTATCAAACACCATCCTTTCATGGTCAATGCAGTCAACGCAGTTACTGAAACGTGAAGCTCTGAGGAAGAGGAAAGCGGTAGGCGACCCTGCCAGTTTTACAATCGAAGGACCATCCTAATCGACAAAATTCTTAGGCTATTTTGTAGATCTTAATTAAAAATGCGTGTGGAAAATCGATCGAACACGTTGTGTTCGGATAAACACAAAGATCCCGGTGTGAATGGGAACCGAGACTCAGGACAGAGCTGCATGCCACCGGGCGCGTCCCTGGGTCCCGGACAAGGGAAAAACTGTGAATAAGATGACCTCACGTTCACTGGAAAACCGGCTGTGGACAAGTACTGAGTTTTGAAAGCATGATGGGTTTTCGCCTGGCACTATGGCCTGGGGAATTCGGCTCGCCGAAATATAAGATCACCGAACATTGTCGTGTTTCACTGACTCGACGAGATTTCCCGGAGAGGGCACATGAACCGCTTAACCAGCTGGCCTGGGGCAATTATGTTGTCTTATAGGTGACGCTTAGTTCGGTAAATGCCATAAGTGCACCCTAGAACAAACAGGCCTACTACGGACTGAGCGTGAGTAGTACAACAACCCACAGAGGAACCAGGCGTGTCGACGGAAAAACAATCATGCCAAGGCGTCTGAAACAGCTGACATATGTGATGAATCCTAAACAAATGTCTATTTTTCTTTTCTTTTAATCACATGTTGTTTTCCTTTTTCGCCATGATTCGATGGCATAAGATTTGTACATAGACTGATGGGTAGAAAATTAATAATGCATAAAGATAAGTTTTGTTATGATCCTGGAACCTGCTCGAGCTCTGGGATTAAACTCAATTGTGTACGCTCTTTCGAGGGTGGTGAGTAGAACGAAGTGGCCACGCCACGGCATAGCAGAAAGCATAAAAACGAGGACCAAATGTGAAGTGTGCAGTATTTCTCATTACATTCAGCGTACACAGTAGACCCAAGCGCCCACTGACGTGTTCAGCAGGACTGCTAATGCGATCTTGAAAGTTGGGCGGAAAGATAACCACGTAAGTTCCTAATACGTGAACGAGTTGGCCGGATTAATATGAATAAACTTCATTAAGTAATATGCAGCATCTCCCAAAAAACACCAGACTTTTCTCTTTTGGATACAACTCTCACCACGACCTAGAGAAAAAACCCGGTAACCTAAGCAGATGAAACAAACGATCGACACAAAACCTGGATTGGAATTGGACCGAAATGTAGCGATATCAAGGTTGGGATTTCCCCTTTGAAGAACAAAATAACTAGGGAAAAAGGATACTTTCGCGGTCGGCTGGCGTAGCCGCCATTCATATGCATCACATATGTGCATCCATCTGCCGGTCGGCCGCCTATAGAATAGCAGCCGGGCAACATGTGTGAGGCGTAGAAGCCACGATTCTCGTAGAAACGACGAGCCTGTGTGTTCGAGCTTAACACATGAAGATAAACCGCATGGCATCCTGGTGGACACGGGGGTAACGAGTCAAGTAAATCCAAGGCTGAATGGTAGATATCAACTGACGGTGATCCCCTTAAATCGGAATTTTCACCAGGAAAGACCTACAATAGGCGGGGAATAGATGGCATTTCAAAGAATTTGATACTGAAGTACTCTATAGCACACTGACGAACTACGCTTGGTGGCTATTCCGAAATATTGGCACCCCTCACCGGCATTAGCTTAATTTGGATAAAATGCCAATAAAAGAAACGTGTTGAATTAGTGACCATGTGAAAAACGTACTAAGCTAGAATCGAATGACACTAGGACAGAAACACCACTAGCTATTTCTATTGGTTGTGTAAAAGCCTGGTGATTTGATTTGAATTAATTCTTATGGTCTGTGAAATAAAACGCACAAAGATCTATTTCTGAGTATAATTCGCAAGTCGTCTATTGATCCTACGTCTACATCAGAATTTCTTGTTGCGACCAACTCAAGCATAAAGCATTAATGGAGAAAACGAATACATGTACGAGTTTGCGTGACCGCCATTGGTTCCACTGTTCATCCAAATCACTGTACGTACTTTGGACTTAGGTTCTATGTAGTCAGAGTCGCTTTGTTGTTAAACCAGGAGCACTCACGCTGACTCGTTGATACCAATCATTGTACAGTCCAGTCACTCAATCGCGATAGGGTGTCTTACGGAGGATGATGGGCTGGCCGTGACTTCTGAACGGGATCACGGTTTGGCACGACTATACAACTGGTATCTTTATGATCACAGTTTATCCTAGTAATCAATTAAACAGTTCAGCTCGACTCATACACAGTCACGGCGAGCACAGTATTCCCTTACAATCTCCCCATTCACACTGAGTTTGCTGGTGGGAGGAACTTTCCTCCCGCATTTGAAATGCATTGTCCTGAGTAGTTATTTCTATCGCTTGTGTGTGTGTCCGCCGAAATGAAGCTTACCAAAGAAATGCGAACGTAGGAGCTTTCCCACTGCCCTAAATCGTACTATTCCAAACAAAATAACTGTTCCCGCTTACGTCAGCACTAACGTTCGGTTTCAATTTACCATTGTGCAGAAAATCCCACTGAGTACACTGAGAACCTACGAGTTAGTGGACAAGCCCGTTTCCAGTAATCGGTACACATTCCACTACATCAAACTAATGAGGAAAATTTTAAGGGGTCAGATTAGTCAGATAAAATGTGAGTAGAAAAGAAACTGGCTGTGTACCGTACATAATCCAAAAACGAATGAACATGTCAATTATGGTCTGGTCTGGGGTTCCTTTCCGGGTGGAAGGTGGACCAGGGGAGCCGAATAGCGACCAAAAATTGTTTAAGCAAACACTGGAAGATTGTGAAGAGGGATCGCGAACGTCTCCGTTGGGCCTAAGACACGCCACTTTGCCACTCTATGCCTGAGGCATGAAATGTTTGTGTCACGTTCACGGTGTGGTGCTTCTGTGCCAGGTGTGAGACCGCTGCGCTACTGAGTGACTAAATTGCTCCAGTGCCCAACCATGCACAGTGGTATTCATGGAAGCGTTCTGACAAGCGCCTGGTCCTGCGGCCAATGTACACAGCCCCACAGGAACACGTGAACGGTAGACACGAAACCATGATAAGGAATTATGAACTTTGACCTTCAAACGTAGTGACAACCACGCGGTAGGATTTGAACACAATTCGAATACTGGCTACGCAGTGTCTTATTGACAACGCTCACCAGTCTTCTTCGTGTGATCTCCGCAAGCGTGGTCATCCGGTTTTGGGATACGCACGGAACCTAACAAATCGCTTTCCCACCTACATTTTTATCCTATTAGGCCAACTTCTAATGGTTAGTACGATGTGATGGTATAACTATTCATCATTGAAAACGAACTTGTTCGCCAACTCGTTTTCTCAAAAATGTCATACAAGGAAGCATTCATGTACTTACTATTAAAAATAAATTTATTTATTTCGAATGATTCGTCAAGCAGTGTCAACAACCAATTTACCACTGAAAACCATGGAAGCACTGCACAGATGTTTCATCCCTGTTAGGAATCACCACTAGTGCGAATATATCGCGCCGGAACCTGGACACCAACCTAGGACCAACAATTTTGGGTAGGACGACTTAGTCATTACGTTAGCCGAACTGATTCTCGGTGGTTCATCGAACACTACATGATATAGTACTCATATCCATTGGATGTCGACACTGCATGACCAATCATTCAGAAATCCACAATAAATCTCCTACTACCGCAAACTATCGAGTCCATTTATCTGGAAGAATTTGATTGTATGTCATAATAGAGCACACTAGAAAATGACAGGAAGTAGTCGTAATTTATATCAATACGATGATCCGAGACGTCTAGCAATGTCTTCACCTTCTGAAACGATGGTACGACACAGTTAATTCCGAACCAGAAGCCTCGTCTCAGCGCGGTAAAGTAATTGGCTCGTTTTTTCTTCTTAAGTGACATCAATGTTCTGTGATGTTTTACACTAGTTTTTGTTTCCTTACTGACTGGATGCTTATGCTTTATTGATGAAGAATTCAACCACACCAGCAAACGAGACGAATTAATCCGGGAGTGACTCGGCAAATTGATGAAGCAAAGACAAGATAGGCGTAAGTAGGCAAGCATTTATTCTGTAAGTATTCGATAATGAGAAAACATTCGGAATGCCGCATCCCCTTGATCCGTTTGAACAAGGTGGATAGAAGGCACCGCTTACAACGTGTAAGTATTCCTGTTAATCTTCTCAATTGTGCATACAATTAAGCTGGCAATGTGACGGCGGGCGACACAATAAAAGCACACAGTGTCGACAAACTCGGGAACGTGTTTATCGAAAGCCAATTAGCTAACGCACGCATTATGGATCAACATTTCTTTGCGTACATTGTGGTGTCTTCAATTTGTTCGTCGATAAAGCCTTAAAGAAGGCTAACAGCCTTGGGTTAGGGATTCACAAAGTCTCGTAAAATGGTCAGCCGGGATCAATCTGGTGACTATATGTCATAAAGAACATTTTCATAAATTTTTCGACACTGTTTCCGTCGTTTTGTGCATTATCTAATTCTAACATCCTTTAACATGTTTAACGTGCGCGGCTGAGAAGATCAAAAGAAATACTCACATCTTTGAATCACTCCTTTGAATCACTCCTCACAGTTCATACCAGTCTACCTCGTTTGTTCCCTCTAGAGTTGGCGGGAACCGGCGATGCTGATTTGCGGATAGGATCGCTTGACGAATCGAGAACTTACATCGAAACAGACCATTTACGATTCTACGACACATACATATCTACTGGAGACAAATTTTCGTCTTGAAATAGTAAACCCTTCTGTAGCTAAATTACTGATTTTGTTATAAGGTCATTCAGAGAAAATACAAAATTCCCCACAGTCACGATCTATTCATGATTGGTCTGGATCTAACTACCACTTAGATGCGCGCGTCTTTAGCTGCCAAGCTAAAACCATCTCCGTGAAGACTAGTCCGAATATGCAGATTACTCACAGGGGAAAACGTGTTTATTTATCCCACACTGAATTCACTAAGGCTAAGTCACATGCGACGAAAGTCACTTCTACTCGTTATTTCGTTCGCAACTATGCCTTAAAAAACAAGTCAAATACGTTTTAATAATAATTGGTGAGACCGGTGTTCATTATGATTTAATGTTAACTAGTACTGAAGGACAGCGAAACTTTCAGTGGAACAGACTCAGTGTGAACATCGAAGTCAAAGTCGTTTTGGCACACTTCATTGAACCATGACTCAACTTCTACGACCAAACAACAAGTAGGCAACAGTAGTAATTATTCTAGATCATCAGTATCAAGAGATAGAATGCAAATGAAAACTCCTTGTGAGCGTCAAATTCTTTTAATAAACTTAGCCTGATAATTCGAGGTAAATGAAATCGGCATTTCCTTCTTTTGGGAAGACTTAAGCAAGACTATATTTTTGGTGAAAAACCCAGGAGAATAAAAACCACAGGCGATCCTGTCATCAAAAACTTTGCAGAAAATTCTTTCCCTGAGTACAACAGGAGCATGAACCAAGCCAACATTATGTCCGGATGCAGAAAAAAAAACGAATGAGTATACCGTGCCTTAGATGTTTGTCCATGTGGAACACGTACAGAGCGCGTATTAAATTCATCTGTATGCCCAGGTGATTGATTAGTTTTGCTGATGAGTGGTCGGTAGGCAGTTGCCCATAAATAACTTACGTTGGAGAGGGGAAGTTTTATTCCAAATGGATATGTCGTCAACACAGTTGCCGTTTTCACCTCGATCGAGAATACCAGTTGAAAATTACTACACAATCGTGTTGGTAAATTTACATCAAATGCTGTATAACCAGAGGAAAATTTTTGTAAATCTTTCGAAAAATTCTTTCTCCTATCCACTTCTTGGGAGATGATTGTTGGGCACCAGAATGCGTCTTCTCATGTCTCACTCGAGATTAGGCAAAATGCAACATTTATTATTTATTCATTAGCAAAGTTCTAAAAGCACGGGGACTTTCTGGATGCTAATTATGCCATTGTCTGCTGCCCATCTTGATATAAATGTTCCAGTAACTGGTTTTGTCCTCATATATCCATTGGATATGCTTACAATTAGTAGTAAATTTGATACGAAGTGCAGCCGCTTAATGAAGCGCCGCAAAAGCAAACCTAACATAATTGTTCTTGTGGATTCGACAGTCTGAGGTGAGTGAAGTAATCAAGAATCAAGCGGAACGAGCGGAATGCTGGGTAAGGGGTTTGTCCAACATTTGTTTGTCATCAGAAGACTTCTTCTACCATATTCTATCCTGAGTTTACGGATAAAGGTGGTGCAAAGCGGTCTGGGTATTGGAATTTCTTGCGCTCGAGGGGTCCAATGGCATTGCAAATTTGGTCTCTGTTGGGCGGATCTAAAGACCCGGATCACTGAACACTAGTTTCGAAAGATGGATCATATACTATTTAAGACCACATGTGACCATAAGCTACAGTCTTCCGACCAATATGCCCAAACTTTAATCTTGGCATCAACCAGATGGAAGTATTTACAATAACTGTTATTAATGTGCAGGCACAAGCGTGCACAACTGACCGACCAACAAATTCTTAGTGACTATGGAAATCTTAATCAACAGATTTACACCTATGCAGATAGCAAGCTGTTAAGCCGACTGATTCACGATGTCGCGGCTTTTGATAGCTGACCGAGTCAGAATCATTTTTGTTAAATGAGGGTCGGGTAACCGAATCGTCAAGACTATATCATGATCCATGTTTGTCTACACTATAAGGAAAACAACTGTCACCGGGACTATCAATGAGATTCCTGATTTTGTCACACAAACGTTTTCCCTGCAGTTATCGTAAATATGAAGACAATCTTTAAGCAGTCCCACTTTCTGTGTTCTCGGTTTCATTGGTCACGCGTTCTATACCATCCTCAGGTTTTCACCACGCACTGGTTCACGGGAAATGTGCCTGTTGACATTTTGATTTAGTTCCAAAGATGACGCGATAGTGCTGACAAAGAAGTACGATAGGAAGCCGTGGAGGATTGTGAGGACGGCGTACCACCGAAATTACGTCGGCGAACTTGTCTGTGAACACTTACCAAGAGATGGAACTTGGGAAAGAACTTTGTAAAACAAAGAATTTGATCAAATTACCTCATGATTGAAAGATTTAGCGACCACCGCTGAACGGTTGTGGATTCCGATAAAAGCCGGGTTTGGTAAGGCATTTCAGGTGTCAATGAACGAGATTGCTTTTGTGACGGTGATAGGGTTACATCATAAGCCCCAGGAATGCAGTGTAATGGGCGGACTGATTAATGCGCGCAGAATCGCATGAGTAATAGTCTGCAATCTAAGTGAACCTGAATAAAACTGAAGATTATGTAGAGTAACGGCGAATCGATGTCCGGAAATGAAAAGCAAGCGGACAAATTTCAATGAGATCGTGTGAATATTACGAAAGCCAGGAATCGGATTGAATGTAAGCCTGGGAGCAAAGTCGGAACCGCTCGTTTGAATTACCTCAACAGCAAACCTAAAATTGATTTCATTTTCGAGACATGATCAGAAGCGAGCGTAGAGAGACAACAGAAGGGGGAAACCAACGAACTTCGCCTGATTCAAACTATACCTACGGTTTGTCTAAGAGTGACGAGCATTTATTTAGATCAAGCTGATACCACTCGGGCATTTTTAAGTGAGTGAGCGCGACGGAATCAGTCTCGAACCGATTCCGTCGCGAAGTCTGTATCATCATCATCATCATCATAACCGCACAGCGCCAAACAACAAGGCAAGCTCCACTAACCACTGCTTGTTCCCCACAGTTACGTTTCTATAAAGAAGAGTGAATATTCAAAGGTAACTGGAAGTGGACCTACACAGGCGAGAAAAGATAAGAATGCAGTAGCCAACACAGGAAATACTCATTGCAACTGTACAAACGTACTCTTTCAATCATTCTGATTCGACAGAAAGTGACACGATCATCACTGTTTGCGATTCACTGCCATATCTTTCGGTGTCTCCAGCCAGCTAGCTGACGAGTCTTTCGGACCCCAACCACGAAGAGGTGAGACACCTACTTTACCTAAATTCGCTGCACATTTTCTCATCCCAAGTTACCACGTCATTTCTTGACCTCCATTGGCTTCTTCCATTCAGTGGGAGGAAAACAAAATAGGGCACGACATGGTAGACGAGTATTCGCCATACGCAACACGTGACCCAACCAGCGTAGTCCGCTAAGTTTCATACACTGAAACAAGCTATTCTCAGAAGCGGCACCCAATACTAGATTCCTGACCTCTATGTTACTCACCCGGTCACACCATCCAATCCTAGCCATACTGCGTAAACGTCGGTTGTCGAAAACCTCCAACAGACGAATATCGCCCACACGCATACTCCACGTCTCGCAACCGTACAATAGAAC
>LUCM01001276.1:47131-60804 GCA_008360955.1 Fasciolopsis buskii
CACAATAATTAGTTCCTCTCCATCCAATACCAAATTCGCCACTGCTATCGTCCGGTCCTGCAACAACACTTTGAACTTTGAAGGTGCAAAGCACATGCCAAACTGATCCACCGAGCGCGAGAGTCTGTCTAGTGCGCGTTGTGATTGGTCCGCGGAATCGAACAGACACTATGTCATCTGCGTAATCTAGGTCACAAAGCTTCCCTCCATTTCCCAGTTCGATTCCTACATCCCGGAGACCTCCTGAATCATCTTCCATCACCTTGTCCATGACGAAGTTGAACAGGAATGGAGAAATGGAACAACCTTGTCGAACTCCAATAGTCATTTCGAATGAAATTGACAGTTCACCGTATACCCTCACGCGACCGTAGGTATGCGAGTACAATGCTCGCAACAGGTTCACGAACTTTCACTATTTGCTGTCCTTGGCGATGTGACTTAGCATCTGCATACTATCCCTAAGTTGAAACACATTTTCAACTTAGGCAGGTCGAATGCACACCAGACTCACTGGAGGAGGGGATAAACGAATAATTAAAGTAAAAAGGATACCGAGCTCCTTTCTGGAAGATTGTCATCCAAAATGAAGACGATAAATTCCGCGTGATGTATTCAAAATGTAGATTTATCTTACACATCCCAAAATGTCCACATGGGTGTACCGACCCAACGGTGAGCAGACGATGAAGCTCTATGCAACCTAGCACTTCTCCATGTAGTGGATAGGAGAATGGGCGCAGTTTCCGTGGTAAGCCGTGAACAATGTGATAGTCAACAAATAAGCGGTCAGGGAAAAGCAGTGACATTGTCTGCGGCGTTGCAGATTTTTTCTTGTAAACTTCCTTTATGCATAAAAACGACAAAAGTTCGCTAATAGCAAATTGAAATTGCCAGTGTCACCGGCCCCTGAGTGGAGCCAAAGTTCATGGTCCCCTTAGGAGACAATGTACGGTGACACAAGCACATGAACCGAATTTTTATGCCAACAGCTCCACTGAAATCTCCGTGATTGTAATGATCAAAATGCCTCCGAGCTGGAATATTGATCAATTGCTTCCAACGACAAGAAAATCCTGATTCACTCGGTTGCCTTGCGGATCAGGCCTGGTAATATAACTTCACTCTGAGGAACCAAATTATAAAATTTCTACATAACAACTATGGAGTATCGTGGAAGATGGATGGCGTGGAGGATCCTGGGAAAGTTCACATGCGTGATGCACTCTATACTGTGATTCTTTTTCCCACATATCAGTTTTCGTTTTACGTTACGATTTCGACAGGAATTCATCAGATTTGCGCAAAGCTGGATATAAATATATATATATATATATATATATATATATATGCACTAGGTGTGAGCAGCTTTTAAATGAGCGGACATTTCCCCGGAATAACGATCGATTTTGCAATTATTCCCGTCCGTCAGGTATGGCTACCCGGTACTCTCTTGTCCTAATACCTGTAAACTCCAAATCGGCATGTCACCAGAAATTATGCCCACTCATCATCATCATCATCGTTTAGCGTTAAACAACAAGGCAAGCTCTACCAACCGCTGTTTTTCCCCACAGTTACATGTTTCTATTAAAAAGTGAATATTCAAAGATAACAAGAAGTGGACCTACATAGGTGGGAAATGGTAAGACTGCTGCACTAACCAACACACGAAATACTCAGTGCAACTGTACAAGCGCACTGTTTTAATCGTTCACATTCCACAAAAAATGACAAAACGATCATCACTGTTCAGAGTTCACTGTCATATCCCTCAACGTCTCCAGCCAGCTAGTTGACAGATTTTTCAGACTCAACTCAAATTTAACATTTACGCTCAACAGCCAAAGAACTACCAACGAATCGCAGCTGTAGTTTCTCCATGAATTCCCAAACGAAGAGTTTCGACATACGCTACTGGTAATACGAACTAGATTAGGGTTAAATAACATTACCCTCGATCTGACATCTAGCACGCGGACCATCCAGTGGGGAGAAAGGATCAATGAACAACATATTCTCTGAGTGTTACTAAAAAAAATCAAACATGACTTCACGGTGGGTAGTACGAAAATCGAATGTCGTGGGTCTTTGCTTACAACTTACACAAAACGGCGGCGGGATTGACCAATGAAAAAATGGGTATGGTACTATTGTTTTGACCTCGAGCTGCTGACAGACACAACAAGATAGCATGTGATCCAAAAGATCGAGGGATTGTGATTTATTGACGCCTATCACTTTACTTCAGCAGTAACTGCGTGCATAAAATTTCCCATCTAGTTCAATCGACTGAATTTCTCACAATTTGTTGTCCACAAATTGTAGTGTTTTACGTTCATGATCGAAAACAGTAAAAGAAATGTTTACGTCTCGTGACACGCGTCTTCCTCTCTTTGAAAACTGGATAAAGAGGACTGGGTGCTCTGAAATAACACTAACCAAAAGCTCCGAAAAACATCCTTTGTGATCACAGCGCTCGTCGGCTAGTCAATCGATTGGAACGGACCCGATAGATCATTAGAGAAAAGAAAGCGCCAGTGAACGGTTGCTATAGATGAGATAACGAAGCCGCACGTGATTGCATTCAGCTGACAACTTAGATTATGGAGTTGTAGGATCTGTATGAGATTAAAATGATGGATCCACCATGAGTTAAGAAATGCACGAAAGCATACGTTTGCTCTAAAACAGGACTCTTCGATCCCATACTTTAAAGAAAAGTCAGGGATTTTACCATTAGTGGTTCTGGATCAAATCAGCTTATGTTAAACAAAACGAGACTTCGAACTGATACCTTTAAAGACTGCATTTCACCAAACATAGTACCTTAAATAATCGATCGTGGAACCAGAGATAGATCAAGAATAGCATAAATTATTTTGCCAAACACACTAGGCAGAATATAACAGAACATTTGTATCAGATAAATAAGGCTGTGTGGCCTCGTGTAACCTTATCTTGTCATCCAGTATACCAAGTTTCAGGGTTACGGTGATCAAGTTGCCCAGATGATGCGATAGACGTTGGTAACCATGGGGTACATCTTCTTTCCACTGTTCCCATGTGAGTTGTATAGTAAAAAGATGTTTAATTTAGGATTGATTTTTTAATGACAGACTCGACGTGTAAGTGTATTGGAAGGGGCATTCCCATATCCGCTAATGCACACAACACGGGCGATAAGGATCCGGCAACCATGCCTCCGTAAGTCGGATTGGCACAGAACTATATAAGGTACCAAGAGTTCAGGAGTGGTGGCGAGTGGTGGATTGTCATCCAGCACTAAGTGATCGAGGGGTGTGGGATGCGAACCACTGAACATTTTTTGGGTGACGGATGCTTAACACAATGGACTCACCTGAATCTGACTGTAATCGTCCGGTGGGAGTCCAACAAAATTGTTTGAAATTGCTTCCCCTGGATGAATCGCCGGGACAGAAGGAAAGTTGGGTCCGTTGAGATTATGAGTGCCTGAGGCGTATCGAACAAAGGCTTTGAGCAGTTGCGAGGCTTTGAAAGAAGCAGGAGAGAAAAACAATAGATGGATTTAGAGATATGATTTTTACTAAACCTTTCACATACTGAATTAGCTTCCACATAGAGTACGCCAACCAGCCTGGACAAAAGGAATGTAGTATCTATCAGCTGGTAGATCACACCAGTGAAACAAACCGAGAGCCTCTACGTTTCAACTATCAAGTACTAACGAGCTGTTTTGAGGCCTATTTCACAGCATAAATTACTCATAGAGAAAAAAGAACGAGGACTAACGAAAGACAAACGGCAAAATAGTAAGTGGAACAACTCTAAAGAAGAGGAGGGAGTGTGAATTCAAGGACATCAATGACTTTGGCACCAAGTCTCGTCATCTATCATTATCAACCATAGCTTGGGGGGATCTCGTGAACCCCAACCCAGTAGTCAAAGAATACCGACACGAGCCCGCCTACCTTAATTTTTTTGATTCAGTTCCTGTTTTAAAAATTGGATCCTAGGACCTAATATGTTTTACGTTTGAAATCAAAGTCAACAACAAAATTCTCCCACCACATTCTACCAATACTATGTAGACAGTAGTTTAAACACAAGTTTTTGTACATTTCCTGCCCTTAGCGGCCTTTTTTCTGAGTTGCATGGAAGCACCGACCTCACTGTTGCACGACTTTCGATCGACAACTGCTTCTAGGTTTGGTACACACGCTTCTAAATGAGGGTGCGTCTCAAAAATCCTTACTTGAAGGATTACTAAGCACCGCCTCCTAGCGGCAGAAGTATCTCTACCAAAGCGAAAGAACGAAGGCCGATGCCTAGTGATGTCCACCAAACTGAATGATCCTTCGTAATTAGTCTAGTGAAGACCACTAAACCCTGCACCGAAAACAAGCACGGATAACGTCCAAAACGTGTCGTTCTGCGCTCACATTCATCCGAAGCGGAGGAGCGCACTAGAAAAAAATCCAAGGGGCAAATGAACTGAGTAGTCATTCACCTGTTCCAAATGAATAACGAGACCCCCAGATCGTTCCTACAGCTCTTTGGTCAAAAGCTCGAGGTAGGCCGCCTCAAGCAACCCTCGCCTTTGGTTTGGGCAACCGGACAGTATCTACCCCACTGGAAAACATGGATTCTTACGGACAAAAGATAACACGGTGACAGAGCTAGCACATGTGCGATTAACTTTACATTAATGGGCTCACCACTACCCTTGGGTAATGTTTCCGTCATTTTCATGTGGCGTCCAGCACCTCTAGAACGAAATTGCTTTCACTTCATACTTTACGTCGGTATCCACTGGTTGGGTATCCCATTCAATTATCACGTCGGGACATGGAACATTTTGGATAGGATCAAGATTCAGACCGTGACATATGAAGCATGCCTTCCACCCAAATGTGCTTATACCAGTGAAACACAGAGGTTTATCGAGAGATATCATCGTCTGCTTTCTTAGAATCGACGGAATAGCTTCGTCACCAAAGCATCGAAATTTCCTTTATATGCAATATATTCATTTGATCTGTCTGTGAGATTTTTCTCGTTTTATTCGTGTAAACGTAAACAATTTGGAAGGGAATAAGAAGGGAAGACGACTTTTTCCGAAGAAATTTCTCCCATAAATGTCCCTGTTTAAGTATTCTGAGGATCCCCACATGTCATTCATTCTTCGACAAGATTAACGAATCGCCAGATCAATGCATTCAGCATTGACTGCTATTGCGTAAGATAATTGTTTTCCTGCCTTATTGCGCGAATACTCTATACTCCGTATCTAATGACACTTAGAGAAGCTTGACATTACTCAACTCTATCTGGGCAGTAGCTAATAAAATATTGGTAATAATCTGAGTCAGGATGAGAAAGGAATACGGTGAAGGAGTAAACCCATGGTCCGAAGGCAACGTAATGGGGAAAAAAGAGAGTAACATTAAACTAAGAATCAGTTTATTGATCCTGCTGTTGAAAAGTGAAACGCTGTAAGTGGAAGGAATAGAGAAAGTGGGCGTTCCACAGTTTAGAAGCCTGGAGGAAAAAGACTAAAATAAAGAAGCACGACCTCGAGCAACAGAGACGAGCGAGAAAAGGCTGCAGGAAGAGAAATTGCTGAGGCGAGTTGTGAAGAACGAAATCCAAATGACGGTAGAAAAGGGTGGTGAAGCAACTGGCCGACGATGGGCCAGTGACTTCAAAGTAGGTATTAGTGAAGGATCGTCGATCACTTTACCGTCAACTTTGATTGTGATTGATTTCCTCCATTGAATACACGCTCTTTCCATAGTTTGTTCGTTCAACAGTGATGAAAATGGTGGCCTTGTTTAGATTAAAACGCTGGAAAAGCTTATAGGAAAAACTATAAATTGACCGAGTTTCGGTAATGATTCATTATCATCTCCACTGTGACAGCAAAAGATTTCCCTGTTTCTCGCTTACTGCTTCATTGTCACAGTAGCAAAGCATGTGATTGACATGCCATGCTTAAATGATCATTTTTGATATAAACCACAATCAATCTTCAGCGAAAATTTTCTCACTATTAATCAATTATGATTATTAGACAACAGTTAACACAAAATACAACAATTAACAAATGTTTATTTTCAATCTATAAATACAAACATAATCGTGGGCAGAATACTCGACAAAATAAATGTTTCTGTTCGACTAGCGAGCTTGTTATCACTTGAGAATGTAAACTAGGATAAATTACGGTACCCTACCAAATACGATTAAAAAAATTTTCATGTTTCAGTTTCGTCTTTCATGTTCAGACGTGACTACCTGGACAACCAAGGTTACACACGTTCAACTGGCCATACTACAATCTACAAACTGATATAATAAGGGAAGCCCGTGGAAAAATCTATATATGCTGATTGTCATTTATACCTCGCAAGCATTAGAACCCCAAGAATGTAAAGAGAGAAATTTTTTGAATGCATCAAAATAAGCCGTACCTGTATGTATCAGTACATATACCCAGAGCTGTTCACTGCATTAATATACAATGGTCCATACAAGAAGCGTTTTGTAACCAAGTCCAGAAACTTGGAAAGGGTTATTGCGAGATAGCCACTGACTCAGCATTCGTAAGTCTCCGACTTGCCGGGAACGGCACAGCCTATGGTAAACTTCTCTGAAAAGTACTGTTAGTAGCAATCAACTGCTAATAACGTTACGAAGATTCTGACTACCAAAACGAACGATAGCTGTGTGCCTTTTGTACAGTTACTCGACGTCGTAGTTCATTAGAATATTGAGCCTTGTTGGACTTGGAATCCACCTCGAACAACAGCCAGTGCACTATCGGACGGAAATCAACCAAGGAGAATGAGCAATCAAAAGTTTGCTGGTCTTTCATCGTCAATGATTAGCCTTAAAATTACGTGACGACGCAAAATGCTGGAGGACGCGGTTCACAAAAAAGAGAGACAGAAAACTTTGGATTCTTCAGCAGCAGGAAATAATTCGAAAATTTCGTTTTCTGATGGTGAAACGATTATTATCTTAACCTCATAAAGAGGGTTTTTACCTTGTCGCTGTTGAAGCTTCAGGATGAATCAAGCCCAATTCTCGAAATATAGCAAGTATGCAGTATATGAAGTTCAAGAAATTAAGGATTAACATTATGGGCAATATGAAACCAGCTACCTTTTGGTAGTGTTTTCTGACCCTCTAATACCTTATAGGTGTTTCATTAAACGTGAAGTGAAATCACCAGGCGAGGTTTACGAGCATTTTACAATGGGAAATCATCATCCTTGGACCAGACTTCTTTAATTTTACTGATGACCACAAAACATTTCGTTCCGATTCCCAACCTAAGAAACAGATTTGAATCAACTCGGGTAGGATGAAGGACTTAGATGGCTAAATACCAGAGGAAAACTGAAATGATAGCCCAAATGTAGTAGGTTACGAGAGGGCATGAATCGGGTCTAATCTGAAACCTGGATTTGCGTACATCGCTTGTGCTCAGCAAACTGCCGTCGAGGAATCTACTGGTGTAGAGGAATCCGCAAATTTTTGATAAAGCGGTAATTTCTGGGTCTGCAACAGCCGAAATTCAAAACGCGTGTGTAATGCTCATTCACCATTGTCAGTAAGAGTGGGTGAGGCGAAGGACCAACTTTTATGTACCGTTTGATACATTTACACTTCGAAATACCGTGTCGAAATTAAAATTTTAAAAGCATCTTTCTACCACAATCTATCGAATAGCATAAACACCCTGATAACTTTCGACTCCAAAGGGACTGCGACCCACCGTCGACTACGCAGTGACTAATCTTGAGTGCATTTACAGACAAAATTATTTGGATCATGCTATGCACATACCAAGCCAGACAGGTAATGGTTGGAAGATCGATCAAAGTAAACAATTAATGATATGGCATGAAGTATAAAAACCAGTGGACTGGTTCGTGCAAGCAGACTTAGACTAATGGGCCTTCCACGTTCCAAACGACTGCTGCGCAAGTGAGCATACATACTGAAAACAAACCCATAGAGCTAGACTAATTCATTGTTTTCACTTGCAGGAAATTAAAAATTACTAATTTAGCCGAAACAACCATTTTCCGGAAGCAATTTAAGAAAACGCAGCCAATGCCATAAAATCGCTTAGTTTATGCCCAGGAAAATTTTACTGCACTGGTGCAGAGTAGGCGCTGCAGAAAACATTTGAAATCACAGAAAATTATGAGGGCTTGACAAGATTAAAAGCACGTTTCAGTATCACAAAAATAATATATGCAGCAACAGCTTTTACGTTATGCGTGCTATTGTCTTAGCTAATCCTAATAGTGTGAGGTTTCCAGTCTTATAAATGACAAGAAGCTCTTTCCTTCTCAACAAGAAGTGTTGAGCGACTGATGACGACAGGATCCTCTCAGCACGTCATTCGTAACTTCTTGACATCTTAGAGACAGTTGATCACTACATCCGACCGGAGATGTGCACCCAACATTCAACACCTGCCTCTCTACTGAACTGATCCAAATGACGGTAAACGCAAATTTGAACTGATATAACGTGTGCAATGTGGAAATTATATATATATATATATTTATATATATATATATATATATATATATTTGCGGATAATTTAACGTGAAGTACATAGGTGGAGAGAGAGGCAAAATAGTAAACAAGGAGACATAAGCTTCAATAGAGTCAAGCAACAGTAGTCGCGCTATGACGGCATATAGTTGCGAACCTGACCGATGCATGAAGTGGTTCGTAACCCGTCGTATCGCAGATCCTGGGGTCTACAGCCAAACAATCGAAAAAGCTAACTCGGGCACTCTTTGTCGCCAACACTTTTATCGACCGATTTTCATTCCATTCCTCCTTCATCGTCGTACCCTTGAAGCCGTTGGGACTTATCACACGGGGACGGGATAGGCAGCTTTGACCATGAAAACTGGAGTGACACAGACACATATAAAGTCTCAGTGCGTCGGCAATGATAACGGGTTCCTCGATCTCCATGTCGCATTCGCAGATAAATTCAGCAGCAGAGAGCAGAGGACGACGGAGTGATTCATGGAAAAACACATACCTGTGAAATGGTCATCATCGTTACCATCGTTCATTGTTAAATAGCAGGACAAACCCCATTGAGAGTTGTCTTTCTCCCAGAGTTACATGCTACCATAGAAATAGTGAATCTACAAGCGGGATATGGAGTGGACCTACAGAGGTCGGGGAAAAAATAAGTGTCGTACCAGCGGAAGGCACATTTCGTCAATCATTCCCATTCCAGAGCAAGTGATAACACGATCGCTGCATATCTTTCAGTTTATTCAACTAACTGTTTGGTGGGCTTTTCAGACAACAACCACGAAGAGGTGAGGCACCTACTTGGTAATAACGTACTATTTCGGTAGGTCGCAAACACGGTCCTTTAGTCGAAAATTCGGAGTGTGAAACTCTTTGCTTGGGGTTGCCACTGAGACGACCAACAATTCTTCAGACAACCAGAATCAAAAGGACACCCATTCAAAATCGACAGCAAGCCTAAAACACGACACTTCTACCTGGCACGGAGAAATGTTCTGTCGCCTACGCAAGTGACGAAAATCGTAGGACGCAATGTGGAGCGATGTATTCCTGTTCATTTTTCAGTTGAAAATTACCTCACGTACTGTAGTGCAAACGACTCCAGGCTGCTCAGAATGTAGTCATGATAACGCCGTCGTAAACCTACAAGGAACCATCAGTTGACGAGCGTATCTTCAAAGACTGTCCTGTTTGTTACCTTGGAATACTCCTCACTTGCAAGCTTCCTTGGATCAAAAATGCCGAATGCGTGTACCATAGGGCGACCTAGCTTTGTTTTGCTTTCGAGCTTAGAAAACAGAGTATCTTACAAACGCGTTACACAGTTTGTGCATCCATCCTAACTTTCTGGTTTCACTGCCCCTCGGAGCTCTTCCGCACTTTACAAGAGGAGTCCAATAGTATTAAACCCTTAAAATATCACAACCGGTAATGGGTTAAAAAGGATGTTCCTGAGAAGTTCATTGTTAGAAGTCTGCTATTTAACACCACTTAATATCTTCAGTAAGCAATTCCAAGCCAACTTTCATTTCTGACTCGTACCCTATCAATGATGGTCTTTCCTGTACCGTAAGGGAACAGCCTTATTCCTTATTTTTTCGTTTGTATGAAGAACAGGTAGTCAGCGATTTTGAAGACAACTTCCATTGTTAGCACTAGACAATGGTTTTCACTTGTCACTACTCCCCTTTATCACAGTTTCTCTTTTCACACATGTCAACATGGACCTAAAGAATCCATGTTTTTGACTTAAGTTTTACATATTCAGGTCAAAATCCCGGTACCATCTCAGTGCAGAAGGCTGACCAGTAAATTGACCTTCACTGACCTGAGCGGTTACTCCTTTCATAGGGATAAAAATTTTTGGTCCCCCAGAAAAGAAAACTCCTCGACTGACCATCGGGTCGTTACGGGATCATAGGCTGCTAGGCGGTCTTTAAGCCCCTATGGTGAATGGTAACCCGTTTTATAATATGGCAAGCATGTGTGAAAATCACAGACCAGCCATGCCTCAAAGAAGGTTTCGGAAATCACTCGCTAAAAATGTTGGCGGATACTCAAAAATTTTCGTTACACTGCTCGAAACATCCGCGGCTACTTGTCGTAAACACTGACATGCGCAGTAGTACTTTTGGTCCTCAGTTGCCCGGTAGGTAAAACTGCGGAGTCACCTAATGTAATCATTTCTATGACATGAATGAGGAATGAATGCAACGAAAGAGACATGCCCCATAACCAATAGGGTCCATTACACAGGGGGAGGGAAGACCGGCAACCTTGACCCTGAAACTTGGAGTGGCACAGAACCACGCAAGATCTAACCAAGTCAGGTATGGTAACGAACCGGGCGACACCAAGTTGCCGCCTACCACCGAAATGGCCGGTAGATATGGGATTCGAATACCTGACCCTTTCGGTAACAGATGCTTAACACATTCGCCCAACTCCGGCCAATATTTTTACATCACGAAAACAGAAATTGGGACAGCTAATAAGTAACGATGAAACAGCTGATGATAAAGGCATCTCTGATACATGGAGATCAAATAATGCAGAAGAATGGCGTTTCTGTAAGGACAGCGGCGTCTCAGTTAGGTGAAGGAAAAAGATAGTTCAACAGCACCGAAAAATAAGCTCGATATTAAAATTACTTGAGAACAATAGGGTTCAAATCAGTGCGACGCCTTGCAATCGTACCTCAATCAATCTGATGTATACCAATGGTTTTCACTGCTCTTCGGGATCATCCACTAACAACAGAACCGTTGCTACAAGAAGTAATCCAACTGGCACACTGATTTTCGTGCGAGCTGTGACTGCCACAATCAAACCTTATTAATGCTGAGTTGTGAGACCCCAGAGGTTTTGAGTAGACAGTTGTCGATTACCAATAAGACCGAAAATTTCCCAAGAATCTTTTTTGCAACAAGCATTTCTTAACTGGCAAGCGTGAGTAGTAAGAAGAATATATCTTTATAACTCATACTTGGATTTAAACCACTTTTCGTTCAATTTTCTTGGAGGATGTCACAATATAAAGTCTGACCGATCTAGATTTTCGCTTTAGAGAAGAGTACTGAAGCCGGAAATGGGAGGTAGAACTTACGATCATATATCATAGAGGTACAATCCACTGAAAGCCACCGCAAATCAGTTTGTCCTAAGGTGTCCATATGCGTGAGAGAAGCAAGTTTCCATGATATAAATTGTTTCCCGAACGAGATACCTCCACATCTTTCAAAAAGTGATTCCCAGAAAGCTGAAACTGACCATCCTGAAGGACGTCAACAGGTGTCCGTCGACTGCTAAAAATATTCATCAGTCCCCAAAGTCTAGTTACTTACAATCTATTGCGTCGCCCCATGGAATGGAATTTTCGCCTTCAAACGGCAAATTATTCAACATTAGTTGGCAACGGCGATAACATAATGCGGATCGTAATGAGAAGTGAGCGCAATATAAGCTGATGGAAAGATTATGCAATCATCAAGTACCTTTTTTCATTTTTATATACGCCTTGTCTACCGTTTAGTAACCTAGCTGTGTCGTTTAGCTGCCCTGGATTATCGTTTAGCAGCCTCGGCTGGCAGCTTAGCAGTCATAGCTAGAGTAGTGGACATAAAATTTTTCCCTGATATCATCATTAGATGAAATTCGTGCTACGCTAAGCAGCGACTGGGTTCGCGAATCTAAGCTTGACAAGCCCATTTGCCATGTGTTGCCCGAGAAGTTTTGTTTTACTCAAGACCGAAGCTGGTATACCGGCCTGAGTCAACTAAACGATGAACAGATGCTAAACAACAATGATCGAGACAACCAAACGAAAAAGAAGATACCAAACGATAATCAGAAGCTTTGGAGCGGAAATGTACACCACAGGCTATGAGTGTTGCCTTCCCGAACTAATCCGCATATCACTTTGTTGCTGTCACATGATTCGCAGTAATAACTGAAACAGATGGCAGCTCCTCTTCTTTGCAGTACCACCGGCAGACTCTAGCTATCAACATGAACCATAAGATAAACGTTTGCGATTTATGTTGGCTTTCACCATGCTGCAAGAATCCCACTCTTAACAATGAGGGGAATAGGCTAGATTATAATACCAAATAGCATTCACAAGGCGTGTATTGCAACAATATTGAAAATAGCAGGTGTTGCCACAATTATTGAATCAATCAAATTTCTTTGCAATAATTTGCTAGAGTCACTGCGTTTTGAGACCTTCGAACGACTTTAGTACATGCTTTCTGGTGATTCCCAAATCACACTTTGAACGAATTTATATATTCCAGTTTTAATATCATCACGAATTCAATTTATGAGCAAAGTACATTGTCAGAATCCTTTGAAGACCCTCAACGGGGTTAGGGTCATGACATTAAACGGTCCATTACATGGAGAGTGAACAACTTTCGATTACGTGGAGCGTGTGGATAGTTCTGAGACTGTTAAAACACAACATACGGTTAGAGCTTTCTTCAATCATTGGGGAGATGGAGTGTCCCAGTAATCCAAATGCAATATTATATATATATATATATATATCGCATTTTGCACAAAGCCGTGTGAAGATCACGTCCTATCGGGCAAAGAACAAAAACAATGAGCGAGAAAGAGGAAGAAAGAAACAATGGGTACGGCTCAGCATATGATAGCTTACCAATCCTCCACCTCCACATTATGTGTAATCCATCGAGATCCCTAATCCCTCTGTGGATTTGGTACCGCTTGGTTGCCTAAACAGAAGTAAAAGGTTGACTTAAGCAGCCCTAACTGAGCTACTGACCAAATGATCTAGCCCCCATGCAGCTGGACGGTGCGAGGATCACGTAACCCACTGGGGACAGGACTGATTGCTTGATTCACACGGTCTTCGGATGGGGCTAAAGATTTTGAGTAGCTAGTACACCCAACCACAACAGATGCCGGCGAGCACACAGTATGCTTTGTACGCTGCCCGTGGTTGGTTTGCACTCTGAGTCTAGTCATCTCTCCAATGCTGAATATCAAAGACCAATCAACCTGGAGAGTGCTGGGCAGTTGTCTCCGTCTTTGCCTCTCAATGGAAACTCCGTCACGAGACGGCAGTGCATAAGACATCCTCAGCA
>LUCM01001280.1:0-16954 GCA_008360955.1 Fasciolopsis buskii
ACATTCCGCACTCAAGACGGCAGAATTGTCAACTTCAAGCCCCATGCTAGGCCCCACCTCAAGTGCTGCCCGATTGTCTTTACGCATATGCGTAAAGATAATCGGGCAGTACTCGAGGTGGGGCCTGGCATGGGACTTGAAGGTGATAATTCTGCAGTCTTTAGTGCGGAACGCCCTTAAGATCATTGTGGCGGTTCTCTTGGCTATAGCGGTCTGATGGTGTGCCTGCCCGTGGAAGTTGAAAGAGCAGGAGTATTGTAACCCTAAGTCCTTAATTGTGTGTGATACAAGGATTGGCATGCCGTTTATGGAGAGGGCTCCCAGAGGAACATTTCATTTATATAGGCAGCAGTCGCGTCCGCACGAACATCCAGGGCAGCCATGAGAGCGCAACTGACTTGGATTCCGGTTTACCATGTATTTTTACACAAAATCGTCCGTTTAAACAATACTCAGGTTCAGGAGACAAATATTTTCATAATTCCCAGAAAATGCACAATAACATTTATTGCATTTCCATAACAGTTATCTTTTAGCTTCACGTGACCCACTTTTCAGCCGGAAGTTTCGTCACTATCATTGGTGGGCGTTGCCATATAACCCGGTTCCTCAAAAATCAAGGGGGTATTATGGAGAAGATGACGTTCAAAATCTATGTAATGTATGCACTGCTGGAGCAAAACATGGACGGAGCTGAGAGTTGGATGTTTTCAGATATGGGGGAGTCCCCAAACGTCAGGAGCGTTACGTAATGGACGGAAACGTTGATCTGAGATAAGAAGCGATGGCAATACAGAAGTTGAATGGAAGTAGTAGATACCAGGCGGAACGTCATTCAAATGCGTAAGACAGGCATCTGGACCTAAAAAATCCGAGGAAGTGCTGGAGGAGGAGGAAGTGTGTCAGGATTGTCTCAAACCATCTGCAGGAATCTTATGAAGCTTGGATATGAAACACACAAATAAATTAATTGCATTTACATGTGGATGACAGTAAGCCGTACTGGCAGGTTCGTCGGATTAGAGTAATTTTGATTAAGAACATTCCTTGAATACACTAGCCAAGAATGTCCTCCATCGTTGGCCGCAGCTTGGCGCAGTTGAACGCCCTTCAAGCTGCATACCCGAGAGCTGGTGTAATATTTTGTCGGTTTGTCATGTTCTCATGGGTATGCGTCGCTGCTGCGGTAGCCTTCTAATAACTGTCGAAAAAGGGACGGGAAGCGCATTCATCAGTGGATGCGTAATTTAGCGTTTGCGTCTACAAAGGTTCACTTCGATAAGTTTAAGGCTGCCGTCGGAGTTCATTGTCCGTCGGCACTTACGCACCTTCAACGTGCGTGGCTGCCGCGCAGTACGGTGTTAAGTGGTCGCTAAATTTTGGCATTTTTACGACTAATAGGGTTGAGTTAGAAAATAGGTAGTTAAAGCGTGGTCTCTCAATGAGATCCACCCTTTTTGATGTCTTCTCGCGAATAATGCGGCGCGCTGAAGAGTTAGATGAAGCTAGGCTTCGCGTCATTGGGAAGTTTCTTGGCATTTACGTAACACCCACAGGCTTGGAGCTGCACGCTGCTCTTCTAAGCGGAATCAGCCAGTTTGCAAGAGGTGCAGTTCAGGCCCACCTGGAAGCGCATATGTTAGTTTACCTTCAGAAGGTAAGCGGGTCTTGGGGGGTAGGTTGTTCTAAATCATGCGGTGCACGCTTATTAATGGGCGTTCAGCCGTCATGCACATGCGCTTTCTGGAACTCGTGGCTGTTACCGCGCAGCCACATATTGCGCGTTAGCTCATTTCTCAGGCATGACGCAGCAAGAATTCTAGTAGACCAATGGGGGTATAAATGCGAGGGTTACACACGCCAACTGCCCTCACCCGAGGATTGCAGCGTAGATAAAATGCCCCTCTTTGGGGGCGCTTGCCAGGACATTTGCGTGTCTTCATTGACTGCAAGCGGAGGGACGTCAGGGCGTTTATTAGAGCAACTGTGACGTATAGCTACGTTGATAGGGGCTGGTAAAAATTCACCTTGGTGCTCGCAGAGAACCACGCAGAAGTTAGCACACGCATGCCAACGTTGGACTCACTCGCACTGCGCAAACTACCTCAGCCAAGAAGTTTACATCTGTGTGCATTGCCTATCAGCAAAAGGTACTTAATATTAATATTATTCACCATTTTCATTGCAGGTGGACCTGAAGAGCCCAAGACGACGTAGGACGGAAGAAAAACATGAAGAAGACCCTGGAGGCCCACGGAATACGACGGAGGTGCAATGAACAAAGACCGCGGGAGAGACGGGTTTGACGTGAACGCCACCACGACCCTCTTTAGGGCCACCACTATCTGATTACCGGCACCGATTTCCAAAATTGGTTCATTCTTTTATGGCTTCATTGTGTGCATTAGATTGTTGATACGTAAGTCTTCTTTCACATGCGCAACAAAGGTCATGGTTTCGGTGATCATTCGTATAGCAGTAGTGCAACTAGTCCACTTTACGCATGCAAGTGTTAGAAGTGCATGCTGAGGGGACATAGGCTTGCAATGGTCTAGAGATGCTTTTGGGTGTCGTTAGCCATATATACCTGACTCAAGACAAATGGCGATAGACATGGCCCGGGGCTGCCAGAGGGGTCGTAGGGTTTTCCGTCGGGCATTTAAGTTTAGTATAACTCCCTTACGGGGCAAACTGCAACACATGCATATATCGTAAGATTAAGGGGTTAACGGCTATATGCATATATTTTCAGATTAGGCGTTACATTATGTAGGAAATCATTGCGTGCGTAGACATTAATTGCTATACCGAAATATGTATATATAGTCTTCCCACATAGGGCAAGAAATGTTTATGAATATTTATTCATTACGTAATTTGTGCATGTCCATGCAACAATTTATTTGATATACATGTATGGTGGAGACATACATAACTATATATATAAAAATTTATATACATATATTTATAAATTCATATGCTTATGCGTCTACTCTACACATATATATGTATATAGATGTACGACTTTCGGGCATCAACATGTCTAAAATCGGTACCAGATAATTTGACATATACTAGTCCTTTAAGGTGCACGCTTATTTATATACTTATAGATGCACATCTAATTATTTATACATATAAATATTTCTATATGTATATGTAGACAAATATATATGTATATATACGATAACATATATATATTTACCACTTTCAATAGGTATACGAAATAGACACACACATAAACTTATCAGACAAAATATATGTAGCAATTATGGAGCAAAAATGTTTACAAATATTACATCAAAATGGCGCACACGTATGTTTATATATATATACATAAACTATGCATAGGTAGACATCTTTGCAATTGTCGGGCAAACTGATATTTCTATACATTTTCAATTTCCCAGCCATCAACAAAAATGCGCAACACAAAATTAATTTTCACTATTACAGCCAATGCTTTTCACGGGTTTGGAATGATAAATTGGCGATTTTTATTCTTCTGTACAAAATAACAATAATATTATCTTCCTAGCTTCGCTTTTTTTGATTCATCACTTTTTCACCACGTTGCAAACTAATAACGGCTGACATTTTACACCAACCATCAACAGCTATCGCAGGGTGGACAGTTGGAATTTTTCAGTTATCGCGAGTGCACGACTTGCGTCCAACGATTTGAATGCCCGCAAAATATGGCCGTTTCGCGGGGGTGGATGTTTCGTCAATACATCACCATTGCTTTCAGCCAGATTTTGCGCCGGCTATACGCACATTTGATGATTATAAACAGCAAGCAGCTGACTACGAGCCATCTCGTGACAAAGAGCACCAAATAAATATAATGATAATAATGTGTATATTTCTTGACTTCCGAGAAGCATGCGCAAGACAAGATCAAATTTGCACAAAGATGGCGCGGTGGGCACACGGGAAACAAAAATTTAGTCGTTAAGATGCAATGCATCCGTGCTCTCATGAACGCAACCCGCAATGTGATAAGCTAAACACGATTGTTCGAGCTTCTACTTCAAAGTTAGGCAATCATTCGCAAAAACTTTCTTGAGCCGTCTATGAGTTGCGCACTGAGATTGAATCCATGTTTAAAACCATCAACGGTGCTGATAGCTGGCGCGACATTTGGCTGGGAAGCAATGGTAGGCGTTGCCATATGGCCGAGCTCCTCAAAAATAAAATCTTGTTTGACAAAGATGGAAATCAATATAGATGTGGTTTCGGGATGGAAACAATTTAAAACCACAGTGGATATCAAATGGGGTTGGTAGAGAATCGTAATTAAAACATTCAAGAGGAAAAATAATACTGAAGGTGAAACAGCGAGGAAACTTCAAGGCCGCATGAAACTATTTAGAAGGAGAAACTATATGAAGAATTGTGGGCGGAGAGACAATGGAATTCACAGGATGGCCACTGGACTTATGCGGATGGGAGAGGAATGTGATGTGTGACGGGATGTAAACGGGTGCGTGCAAGAATTACAGTCAATCCTTAAATACACTTGCCATGAATGAACTATGTGTTGTCCTTGTTTAATATCGGTTATTTCGGTGTTCCGCGTCGGTGGGGGCCTGGAAGTTCGTGGATTGCGCGGCATTTCAGCAGTGTTGGTAAATGTTTTGGCCAGTCGTAATGGTTCATCTGAGACGGGGTACTCGGGGCGGTCATTAGCGTAACTTTATTTGTCTTAGGGTTACGCGGCCCGGTACCGAAGCCTCAGATCCGGATAGCGGCTTCCTAACAGGGATAGACAACCAGCGCATCGGGTGGAGTGGAGCTTTCCGCGAGAGTTCGCGTTGCATCTATGGTCTTTGGCGAGCCTGGGAAAGGGCCGGAGAAAGAGGGCAGTCTTGAATTTGTTCCGGCCGATGTTAAAGTGAGTAAGCAAAAAGTGGAAACAGCGACAACAGTCCGTCTCTCACAAAGATTACAGGGTCCACAGGACTGTCTTGAAATGCGCAGGAGGTAGATTTCCGTTGACCCGAAGTGTTTAACGAACACCATCTGCTTTCTCTCTATAGAGTATATGGTTCAGTCAGTCCTGGGCTGCATGAACCTTATTTGTAGCGCTTTCCTTTTTTAGCTTCTGACATCTTTGAAGATGCAGATAACCGTGGTCTGATAGGACGGCCAGTGCAAGGATTAGGGAACAAAGCCGCCGCTTGTTATGATTGTGGAACTCGTCCGGTCTACCGGCCTGGTATCTATGCTGCGGAGAATCAGTTATAACTGACCAGGTGATCTATCGCCGATTTTCTCCTTCTAAATTCCAGGAAACGGCACAAAAGAATGGATTGCGGATGGCAGCGTGGGCTGGATACCAGGACAGGAGTTGTCACCAGAAATCGTAGAAAGAAGAGAAGGAAGAAGCATAAAAATACTGGGATCGGTAATTTGTGTTTGAACAGGACGATGGCAACTTGTACCACATAGTAGTTTCNGTAAGCCTGCATGAATGATTAGGAAAGAATAACGACGGCAGTTGTCATAGACGTTAGCATACGTACCAGGTGTTGGGTTGGGGGAACGGGTGCATGTTGAGAAATTGAGGGGTGGGCGGTGAAGCATAAGTGAATAGTCCGATGAGCCACTTCCCAGACCGTCCAACAAAGTAGCCAATCGCTCATTTACCGAAAAAGGGCGGTGTGGGCTTACCCCTTTCGCAGGGTCAGGTCTGGGCTGATGGCATACATGTCCATTGTATAACTTGGCCCATTCCCTCGCAGCCCGAATGTGCTTCGGCTGCTGAGAGCAACCTGATCCAGCAGAAACTTTTCTTGTTTTCTTAACAAAGGAATGGTTGAGCCTATATAGGTGCTCTCCATAAGTCCTAAGCCTGACCTTAATTTTCGGCGTTATACGTTTTTTCCGCAGCTTCTGGAGGTGGTCTGCTATCCTCAAGTTCGGAGATGTTGAAGCACACCTGTTGCATTAATTTTTGGTTTTCCCATTTACGGACTAAAGAAAGCCAATGTGAGGATGGTGGTTTACACCGTAAAACAGACCTGTATGTATGGCTTCGCCGCCGTCAACGCCGTGTCTTACGCTCGTTAACGAGTACTGGTTGAAGCTTGCTAACGTCGTCTTGTGTGTTGATTAAGCAAATCACTACGTCTGCGGTCGGATTAAAAAAATGAAACTAGGCTGGGCACTTTAGGGACAAGGGTCTACATGATTCGAGTTCGCAGGTTGCTGAGGCTCAAAATGAGTATGCAGAAAAAGTAAAGAGAATCTCGAATCCGTTCACTGATGAACTGTCTAGGAATTGAAAACTGGTTTCGATAATACCCATCATAGAGACAGATTACTTTGTGTTTTCACAGTAAATAAACGTCAGAGAAATCTATGGGTAAGGGAACCAGGGGTGAGAGGGTTAATGGCGGTTGTAGCTGTCATAGAATCCAGCATTCTTCTGCTAACACGGATCTTAATGTCATTTAGTGTTGTTGGCTGATATCAAAGTTTTGGAGACGTTACTGTAGTAACTGCTAAAACCCTGAGCGAACTTCGTACGCCCGAGTCTCCGAGAGATAAGGGTCGCATAAATGAATAAGAGTTTGATGAGCCAGTGGTTTGCGGACTTTGTTTTTGAAGGCAATGTTAGACGACGATAGAAGACGCAACTGTTGAGGCAACCAATTCGAAACGGAATAATGTTTCACGAAAAAATATTTGCTCTGATGCTTTTTTTGCATTGTCAGTCGTGATGACGAGCTTACTGTTTCGAAGGGATTAGGGAGTTTGATTTCTGAAATGAGGGGCTGAAATGCAACTGCTACCATTGATGAGACGCCTGTCCTCTTAACCAATGGTACTAAATTAGTCTTCTCTTTTGCAACAGGTTCACTCAACTTCATCCTTGAACTTGGAAATAAAAACCTAGAGTCCCTCGAAAGTTACTTTAACAAGTGGCTAATGACGTTTTTCGTCTGAAAGTCACGCCGTCCCGGGCTTCCACTCCATAAACGGCATTCACCTTTCTGTGATGCATACGGGTGAGGGTTTAAGACTCCAGCAATCATGAGCACGTCCGCCACCAAACCACCGTCGCTAAAATAACCACTGCGATGGTCACGAGATCATTTCAAACTCAACAAAGCTATTGACCTTGAAATCCCAATGTAGTCCCCACCTTGGATGTTTCCCGATTATCTTCACGTATGTGCGCAAACTTAAAGAAATCGCAATGAAGAATGTGCATTGGGTGTACACTGGAAATCTCTTTGTTCCCTTATCTAGCCTAAGCAAAAGGCCAGATGCCAGCTCCTTGATCCTGAAACACCACGGCTTCTTTGAATCTAGTTTACCACCAGATTTTTCTTTATTACTTGTGACACCCGCGTTATTTCTTGTGAATACTTATTACTTGCCGTTAGTCCACTTCACAGCAGAAACTACTCGTTAAAAATAACACTGGCTCGGCTGACGATCAGACAAGATTTTTCATAGTTGCATACCCTGAGCTGCAGACCAAACCTTCCAGTTCGCCGCAGTCATGCCCAGAATCAGCCCAGTTTTGCTTCCACCTGGCGATGCCATTAAGCGCCTAGCCCCTAATCAACATGACACGAGATAGCACTGAGCTAGATGAGGCCTAAGAACATGAGTTAGAATTCCAGGGTACGACTGCCCTCACTGCGCCTGCCACCTGGGATTCTTGAAACTTAGCTTTACCTTCGTCTACCTCACCTTCCTGCATCGACAGGATGATAACGCCTTTGACTTACTTTCACCGCGGTGGTGGATGTTTCTTTCGTTACAACCGACAAAGACGGCTAACCACTGAATCGTTCCCAATGTTGTCTCCTTATCGTTAATGTGCCATTAAATTCCTCGATCCCCTCATCACCTTACCTGATTGTGAACAGCTTCTGTCTCTGTTTTTCATTCTTTCCATGCCATTTTACCCTCTCTACTGGCTGAATGGCACCGAACAACCCGTTTTTTGCCACGGCAAACCTCAAAGTGTTGGAAAAATGCAACAGATAGCTCAGGTCTACTCACGAAAATTTAAGCAAACAAAAATATATTGCAGGTATTCTGGAAGTTTCTTTGAGCACACGAGCCCGCAGGTCTACTGACACCGACGACTTAGCCATAGTTCAATCTTTACTGCAGCCTTGTCAAAAATGGAATCAACCAAAATAAAAATAAATCAGCCTTTGCGGCAGTTTATCTCCTAATCTGACTTTCACAATTTCAGCGCCGAGGATGCGCTGTTTCCAGCCCTATTTCACTTACCGAGTCAGCAGCACGAAAATGGCCAGTTAAAGAAGGTGCCGAAATTTAAAATGGCTTAAAAGCAACGAGAATCTGCGGAATAAATGCCGACGTTGCGCAAATGACAAGTTGTCGCAATAGCCATAACCGACAATGTAACTTAATTAATCCGAGACAGCATTTCCATCGTATGTTCAAACATGCGACATAGTGACGCACTCGAGATGGCGAATGCCCAAGGACATTTACAAAATGACTTCTGGACTATTCTTTCTCGGTCAACTACACGGATCGTCGCACAAAACTACACCTCAATCCATTATAGCTGCGTCGAATCTAAATTAACTTCCCTTTTCGTAAGATTATCCGTAAAAATGTGTGCATATCCACACTCTAAGTAAGGAATAACCCTCCGTATGGCTTGCAACATGTTGCGTTGCTTGCGTTAGTTTCCATGATGTGGGTATCAATTGGAAAACGTCTTCACCAATAAATATTGATCTCTACGGAATAAACTAACCCAACATATAAGGGCGATTTCTCCTGCCTCCGCTAATCATAAATTAAGAAAACTATACCCGTACAAAACGTGCTAAGCTTGTACACTTCAACAGAAAGGGCCCAGCAGGCGGGCGTTGGGTACCGAATAAATACAATGCTCAAGGTCTTATTCCGACTCAATCAACAAGGTTTAGCCATTTTTAATCTCAATAGTCTCCACAAGTACATATCGTTGTGAATACAGGCAAATGAGCTTCATCAACGAAACAATATTAACACTGCTTTTCAACTAACAATTGATCTCGCTTAGTACGTACATAGCGAGGTATATAAATAAACATCAGTATTCATATCAGATTCTCACTTGCTCCCAAACCATCTTTTAATGTCTTCACACAAACACTTTCCTCTGCGGGCATGTGAAAATTAGCCCATCACCATTTAACGCCTTGTTCTGCACAACACTTATCACTTCTAGTTTTTATTGTTAGACAAGCCATAACCCTCAGCTGGAATACATCCAAACTGCCATCTATCCCCCCGTTTCCGATAAATATGTGCGCGTTTGCGCTCGTGTCTTGCCAAGGGTTTACTATCCAGTTTCTGGCCCTATCCTTGCACATCTCAACACACCGTAAAAGCCAACTTATCCGAGGCTCAGATAAACTATCCCAGGACGAACAAATACGATCGATTCCACGGGCCGTCATTGCTGTCAACCTGCATTACTCATCATCGCGAACTGATGACCCTGTTGCAGGTCGGTTTAGAGCTCGAAGCCACGTAACCTGATGCCCAAAGCTTTTAATCCTTTGAGCGGACAGGTGCTCCTAAGTACAGAATTTTACTGCCGGAACTGCCCGGTCAGGACTGACGTGCCCACCACATTGATAGTCAATCGGTGCAAAGGCACTCACAAATAGGTTCAGATGCCTCCGCCATTGTCTACCGCGAATGCCACCTCCCGCATCTATCGTTATACCGGTGACTGCCATGCAGTGGGCTCCCGGATGCAAACAAATGCAATGAGACCTGTTTTTGTTTTACGCCGGCTTAGGAGCGTCGGATATATTTTTCAACAAGTCATATTAATCGTCTTTCTCCTCCTCACAGTTGACTGAGTTCCCCTCCTTCATATATTCAAACAATGGTTTGCCATGATTTTTCGTCATTTTCTGTTTGCCCACGTTTCCGTAAAACTTTCAATTATTTGCTTGGCTTCAGTATCCACGTTTCTTTTTCATTTCCGTTTCAATACCTGGCTTTATTCGGCCTCCGCCGCTCTTTCTTCCAGTCGATTTTATCCGTTTTGACAATTTGTCAACCCGTACTTTTGGCCTTTGAAAGCTTCTTTCCCTGCAGTTCAACTTTTATTTCCATTTTATAGACTCACTAAATCCGACTACTGCAGGCATATCTTGACACCCATCGACATCTTCCGAACGAACCTTGCGCTCGCGTTATACGCCATTGGAGCTTACAAACCTTGTTTCTCTTAGAACGCCATTTTGGTTATTTATTCAAATTTTGTTCCCACCCGTGCTTTTCCATGCAACTGGTAATACCCGTGTGGCATTCGATTGCGCAATCAAGCATGCCCCTGGGAATATTCGAGAAATTTACCAATATATAAATCTGCCTCCCAGGTTCTTCTTTCGTACGGCCAACTTTAGATCGGATGATGTCTTTGTTTGCCTGTATCTGTGCTCATTATTCACTCATTACCACCACCCCTAGCTGGCACGCAAAGCGGGATGCTTCGCTGTGCTATGTCTCTAATTCCGCGACCAGGCTTTTCTCGCTATTGCCGCGTTCGTTGTCACACGGATAACTCCAGATTTAGTAGCTTTGTACTCCTGCTAACTCGCTGTTAGCCAAACCTGGCGATCGATCACGGGTTCATGCGAAGCAAACGCATTCTAAACCGTGCTCCTGATTGTCTTCTACATCCCTGCTCAACTGGACTTACGCGAATTGACAAAAACGCGATGACTACTTGAAACATCTAGAGCGATTGAAAATTCCTTCTACTGTTCTTCTGTCTGTTCCTCTGCCGTTATCAAACTATTACTGCTCAACTTGCTCGTAATCACGTTTGTTTTGATCGTCGTCTATTTTTTGCTTGCAGTTTTTACTCTTCGTTGTTTTGTCACTGCGTTGTTTATGATATTATTCCACAGAAATTTGGTGCGGTCACGGAACACCTGACCTTTGGCGGCTCGATTTGTTACAGTCCATGTTTGTTTACCGCTCACGCTAGTCGTTTTTGATGGCAAAACTTGCCTTTAGAAGGAGTACCCACGGCCGTCAAAACGGTGGCACATTACATCTACTAACAACGCTGCGATAATAACAGTATATCATTCACAATGGAAGCCAATATATTGCTCATCGAATTTTCGATACACTCCTTACATTATTTGGTCCTGACACTTGACGGTTACTCTCAAATTATTCTTTTTCATCCAGCGTTCTTTTTTAAGCAGATATATCTCCCATTTTTTGCCAGTGGTTTGGCTAGATAGTGATGAGCTTACTGTTAAAAATATGGTTTCTTTGTGCGCAATTCTTAACTCGTTAAGTACCCTACAACTTGTAGGGCAGTCTTGTTCCTTTTTGGGTTTTGCGGCAAACTGGGCCACATGTTGCCTTGAGGTTTCAGCGTGGAAATTTCATGTTTGGGCAAATCACGCAGTGACTCACTTGCCGAACGGAACCTGACCAAGATTCGTACACTTGATTTTAACAGCGCCGTTCTTGGAATGGCGTGGCTGGTACTACCAGTTAAGACCAAAACTCTAAAAACAAAAATGAAAACATATCGGACATTCAAAGGTAGTTGGTTTCATGTTTCTTCTTACACAATTTCGTTTTCCTTTCCGTTGTACCTCTCATTCCAGTTTGCTGGCAAGCTAAATATGAGTAGCATCAGCGCTCTTGGAATTTCGTAAACGTTTCGTGAAATCTTCTTCATACAATGTCGTTCTTTTAAAAGTTTAGCGCAGTCATGAGAGTATAACTCCACCTTCAACTTCAACGTTTTATTGGCTCCTATTTGTTGGGAAATGAAAGTATTTTATTCACCCTGTATCACGTCCCTTTTGGTTTGGATTAATTTTCATTTTGTTATATTATTTTTATTGATCTTTATCTTCTCGCTGAACTTTGCTGTCAGTTACTCAAAGCTCTTGACTTCTGGTGATTCCGTTCCCATTCCCAAATCTGCCGTTGATCTAAACATCCATTTTTACGAGTACTTAAACTTAGGAACTAGTCTATCTTTTTTCCAATCCTTCGGTTTCCAAACCTGGTAACACCATCCTGCTGATTAAAACGAAGGCCACACTGAAATTGCCGGGTATTTTTGCCCTATCGTCACATCTCCGCAGTTTTTGTCCGCTCCTTTCAACCTCCCCGGTTTTAGCGCGGCATCTTAGTTTTTACTGCGTACGTCGTAAATTAAAATCGCTTTTACGGCGGACAGACTTCTACTTCTCCTAAATACTAACGAATAGATTTTACTCTGGGTCACATCAGATTAGACCGCAATTCGACTTTTGCGGTCCGCCGATACCTTGGTTTATCTTTGAGCTCCAAGTGCTGTCACTGGCGCAATCTCAGTACAGACACTGTTTTACTATAATAAACAAAAACTCTTGTGCACTCTTCTCTTTTGATGCTTCACCATGCTAGTAGTCTAGCAACTAGTCTACGTGTTCCCGTTATCATAAAGCTAAGCACGGTGTGGGAAATCTCTAATTCAGCATTCACTTCTTCATACTACAAACACATCTGAACACTTTGTCAAAAATGGGCCTAGAAATTGCAAGTTCATAGCATCTGGCCGCATTGCATTCACACACTCACAATCGATCTGCCAGCCTTAAACACGAACCGTTATTATCAAAGATGTTTTCGTCGATAATATTAATGTATTATGGGAATTAGAGCGAAAGATTCAGGAGTTAACCAAAAAATGACACTGATGAGTCCAGTGATCAAAAACCTACCTTCTCTCCCCCACCCAAATGAAGCGCCTGAAACCCGCTACGTGAGCAGTTCCCTAGTGTTTGCCGGGCTATTGACTCAAGACCTTCACAAATTACGCAGCGAAACCTAGAGGGGTCAAATGGAGTGGTTTTCAATGTCTTCAACCGCATTCTAATAAACATGCTTAGAAATGCTGTCCCCTCTGCTTGCAGTACGGCAAGACCCCCTTGCTGCTGTTTTCGAATACGTCAACTAGTTTTTAATATATATTGTCTGGTATCGTTTCAATTCGTTATTCACACTTTCGTAAAACCGTTTCTGGAGGATCGAACCATGATAACCTCAGCTACTTTAAGTTCACCGAAGTAATCCCTATGCGGGTTAGGGTCCTTGAACTGGATATAGACGTGAACTCAAAAACAGCTTCCTTGAAAGGTTACTGAAGGCCCACAGGCCCCCCCCAGGTGCCTAGCCTCCAGGCGAGTTCACCTGGCCTCGCCCCTGCCACAGTCACGCGTCGATTAAGAAGATCATTTATTATCTTTATCACAACCGATCAAAATCGTCGGCCCATATCTTCCCTCCTACCACAAACACCCCGTCCGTCCCATTAAAACTAAAATATCCGGGGTCATTCGAAGCTTACTTGTCCCATCCAAACAGCTAAGACACAGATAACCCATGACGAATCTGCAAAGGCACTCCCAACGAACAACACACCGCCCTTCGGTTGAACAGAGACAGCCTTGTTAAACCGACCACTAAACTGCTCAAGCTGTTCTTTACTTTCTCCATTTGTTGGTCCCGCCGCCCCCTCCCATCTCAACTACCTGGTTCTGACTTCATCGACGCCCCTCTTCCTGCCCCCATTTTCACCTAGTAATGCATCGGCTGTTCATTCTCAGATCATGCACTGTGGCATCACACTATGGAAGACACTTTTCCACGGTTTTCACTTTGCATCATACGGGCAATTCCACCAACGTTTGCTTATCAGCACTTCGGGCAAACCACATGAGCCGTACCCCACCCCGCTGGTATCTCCCTTTTGTTCACAACCACCCAGCTAGAAATTCCCGCGTTCCTGCCTTCCCCTCGAGACCTCACCACTTCATCACTTTCTTCACCCGACTCTCCTCCACCCCTTACTCTTGGTTGCCCCCAGAACTCCGGACTACACTCTACTGGTATAATAAAGATCGTCGTCTACCATCCTTCTACTTCATCTTCAAATGCTTCTCATTCGAGTTGCACAAAAACGGGCCCAATAATATCTGCCTCCCACTTGCATCCATTAATATTGACTCTTCATGCGGCAGCTCTGTCTCCTCAACCGAATTTCCCTTCCCTCAGCGGCAACGCATACCATTCGTTAGCATTAATCAACCATCCTATTTTGAATAAACTCTCATACAAACAGCTTTGCCGCGTCCTTCAACCTGCATATTATCTTTATCTTTGAGTCCTAGCTGAATTAGGACATAGATAATGACATGACTTCGCTTTTGGGATAGCAATCTTTCAGAGGTAGTTGAAACGACGGCCTTGGGGGCGGCTGCTTTGCCCATGTCAGGCAGGTCCTATCAAACTCCCCCAGTGCATCCCACACCTGAACTGATCTAAGAACCTTTATGACTCGCCATCGAGGCGTCTTTCTTTGCTATCCATGTAGCTTGTGTTTATTGTCCCTCACCTGAAACTAAGATAGGGATTTCCCCTGGCCGATGTATCTGACTACCTTGCTTCCCTCTCTTTAACTTACAAAACTATTGCCGGAGACTCCACTCTCCTCGGAATATGTTGGCCCAGGATAATGGCTCTATGAAGCAAAGCATCGTTTATCTTCCGTCGCTTCAGCTTTAATGTTACCTTCTAGAAATAATATTATGCAAGAACTTATGCTTGCACATAGTGATCATTGCGCCTCGGTTCACGTTCCGGGCAAGCGTCCGCAGGGTGGTTCACGGTGGGATCTAAATTCATGCTTTTCCCTTCGATCCCCTTATCCATACAAACCATCCATATGGTCTTGGTTATCAGCTTGTACGCTCTCTCTGCAGGCCTGCAGACGATTTTTTCTTTAAAATAGAGGTCATTCCAAAACTGATCATTAGAAAGCTGGTAACGAGAAAAAGACTTCAAAAGGCTTCTTCCTTAAAGCCCAATATAGTAAGTTGCATGCAGAAGCAGTCAAACTTCGGGTTACCCAAGCGCTCACCCAGGCGTCATCCAGGTTCGCAAACTAGGCAAATGTCACAACTCAGAAAGGCATGCTTTTGAGGCAGCCAACGACTTCCAAAATGCTTTGGGTGATTGGGTTTCCAAAATCGACCACAGCCAGTTACCTGCCAGCTAAAGACTATCCGCAAGGCAGCTGCACCCGCTTTGGGGCCGAACCAGCGGGTGGGTAATCCTCTCCACCTCGTTTCGTAAATGACCTATCGGAAAGTATCTGCTCCAGGGAGAAAATGAAAGTGAGGAATAAAGGCGAACCGGCAAGATTTTCCGTCCTACCAAGTGTTTCTGAACCGCCAATAAGACTTTTGTTGAGCCTGATGAGAAAACCCAATAAAGAATGTTATTACGCCTGGTGTGAGCTCGTCGAATCTATACTCTCAAGCCGCAATGCATTCAGGGAAGTCGAGGGTTGGCTAGGGACTGAATGTAACGGCCCACATGCTTTGAGAACAACGAAGTCCCGAATACCACTTTTAAGAGCACGAGACGTCACCAGATAAATCGAATGGATCAACTGCAGGAAGTATGCTGTCCAAATGCAGACTCAGAATGCGGTAGATACAAACCAACATCATCTGCTGTTGCAGCTCCATAAACCTTATCGTTCTAACTGCGTATAAGGTAGCTTACCCATAGCCCTCTCCCACCCACTCACCTCACTAATCCCAACACCGTCGCCAACACGGTGTGGCAACCATAAAATGCAGTCGTCTTCTAAAAAAACAAAAACAAAATCATTCGCTATCACCCGCACCCTTACTTTTCATTAACTCTTCTCTTAATGCAAATGACTGGCCTGTAGAAACCACCTTGTTTCGAAAGAACCCAAACGATACCCTCCAGACGAAATAAGGCAAATGTCTTGGATACCTTCTTTATCATGCCCTATCGATATCTATCCTTTTCGGCCAATCCAGTTTTCAAACTATCGCCGTGAATATAGAGTCCTATGTGGTATCTTCTAATCCCATAGTGAACGTTTACTTCAACCGTACCCACTGGCTCCTGACCATTTCTTATTTCGAAAGGCACGGCCCTCTAGGGCGACATAATCCCTGATTACCAAGTGGAATTTAGTCAATCCCTGGTGCATCCATCTTTGTAGTTCGATCATTATTTATATCACCAGCAGTTATTCCCTATCCGTCCTATTAAATACGGGCTCATTCTCCTTACTCACAAAGCACACGATCCTACGAAATACCGGTTCATTCTCTTAACTGAGCGCAGACGATCCATACATTAGACTAGCCAGCCCACCTATTTAAATTTATATATATCTATATATATACTTATGTCTATAAAAAAAGAAAACCCAGGTTCCTCAGTCACCGTCCGCATAATCTGAATTGCACTATGCGCCTTAGTACAATACTTCTCTGAGCTGCTTGTAAGATTGATCGCCTCTTAATCTGCAGCTGGCAGCTAGGCCAGATATACGTCCGTTATTTTACCTCCGTTCCAGGTCTTATACTCCTGTTTAGATAGAAAAAGTACCCCATGATCTGGCGGCTATCCGATCCTGGAAAGACGACGTCTCCCTTACCCTACCTATTCTGTACTTGAATTCCTTAATTCAACCCGCGAGTAGACCGCCGCTACCACAATGGTGCGGGGCGCGGTCATATACAACGCTTTGTCTGAGGCACATCGGGCGGGAAGCTCGTCTGCAGCAGTGTGCGGGTGCAACTAGGTTGGCAGATTATACCTCAAAACGGTGTTTTCATGTCGGGTGGCCAGCACCCGGTCAGCCCCACCCACTAGCTATGTTGTGGTAGAGAGCTCTCTAGCTCCTACGTTCATGCGCAACATTTTGTACTGGCTTCCTCTTGCTCCTTACCGAAATTCCTTTGCCAAAATCATAAGAACCAGACTCACGAATGACAGTGTTTTATTGGCATCTGACGTAAACTGACGTCACAATGCATCTTGACATTCAAAAACAGCTGAGGACCGTCGTTTTTCGTCAACCTCCATTCTGGTC
>LUCM01001280.1:19583-31292 GCA_008360955.1 Fasciolopsis buskii
TAGTTTATTCCGTAGAGATCAATATTTATTGGTGAAGACGTTTTCCAATTGATACCCACATCATGGAAACTAACGCAAGCAACGCAACATGTTGCAAGCCATACGGAGGGTTATTCCTTACTTAGAGTGTGGATATGCACACATTTTTACGGATAATCTTACGAAAAGGGAAGTTAATTTAGATTCGACGCAGCTATAATGGATTGAGGTGTAGTTTTGTGCGACGATCCGTGTAGTTGACCGAGAAAGAATAGTCCAGAAGTCATTTTGTAAATGTCCTTGGGCATTCGCCATCTCGAGTGCGTCACTATGTCGCATGTTGGAACACACAATGGATACGTAGTCAAGAATAGGTCTTACGTGTTTCATATATTAACAACGTGCTTTGCATGGTTCTAAAAGTTTCGTGCACCAACCCATGTAATCTCCCCGCCTTTGCGACTTGATTCAGGGTGTTTTCAGAATTTGAACGTGCTGGAGCAAGGCAAACCAAGATCCTTCATTATTTTAGGGAAGGAATGACTTACCATTTAGTTTCAAAGATTTTTTCGGGAATGTTGCATTTGTATGCCAGTAAGCTGTTTTTGTGAACCTACAGCTCACTGATCAAGCTGTGAAAAATGCGACAATAGATCGTTTTTACATTATCTCGGGTGGCGTTGTTGTCACTAGGAGAAACGTGTATACAATTTTTATATCGCCTGCAAACAAAAATGAATACCATGCCTAACTCTGTTGATGGTATTTTTGATGTACAGCAGAAACAGTGGTGGACCTAGTACGCACCCTTGAATGACCCCACCGGTAATCGCACGAGACTTGTATAGAATTCTATTTGCACTCACTATCTGCATTCTATATGTCAAATAAGAGGAGAACCAAGCCAGCAGGGCGGTTGTCATACCGTAGCTTCTGACTTTCATGAAAGCTTGCGGTGAGATACGCGATCAAAAGCGTTCCTCATATCTAAGAAAACAACCACCGGCTTTCGTCGTTGGCAGCCCTGGGCACCATGTTTAAGAAATCAATCGTGCAAATAGAACATGGCTTGCTTCGGAGGAAAACGTTCCCCGGCGTTAATGGGGTCACGATGCAAAAAGTAAGATGTAAGCCTACGTTTATTTATTTTTTTCACAATACTAGAGAAAACCGAGGTGTGAGTGATGGGTCTGTTATTAGATGGTTTCTGCTTTGGACCATTTTTGTGAATCGAGGCAAAGACAAGAATTTTTCATTTGTGGCGGAAAGTGCCACGGTTTAAGGAGACGTAAAATAAATTAGGCAAAGGCATAGGGATGTCTGCACCCCGAAATTTGAAAAGAGCTGGGGAGAGGTCGTCTGGCCCAACGTGAAAAGACGCTTTTATATTTTAAAACGGGTTTTGCATTTGTCACCAATATCCATTGCATTGAAAATCGAAGTACGTAGAATAGTTACTGTGCCCTTTCTCATTAATCTATACCACCCATGCTCACTTGAGAATCGAGTGTATGTAACTGGGTTGGGCTTCTGGAAAACGCATTGATGTCACCTTTTCGTTCGTTGCAGAAAGGAAAGAAATCTCCCTACTCATATCATATAGGAATCAACCCAGTCACTTCCACTTCAAACGGAGCTCCGGCACCAGCGCATGCTGCTTATTTACATGCAGTTTCACGTCGGATGAATCTAATCGATCTTCTGCTCGTAAAAACGGCATCTTTTGTTCAATGGTTTGTCTTCACATCCATGAACCTCATCGTTCTAACTGCGCATGAAGTTGCTCACCCACAAGTCTCTCCCATTCACTCACCCAACAATTTCTGACACCGTCGCCAGAATAGTGAAGCAGCCACACCCGGTCACATTCTTCTAAAATAAACGTTCACTGTCATCCTCACCCCTACTTTTCATCAACTCCTCTCTCCAAGTAAAGGACTCAGGCCCGTAGAAATCACCTTGTTTCTGACAAATCCAAACGGTACCCTCCAGACGAAATTAGGTTAGCATCTTGGATTCTTCCTTTCTCACTCCTCACCAATATCTCTGTCCATTTTAGATAATTCAGACGTCATCCTATGCCCACAAACATAGAGTCCTACGTGGTATCTTCCCTGCACATGGCGGCCGTTTCCATCTGCCATACCTGTTGGCCCCGACCACTTCCAGCTTTCAGACGCCATCCATATACTTTGGTCTGCACTATGCTTTCTGGTTATTTCTTCCTCTGAGCCTCCAGTGAGATTGATCGCTTCTCCACCCGCGGCTGGAAGCTAGGCCAGACCGCCGCCCGTCTTCTTATTCTCTCTCTCTTTCATGACAATTTTCTTTGGATGAAAACTTTTACCCCATGCTCTGGCTACCGCGGATTCGGCTTGCCTGCGATTATCTAGTCCTGGAAAGACGATGTCCCCTCACCCTACCTATTCTGTACTTGAATTCCTTAATTCAACCCGCGAGTAGACCGCCGCTACCACAATGGTGCGGGGCGCGGTCATATACAACGCTTTGTCTGAGGCACATCGGGCGGGAAGCTCGTCTGCAGCAGTGTGCGGGTGCAACTAGGTTGGCAGATTATACCTCAAAACGGTGTTTTCATGTCGGGTGGCCAGCACCCGGTCAGCCCCACCCACTAGCTATGTTGTGGTAGAGAGCTCTCTAGCTCCTACGTTCATGCGCAACATTTTGTACTGGCTTCCTCTTGCTCCTTACCGAAATTCCTTTGCCAAAATCATAAGAACCAGACTCACGAATGACAGTGTTTTATTGGCATCTGACGTAAACTGACGTCACAATGCATCTTGACATTCAAAAACAGCTGAGGACCGTCGTTTTTCGTCAACCTCCATTCTGGTCTGCGGAATTTGGCCAGAGACCGGTGCTCCTGGTAACAGTCCTCCACGCGAGTCCACCAGACAGTTTCATTTGATTCCGGTTTTCCTTCTTTTCCAACGCCACCTTCATCTGTTGACCAAGCTAAAGTTCATGAAATCATAATTACCCAAAATAAACCTAACGGACTAATCTTACGTTTACATAACTCCCATCCCGCGTCCCTGCTTTCCTTGCTCAATGGACTGTGCTCGCAGATTTCTCGCGTTTTATACCGCCTCATATGACATCCCATCCAGTTTTGGCTCATCTCTATCCAGTTATCACATCCATTTTGATCTTCATCTTCACCATGTAACCCTGTTGGTTTTGGAGGGCCCTGGCCAACGGTTGGTGACAGCCATTGCTTTTCAGCCAAATTTTGCGCTGGAGACACGCACCTTTGCTGTATTCAGACACAGTATTTCTGGCAGTGCAGGACGAAAAATCAGCCAAAGGAAAATCTTGGCGAATCATTACCTAGCTTTGATTTAGAACTCAAAACCTCGTGCCCGGCAAATGACGTTGCATGTTATGATCTTGTGAGCAAAAACACATTGCATTGCCTGTCCGGTTTCTGTTTTCCGTGTCTGCAATGTGCCCTCCTTGTATAATTTTGATCTTACCCTGAGCGTGCATCTCCTATGTCGAGAAATGTAAAAATTATCATTATTATCATTGTTATTATCGTGTATTTTGTACCATTCAGCCGGATTATTCTCAGCTGTCGGCGAGTATCCTAATTACGTAGTATTATCGAACCAATACGACTTTGGAACGAAATAAAATTCATAAATCTTATTGCTCAGACAAACCTGGCCATTTATGTATATATTGGTATATTGCCGGAATGCTTCGAGAGGCGTGTTTGTTTGCACAATCAAATATTACACAGGTATCGCAAGTTACATGAAAAAAGTAAGTAGTCATTTGGGAACAGATACAGGAGATATAGCAAAACTGGCATTCTGAGAAAATCGTGGTGTCCGTATGAAAATCAAGATTTATTTGAAGAATGACGGCGGTTGTCAAGATATATCCGCAATAGTCGGATATAATGAATGCCTAAAATGCACATAAATGTTAAGCTGCCATAAAGAAAGTCCTCAAAAGACATTAGTGTTGGGTAAAATATGGTCAAAAAGGACCAAAAAGGCGGGAAGAAAGAGTATTGATGGTCGATAGATTCCCTGTATTAAAATGAGAATGAAGGCGAACGTCGGCCATTTTATCGTGATTCCTGTAGCCAGGAAATAGTTAAAACCCAAGTGGACATGCGAAGGGACAAAGAACATTGATGAAGAGTTGTCTCGAACCACTGTTTGGAGATTTGAAGAAGCGAAACGACTTCGGCATTGAAGAGAATAACGATTAATGTTGTGTGAGTTGAAAAATAAATGTGGCACTGGAAATCCAATGCAAAAAGAAGGACGAACATCTTTGCTCCTTTGGCTGCCTTTGGGGTATGCTGATAGCCTCGGTTGTGGAGGGGAAAATTGGAAGTGGTGTTCACGGTAGAAAATGGTGGAGACATCTGGAAGAGGGACCTATGTGTGGGTGCCTTCGCACCGATTGACTATCAATGTGGTGGGCACGTCAGTCCTGACCGGGCAGTTCCGGCAGTAAAATTCTGTACTTAGGAGCACTTGTCCGCTCAAAGGATTAAAAGCTTTGGGCATCAGGTTACGTGGCTTCGAGCTCTAAACCGACCTGCAACAGGGTCATCAGTTCGCGATGATGAGTAATGCAGGTTGACAGCAATGACGGCCCGTGGAATCGATCGTATTTGTTCGTCCTGGGATAGTTTATCTGAGCCTCGGATAAGTTGGCTTTTACGGTGTGTTGAGATGTGCAAGGATAGGGCCAGAAACTGGATAGTAAACCCTTGGCAAGACACGAGTGCAAACGCGCACATATTTATCGGAAACGGGGGGATAGATGGCAGTTTGGATGTATTCCAGCTGAGGGTTATGGCTTGTCTAACAATAAAAACTAGAAGTGATAAGTGTTGTGCAGAACAAGGCGTTAAATGGTGATGGGCTAATTTTCACATGCCCGCAGAGGAAAGTGTTTGTGTGAAGACATTAAAAGATGGTTTGGGAGCAAGTGAGAATCTGATATGAATACTGATGTTTATTTATATACCTCGCTATGTACGTACTAAGCGAGATCAATTGTTAGTTGAAAAGCAGTGTTAATATTGTTTCGTTGATGAAGCTCATTTGCCTGTATTCACAACGATATGTACTTGTGGAGACTATTGAGATTAAAAATGGCTAAACCTTGTTGATTGAGTCGGAATAAGACCTTGAGCATTGTATTTATTCGGTACCCAACGCCCGCCTGCTGGGCCCTTTCTGTTGAAGTGTACAAGCTTAGCACGTTTTGTACGGGTATAGTTTTCTTAATTTATGATTAGCGGAGGCAGGAGAAATCGCCCTTATATGTTGGGGTAGTTTATTCCGTAGAGATCAATATTTATTGGTGAAGACGTTTTCCAATTGATACCCACATCATGGAAACTAACGCAAGCAACGCAACATGTTGCAAGCCATACGGAGGGTTATTCCTTACTTAGAGTGTGGATATGCACACATTTTTACGGATAATCTTACGAAAAGGGAAGTTAATTTAGATTCGACGCAGCTATAATGGATTGAGGTGTAGTTTTGTGCGACGATCCGTGTAGTTGACCGAGAAAGAATAGTCCAGAAGTCATTTTGTAAATGTCCTTGGGCATTCGCCATCTCGAGTGCGTCACTATGTCGCATGTTGGAACACACAATGGATACGTAGTCAAGAATAGGTCTTACGTGTTTCATATATTAACAACGTGCTTTGCATGGTTCTAAAAGTTTCGTGCACCAACCCATGTAATCTCCCCGCCTTTGCGACTTGATTCAGGGTGTTTTCAGAATTTGAACGTGCTGGAGCAAGGCAAACCAAGATCCTTCATTATTTTAGGGAAGGAATGACTTACCATTTAGTTTCAAAGATTTTTTCGGGAATGTTGCATTTGTATGCCAGTAAGCTGTTTTTGTGAACCTACAGCTCACTGATCAAGCTGTGAAAAATGCGACAATAGATCGTTTTTACATTATCTCGGGTGGCGTTGTTGTCACTAGGAGAAACGTGTATACAATTTTTATATCGCCTGCAAACAAAAATGAATACCATGCCTAACTCTGTTGATGGTATTTTTGATGTACAGCAGAAACAGTGGTGGACCTAGTACGCACCCTTGAATGACCCCACCGGTAATCGCACGAGACTTGTATAGAATTCTATTTGCACTCACTATCTGCATTCTATATGTCAAATAAGAGGAGAACCAAGCCAGCAGGGCGGTTGTCATACCGTAGCTTCTGACTTTCATGAAAGCTTGCGGTGAGATACGCGATCAAAAGCGTTCCTCATATCTAAGAAAACAACCACCGGCTTTCGTCGTTGGCAGCCCTGGGCACCATGTTTAAGAAATCAATCGTGCAAATAGAACATGGCTTGCTTCGGAGGAAAACGTTCCCCGGCGTTAATGAGGTCACGATGCAAAAAGTAAGATGTAAGCCTACGTTTATTTATTTTTTTCACAATACTAGAGAAAACCGAGGTGTGAGTGATGGGTCTGTTATTAGATGGTTTCTGCTTTGGACCATTTTTGTGAATCGAGGCAAAGACAAGAATTTTTCATTTGTGGCGGAAAGTGCCACGGTTTAAGGAGACGTAAAATAAATTAGGCAAAGGCATAGGGATGTCTGCACCCCGAAATTTGAAAAGAGCTGGGGAGAGGTCGTCTGGCCCAACGTGAAAAGACGCTTTTATTTTTGAAAAGGGTTTAATATCACTTGGATGAAATGATAATCTTGGCGGGGATTCAAAACGACTGCAGAAATGACTAATGCAACGGTTTTGTCGTCGGATGTCACAGAGGAGGCGAAATAAACATTGGATACCTCTGATATCAGCAAAGGGTTGTTCGCGCACGTGCCCCTGAGTATGACAGATGTGATGAGAGTACAAGGTACATAGTTGATGGGTTTCAGTAGTTTTGCCAGTGCTGCAGCATTGCTAGTACAGTGTAGGGCCCAAAGTTGCTTCATGTTTTGAAGGGGATCGTGGAGTGTCCTAATCCCCTTAGACGGACGATGCATTTGCAATGACAGAGCAAATTATTTTGCTCTTTTGAATCTTGTTTGGATTAATGAATGCGTTTTAAGGAGGTCCGGTGTGCTCAACCTTTTTGTGATTGTGCCACACCGGCTTGAAGTGATCAGATCAAGGCACACACCTGGAGTTGCGTAAAATTTGGTTGGTGGCCAGTTGGGGCTCCACCGAGAAAAAGAAATCGCCCGATTTTGGGTATGAATTACGGAGAGCAGGCGGTCCAATGAGGCTCTTTGGTATGGCCTAATGGCAGTTGAAAAGGAGGCGGCGGACGACAAACCCAAAAACCTGCAAAAATCTAAGAATCACCACACGCGCGTTATTATTTGTATATAGACTTGCGCGTCTAAGCTAAGCCCATTTTGCAGATAAGAACGAGAATACTGTCGGCTTTTAGGACTGATGAAACATGCTATGTCCACCCACTCAGTCGTACACTGGAAACAAACGCGGAAAGGCAATTTAGGGCGGAGAAAGAAGATTAGTAAATCCCTGGGGCTTTGAAGTCGCCCGCTACTAGCTTAGGACCCAGAGGGTCAGCGGAGGCGTTAACTTCATCAGTCAGTGGCAAGAACTCTGACCGATGCATGCAAGGGGGACGGTGGATACCACTGGTCAGAGAGTCCTGATGCCTGAAAGCCACAACCAGCCATAAGGAATCTTTTAGGTTAATAAAGTCAGGGTGGTTATATCGTGAGGCTAAAAGGGTGTCTCTTATGGATAAGAGAACCCCCCTGGTGCTTATTTATCCTGTCTTTCCTAAATGCATTTTAACCAATTATAGCAATGTCACTGTCGGGGATATTTTCCGTCATCCGTCTTAATGATAAAAATGACATCATGGTTTTCTTGAGCGCAGATCCTATACCTCCTGCCTTTTTCATTTTTTATCTAATCAGTCTAAATATCGGTAAAAAGGCCATTCTAATAATTCTCCTTGACATGACCAAGGCGTTTGATCGAGTGCCCTTGAACGATTATTAGTAAAAGTCAAATCCCGTGGCTTAGTAGATCCACTTTACTCTTGGTTAAATTCCTGCCGCTCTGATCGCTCTCAAGTAGTCAGTATCAACGTACCCCATTCCAACTCCAGCCAATCACTAGCGGTGTAATCCAAGGTGGTGTTCTCGGCCCCTTACTGTTACTGCTCTACGTAAACAACATCTTTCGATCAATACGCCACGGCCAACCTTTTTATTTGCCAATGATTTCAAGCTAGTCTGATCTTTCGAGCTCTCTTCCTTATATCAAACCATTGCCAGTATCATAAAGGATCCAAACTCAATAGACGAGTGATGTGGGCGATGGGCGATGAAAGCCTCTGCCACTTAAAGCGCTGCTTTTGCCCGGGGAAGCACTTTATAAACAATCTCTCAGTACTATCCACCCAGTGTGTAAAACATCTATACTTGCAATACTCTTGTCCATTCAACTTCCACAAGCAAACGATTTGCCAAATCGCAAACGCAAACAGGACTAATGGCCTCATTAGTAAAACAATCCGCACTCAAAGATGAAAGCTGATACCGTAAAAATCACACTGTAGACCGTAAATGGAGTCCTGCCCAATAATTTTCTCGAACACGCTGAGAGTTGATCCTGTTGCAGTAGAAAAAGGACAGCGAGCATTCACAAAGAAACTTCTCGGTCCAAAACCAAGCCTCAGTTACACAGAAAGATGCGAGTGGCTACAGCTTGACCCCTTTGGTTCAGTCGTGTCAAACGCAGTCTCAAATTCCTTTTCAAGCTCTTAAAGTCGCAAGCAAGCACGGATGAAAACCCCATTAGGTTCGCTAATAAGTTTTCTTACCCCCCAGGCATCGACCGTTGTCCCTTGGAACACCACCTTCCAAAGTGTTCTCTAGGTCAAAGTTCTTCACAGTTCTTTACTCTACCTTGTAGAGTAGATTACTGGACCATGCCCGATCCTGTCAGGTTCTAAAACGCTCAAGATTTTATTTTCCAAATTTCTCAAAGTATCCCCATTCCTCAGCCTAACTGGGACCAGTATTAGTCTACACCAAGCGTTCGAGGCCAGTTAGACTCCTAGCTCAATTCAACTGTGCCACCTTTTAATGGTTTTCCTCTTAAAGTGACTGACACCAACGACTTAGTTCCAATAAGAAAATGGGATCAATCAACAGAAATAGACTAAGCTATGCCGTAGTTGAACGTTTTCCTCTGTTCCCAATATATCAACCCCATAAGTCTTCAGCTTCAGTCCAATTTCCCTTACTAGGTCAGCACCGCAGAGTATGCTGACCATGAAAACTGCCAAAAAATCAGCATTATAACTCCGGAATAGTTACCAGCTTGTTGCAGCTGGTTCACTTTAGTTCATAATGGCGACCCGATCCCGGTACAATCCCGGTTATCTTACCATGTAAGTTATATATAATTAACCAGGGCACCGGTTCCATGTACTGCCGATGGACTCCCTGACAGCTGAATTAAGGCCAACTCACCAAATTTCACCACCCCCTGTCATAAATCTTGACTTCCCACCTCGCTGTATTTTACTTCCCCGTGGCAGTCAAGCTAGGCTGCTTCTCCATTTTATGTTTCAATTCCCGCAGCAACTCCATGCGCGCTATTACCAGTTCTGACTCCGTAAAGGCAAGGCCAAATCCACTGGCTTCTCTTTCCTGCTATCCAGATCTGACGCTGGAGTACTGGTCCGTTCAATCCAGACCACGTCGCTGATCCCCTTGAATATCACTTCTCAGATGATTCTTTATGACTAGACAAAGCACAGTTACTACAGCCGCTGGAATGCCCTGTGCACCCCTTCAAATTCCCGTACATACTGTTGTTTATTACCAAAAACTGGGACAACAAAAATGACAGCATTGAGGATGTCCGTGACTGGTGTATTTAGAAGCCGTTTTTACTTCTTACACAAACGTTTTCTCCACTTCTCCTCGCAATCTACTTAGCCGCCATCCGCGTATGGAAGCAACCAGCAGTCACGAGGATATCGTTTTCTCTCGCTTCAAAGCTTTTCATAAAATCTCTTCTCATCAATAATTTGGCAGACTTAATAGTATTTCCGGTCTTCTTTGGCATTCTATCGGCTCTTTATTGTTGTCATATGCGACTTACTTATTCACCTTGTACAACGTTACTTGCTTTTGTTTAATTTCCATCCAATTTTCATATCCCCAATAATCATCTCCGCAGCTCAACTTTTCTGTCCGTCACGTCCGCCCCCAACGTTCGAGCCTCCGACCATAATTTGACGTCCAACTTTGAGCTCCTTTTAAGTGTTACATCAGTGAGACGCACTATCAAGTGCACTTCAACAAGAAATGATTTCCACTCCGTTGTGCACACGCAGTTCCTGATTTTGATGAACCCGGTCACTCGAAAGCATCCACCATTTCTTCCCAGCCAAATTATGCTCCCGAAATACGCACGTTTGATGCGTTTAGACATGGAATAATTTGCAGTTCACGACTGATAGTCAGTCCCGGAAAGTTTCGGCGATGAACTATCTAGATCTGATTTAAAGCCCAAAAATTCGTGTTTAGCCTACCTTATTGCAGTTTACGTTCATGAAAGAACAGAAATTGCATCTTCAGGAGTACGTTTTTGTTTTACGATTTGCACCGCGCTATCTTTTTGTAAATTTGATCTTGCCTTGTGCGTGCCTCTCGTAAGTCGAGAAATATACCCATTATTCTTATTAATAATAATCTGTATGATGTTGCATCACGTTTTGCCCAGCTTTGATTGTTTCTCGCATACCTGTGTAATGCGCATTTCTTTGCAGATTTTGATCGCGCCCATCCCGTAATCCAACGTAGCATATATCCCCAAATCCCTTCAGATTCCCTTTATTCAATTTTCCTCTGCGTCGTCCACATAAAATATGGCCTTGCCTTGGGCATGCATCTAGCAGGTCGAGACATATACATTATTTCTTTTATAACTATGTGTATACACCAACAGGGGCACCACGTGTGCCTCATTTAGTATCGAGCGAGCATTTGGTAGTAGCAATCAAAATGGCACAGCAGTAGTAACAAGTGAATGCAGATAACTGAAGCATATACCGCCAGAGTTGTAGGATTAATGATAATCGGTCATATTCTTAAATCCACCCCATGTTAACTTCGGTTAGGTTATCCTGCTTTTCATTCGACGTTTTTGGCATCATCAGAGTGATGAAATATGCCAGGCCATCCCACAAGCCGGGTCCTAATGACATCCCACCAGTCCTACTTTGCACCTCTGGTCCAGAGCTTCCTGTTCCCCTTCTAAATCTGTTCTCGCGCACAATGTCTGGCGCTGCTTTCCGGTCACAATGGAAGTCCTCCATTATTGTTCCACATCACGAAGGCGTTTTAGGCATGGCCCTGAAAACTCGTCTATTAGCCACACTCCACTTTTATCCAAACTCATGGAAAAGGCTGTAAAATAACAGCTGGTTAAATTCCTTACTACCCAAAACCTTATTAAGTCCTCCCAACACGGCTTCCTCAGGGGCGGATTTCGCCTCACTTGTTAGACTGACTTCTTGAACTTGGTCACCGAAATTGCTGATTCCCACCGGCCGATAGTCATAATCTTTCAAGACAGGTCAAAAGCGCATGAATGCGTTGCCTACTCCCGACTCATGGCCGAAATCAAAATTTATGGAATAAGAAATCCCCTCTTATGGTAACTATCATCCTACCTTTCCCAACGCATTCATGC
>LUCM01001284.1:0-48850 GCA_008360955.1 Fasciolopsis buskii
GGCTGGGAGGGAGAGCTCGATCCAGTTGTGGTTGTGAACAGACACGAGACTGTATGGACCGTTGGGCAGAGCATTTCAAGGATCAGTTAGCTGGCCCATACGCTAACCCATTTAGTCCGACGTCTGGAGTTGCAGTTCCGTAGGAGGCGTCACTTGATCTCCCAACGGAAGTGGAAGTGGCAGTCGAATATTTTGGCTTCTAAAGAGGGGAAAAAGCTGCCGGTCCCGACGACTCTTCCCTCGTATGCCTTGTCAAATTAGATGGAGTAAGTGCTGATGAAATCCTTTACATTCCTTGCTTTCGTGATTTTGGAACGGGAACGATCCCGCTATCGGTTCAAGGGTGAGTCACTGGTTATTACCCATCTTCAAGAAAGGGTACGCGGAGTGACTGCGGCGCAATATCGTCAGGAATAGTTTAATTCCGATAGTTAACTAAGGTGTGTAGCTTCGATAATGCTGCGCCGTTTGGGACACCGTTTCGCGAGAGAGAATTCGGCGAACGACAGCCGGAGTTTCGTGTAGGTCGAGGTTGCATCGACCAAATAATTCACTCTTCGACAGATACTCGAAAAGTCGCCACACGCACCGGCGCCCTACGATCGTTAGTCTTCCGCGACTTGAAATGTGCCTTCGCAGCTCCGTGGATCCCGCCAGCACCATCAGTTACTCTTCACCCGTAAGGGCATGCGTCAGACCGAAGTTTCGTAACCTGTTTGCGAGCTATGTTCCTCGGCCATACCTGTGGTCTGCGTGAGGGTAACCACGACAAACTATCAGGTGCTTCTCGTAAAAGATGAGTGCGCCTTCAGACAAGGGTTCCCATCTTTTTCTTCTCTGTTCAACTTCGTCATGGACGAGGTTGATAGATGAAAGTTGCTTTGGGAGTCTCCGGTATGTAGAAGTCGAACTAGGAAATAGAGGGGAAGCTTAGTGTGACTCGAGATTTACACAGATGAACGTCGTTGGGCCCTCGTTCGGGCTGCGGGATCCAGTTTGCACAAATGCGCTCTTTAGATAGACTGTCGAGATCGGGTTGCTCGGTTTGGCATTGTGTCTTTGCACCTCGCAAAGTGGTCAAAGTACTGTTACAGGATCTGGACGACAGCTCAGCGCGAAAATTGTATTGACTAGATGGAGAGGTATACTAACGTACTGTGGACCGTTTCACCTACTTTGGTAGCTTGTCGTGTCAACGATGGTAGCTCGGCGATGGAGGGTAAGTATTGCGTATCCGAGGCTCTTGTGCAGCTTACGCTGCGAGTGAAGTCACTGTGGCGTCGCCCTGATATTCTCACTGAAGTTTGAAAATTTCATTGTGTACTGTGCTGCAGTTGCGTTCGTTCTGTTGTACGGTTTTGCGGAACCGTAGGGTATTTGTGCGTGGGCGATGTTTCGTCGGTTAGAAGTTTTCGGACCATGGATGTCTACGTGTACGGCTAGGATTGGAGGAGTGAGTGCGGTGTCTATCGCTGCGACTGTGCGATAGCGTTAGATACATAAATGGCATCAGCTATCAGTGACTCTCCAGATCTGATCTCTCGCTTGGTCAGATATCACCTCTCTCATGTGAGCCGGCCGTGTGATATCACCCCGTGCCGTATCAGGATTCCCTGCTCTCTTGTGGGTGCTGATCATCGAGGGCAACGTTTGTCTTGCATAACGTTACTCTCATACTCGTCCTAGACGCATACCGTACCTTATTTTGTGTTGCCTCTAAGGAATAGAAGAAGCCATGTGAGGGCAACAGATGACGTGGCAACGTGGGATGAGAAATGTACAGCGAGCGGAGGTACAATTAAGGTTGTCTCACGTCTTCGTCTTCTCCGCTGCGCTGGGGTCCGAAAAGACCTCGTCAATAGCTGGCTGGATGACACTGAAGACGTTATGGCAGTGAACGCTGAACCAGTGGGCAATCTTTTGCTGGTCATTTTCTATCGAATCAGAAGTGATTTGAAACACGCTGCGTTGTCCAGTTAGGCTGTGTTTCGTTCTCATGGCAATTATGTGTTGGCGTTGGCAGCCGCATCTCTTATCTTTTCCTCGGCTGTGTAAATGCATCTCCGGTTCCCTTGGACTATTCACTCTTTTCTATATAAAGTGTTGTAACTGTTTGGAAATGCAGCGGTCGTGAGGTTTCGCCTCTTGCTGTTTAACGCTGAACGATGATGCTGATGCTGATGACTGATGATTAGAGTATTATGATGACGATGATGATGGATACCCGGTGCGGATGATGATCGATGATGATGATGATGATGCATGATGATGTGATGATGATGATTGAGATGATAATGTGTGAGCGTGAACTTATCGATTATAGCCATATTCATCATATGGGATCTCAATTCTTTTTAATCACTTTCTGATTCCGGACTGCTGCTCTATGATATATAGATAGTTGGCGCAGGCACACACGTGCTGTCTGATGTAGACTTCTCCTGCTCATCCAATATTGTGGGACTGCGATGGTTGCCAGGAAATGCTAACTTTACGCGTTTCTTATCATTCGATGTTCTGAACAGCCAAACCAAGTCCGCTTAGCTTACTCGGTGCCGTCTTCTACTCGAGTTTACCACGAAGGGCCGTGCTCTTCCAGTTGCCCCGATTCACCTTGTTTTTCAACTTTATTATTAAGATGATACCGGGATTGGCCTCGTTTTCATGTGAGATTAATAGCGTGGATATCTTTCTCAGATAATAAACTATCTGGTTTAGAGCGTGCAGTTTGTGTTATTGTGGTATTCAGTGAAGATCCAAGTAAATTACAAGCTTTTCTTGGTCCTCTGAATGATGGTGTGGGTACTTTTGGGATGCGTTTGAATCATCCAAGAAGCAATATATAAGTCTGAGGCAAAAAAAAGAAGTAAATGGCGCATATAGGAGCTGAGTTCCTTGGGGGTTTAATCCAACAGTCGCAGCTCCATGGGCTGTTCTTGAGAGTTCCATTGTCGTCGATAAGCCGTAAACAACGGAATATACAACTACTTGCGCGTGAGGAGCCAAGGGAGGCAAGCTTGCAAAATCGAGCTCGTGAAAACGCCACGTAGAATCATGTGATCACGTCTCAGGTCGTTTTCACTACGGGGTACTCCTGACCTGTGCCGAAGAAAACGACATAAACGCCAACAAGCAAGTCAGCATAGTACACAGCCAAATGAATAAGTCAACGGACTAGGAGGATCACAGTAACTAAATGCATTTTATGCTCGGTCCAAAAAAACGTCTACGGCCGGTAAAGATGCTTCTTTAGCTTTATTACCAAACTAAAAAATACTCCCAAACAATGATGGTTGAAGGTAGTCGGTGCAAACATTGGGCATTCAAACGGCCTAACAAGTGAGAGCATGGGACTCTTGAAAAGAGCATTTTACATTTCAAGAGATAAAATTGCGGTTTCAGCTCGACAGAAGCCGATTTAAAAGCACCTCCCTGAATTCTCAGTTTTTTTGGTAAGCGCCTATGCAACCTTACAGGTAGGGAAAGTTCTAGATGAAGTTCACTCAAGAGTGACGCATAAAGCCATAATGAACTACGACCAGTACAGCAGAAACGCAACGCACTTTAAGGATGAAATTCATACCGTGGCGCCGCAACCGCGAGTATTAATTAGGATAATAGTAAAGTTACTGCGTATCAACCGAGGGTGAAGAGTCGCAAAACAGTCCAATACTGTCTTCGTACATTCAGCCAGATTTTGAACCTTCCTGGTTCAAGGGTTCTGAATACCATATGAACTGCAGTACTAAAAGCTAGATTTCTGGCAAAATTCGTCAGATTTGTGGCGGAACTTTGCCAATCACCCGAGCTGCGTAATAATAAATTCTCTGGGCGACCCAGCACTGGCCCCAAATGTATCATCAAGTCAGGCAACTGACACAGAAAGTCGGAGCTTCATTATTGTTGCCTGGTAACAACTGCTCATGGTCAACACTAAACCTTGTCATTTTTCATTATCTTCAGTCTTTTTTAGGCTTAAGGGCATACTTTTATTTGTCCAAAGACTTGCATTATTGTGCGAATAATCTGAGTTGGGAAAAAATGTCGAACTAGAGTAATCTGCCTGATGATGCAAGCTTTGTGGTACGCAAACGTATCGCGTGAACTAGCATACATGGCACCTTGCGTATGACCTATTTATGATATGCTTGAATCATTAAAAGTGAAATGGACATGTACCGTAGTTCGCTACGCGGGAAGGGGGCGCCGGCAACTTTGACTCTGAAACCTGAAGTGGCACAGAACCACATAAGGTTTCACATAGCAGAGTTGTAGTAACCAGTGGGCGAAAGCGGGCCGCCGTCTACCACCAAAGTGACTGACAGACCTGGGATTCCAACCTCTGCTCTTCAAGTGATGCTTAATGCACATGATCATCTTTAGTCAAAATCTGTTCTAGTACCACCGCACGGGTATTAACAGCAGTTAACCCAAAAGTGGGTTTTTTCTAACCGTCTCCCCTACTAAAAAATAGTCCCCTTGGCATGCTCCGATGTTGCTGCGTTCGTAACATGGATGTTTCCAAACACGCACACGGCATCCTCAGTTGCGATTATCTGCTAGCTTTTTTGATTCGCTTCTACTAGTAGGTAAAAGCATTCAAGATTCTGAGACTGCGATCCGCAACTGATGAACTGGATGATTAGAGTATTAACGTAACTTTCAGCTTTTTAAGGCTTATTATTCACCTGGTTGCAGATGCATTTTGTTCTCGCATGGGCGCTAATAATCCTAAGTGAGATTTAGGTGATCGTATTGCTCGCTGTGACATTGTCTGCTCAGCTGTACACGGAGAACTTAGCTGCTAGTATCTGACGGTTGAACGAAAATCTTCTGGGTTTATTTTTTGTATCGTTATTCACAATACGTGCTGACACCTGGAAGTGCAACATTTTGCTGCTTTTTCACGCACTCCGAATTAATTTGTTAGGTAACTAAATCAATTAACTAAAATTTATGATAGCAAAGCTGCGTTAGTATGCCTAAATATATTGTCATCATTTTAATCCACACATACATACGAACCATATGTGGTGGCAATTAACCACTTTTGGTCTGTTTTTCTCTGACTCATTGACAAATTAAAAGGAATACATTTATTGTGACTTGTTCGCTACTGCAGAAGACTTATATCTCGTGATTAATTCGCACTGATGTGATTACGTGGTACTGTGCGCGTGTGGGGCGTTAGGCTTCATATATCTCGCAAGACTGACTCGTTCGGATCCACTTTCCTTTCGGTAATTTGCAATCGTTTATTGTGACCATATGAATTGTGTTCGCACGTGCACGATGAATTTATCGTCATAAGCTGAGGGTTGTGTAACATTCAACGTGTATAGTGATGTTCGATGTGACATGAGGTCCGTAACCGCCTACACGAAGTTCTGGAGTAACGTGCGTGTTTACGTATGTTCGTGACCGTGTTTGCCAGTCAAACATTATACAGCAATCATCGCACTTCATTAATGTGCTGGTGTACGCACTGATTGCGATGGAATGCCAAGTCTATTCATTCATCAGTGGATTGACGTTTCCAACCGTTTGCTGCATTCAGCATCATGTGGTAATGGGAACATACAACCGAAAAGTAGGCAATTAAAAATGCATTCCTTTTTTTACCCGCATTACTTTACTGGAGTAAGCGAAACCTACGCTGTGTTCTTGAAAAACTCGATGATTCTCATAGGGGTGTAACTTAGCGGGGGTTTTCACATTTACATGTTGTTCCTTGCCTAGTCCCAATCGAGGCAGTCTCATCTAATGGAACCTGTTGTTTTTATTCTAAATCGTACCTCTCCCTCACACAATTTTTACCCAAAACCTTGATGCTCCTGTTTGCCTTCCGCCTCGCCTTTCCCACCATTTGTCAGTAATTTTGAATCTGAAATTAACTTGAGACATGAATCCATCTGAGAAGAAACTATTATTTTTCCCCAACCGGTCGACAGTCGCTTCTAATGTTTCTTGCCCTATACCCCCGAGTTTTAGGCCATAGTTGCCGTTTTCCCATCAGGGGTTGTCTCTGTCACAGATAGTAGCTATGCTGTATGTAAAAAAATACTACAATCCATGGACGGTGTTGCGGAAATACTTCTCTGTAATTCCTTTGCGGACTGCCTATCGGGCTGGATTTGTCCGAGTTTTACAAGTAAACAAAAATGAAATACTCAAATGATGCTACTGTTGTTTCTTTTCATATAGTTGTTACTATTTTTGTGAGCATAGTATCGGGTTAGTTACGCATTGTGTCAAACATTTACTTCATCTAGAGGGGTTCAGAAGTCCCACGATCCACTCATTGTTTCAGTCAGTTCTAGTCAAAACCCAGTGCGTTGGATATTACTGAAAATTTGTTTGACAAACGTAGACCTATTTGGGTTTGTCTCTGTAGTCGGCAGGAAGTTGCCAGTTTTACATTGTCGAGCAACATTAACAATTGAATTTTTTTATATTCATGCCCCACCGACCAGCTAACTGGATGCAGGTTAACTTTTCTACTCGGTAGGATCGTATGGTTTAATAACACTGTTTATCCCTAGTTCACTTTTGACCTCCATTCCGGAAATCACCTCTGTCAGTTTAACCGCTATTCTGTATTGCCTGATCAGTCTTGCTTCCCCTCTGTTTGCACGGCCTTATCGGGACAACAAAAATTGCCAGTTAATTGGCGATACTAGTGACTGGGTCATCGATACTAAATAGTTGTTTTGCTGCCGCAGTCGGTAACGCCTCAGTTCAGGTAGTAGAACCAGTGGGCCTTGGTCCAGTATACATGCTGTGGTCTGTTCAGTTTGTACTTGTTTTGGAGGGGCATTTTTGGGAGTCTGATCACTATACAAACAGTATGATTGCATAGTCTAACTAAATGGTCGGGTGAAAGTTAGGTTTACCTCGTGACATGCTGGCTGAAACTACTGAGAATCCTCTGCTATCGTATCCTTTCATGCACTTAGGCTGTGGGTAATGGTCCAAGTCAAGGTATGTTCGAGCACACATGTTAAGTCGATTACTGCGCTCGCTTCCAAAACGGTTTCAGTGTCACTACGCTTATTCTAGAACAAAAACGATACAGCTGGATCGTCCAGCTTTTCAGTGCGCTTATCAATTTATCAGTAGTAGATTGATCAGTTTTCCCCGCGGGATATGTCTATTGCAGTATCCGGGACTAATGTTGCGTTTTTTAGGTTTCTTGATCTTTCTTATCCTTTCGTCCGTTATTTAGTTCCGTCGAAATTCTGTTTCTTTATGTATTGATTTAACAGAATTGAGGATGTTATGTTTACCAGTTGGAAGATTGATCTGTTCATTTGTCCGACAAATTTTGGTCTGCTCCCTGCGCACGTTGAACAAATCAGCTAACAGTAGTACGCTTGCGTACATTGATTGCAATTGGTTTTCTGTTTACCAACTGCCCCGTTTTGCTTATTCCTACGATACTTTCCAGCCACGTTTTCTGTCGTTCATTTCTTTCTTTTTCTCGCTTTTTCACCCTCAAACGTTTTCCGTTTCCCCATCCCGAATGTGAATTCCCTAATATTTATTGAATCGATTTGGGCCACTGTGTCACTCTTCTCACCAACGGAACGTTTTTTCCACTTGTACCAATTGATCTTATCGTGGATGAAGTTGACTGAAGCAACGCGTTAATTCTCACCAAGCAATTTTCGTTGCAGATTGTCCTTCACTAAAAATTCAGTAAATTTGCCCATTTCCGACGGGATGTTGGTATGTAAACAGGATTGACCGTGTGTGTATGTGCATCTGTGTGATTCGCATGAACAAGGAACGCAAATCAGTCAGCTAGTATCGCTATCGATCATGACTTCCGGACGAAAAATGAAAATGATTGGATGAGAAATAGAAACGATTTTCACTAACTCTAAGTCGACTTTCATTGTGTGTTTAAGAGGATGAAAATACCAATGGAAAACGGTCCATACCACAGGTCTAATTGCTTCACGTTTGATTAACACTTTCCGAGGTTTCCAATAAACATTCTATGTGAATTTGGGTTCCTTGGTAGTTTCCCTCAGAAATCACTGTCGATTCCTCGCAACATAGATTGACTCACAAGCCTGCTCAACTACCAGGTTTTGCGGCAGCTCTTACTGGTGAAGCTTGTGGCTATATTTGTTTTGTACAAATCCAACTACAGATCTTTTGTGTTCCCTAATGAACTAACCTCTGCACAACGCTAAAGCACCAAAACTCAACACTGCAATTTCAAGATTGATACCAGAAAAAATAGCATTGAAATGAGGAACTACAAAGTGGTGTGAATGTGGAACTTACCTTAATTTCTAACTGTTACTGAAACTACCGTTTACGGTATGATTTGCGCCGGCATAAATAAAGCTTCAGTAATAATTACCAACACTGGCTGAATTGAGTTGGCTTACATTTCGTTCCCCGTCCAGATGAGCGTGTTTTAAGCAAAAGGCTTTCAACCTTGACTCACTGAGCTTTGGTGACCATGCTGATTTCCTTCCCGTTAAGCGGGTATCAACTGATGAGAATGAAAATCCGCATTCCCCTGGGTTACGAGAAATAAATATCTCCGGATCCACCTATTAGTGTGGATGCTAGGGCCACCGTTATCGGCTATGCATTCGATGCTGCCATGATGGGGTGTCATGTGAAGTAGCGACAAATGGGAGGTGAGAATTATCTTTTCATTATGCTTCGCGAAAAATACGATAGTGCTGATAAGAGGATATCCAAGCAATTTGTGAGAGCCTTTGAGGATGGCAAAGATTGGCGTGTGGTTGCAAAGCACGATGGTGTGAATTACCAGACAGTATACCACCAGATTCATGCAGACGAACTTCGATATGAACGTCTGCCAAGGAGCGAAACTCAAAGCAAAAGTTTAGACTATATGGAAACCGACCAAATAGTCACATGGTTGGAAGAAGATCCAACAGTCACACTTGAGTTGTTGCAGGCTAGAGTGAAAGCTGAGTTTGACAAGAATGTTTCACATACCACAATCGGCAATCACCTGGACTGTAGATTGATTACTTTGAAAAATTTTCACCTCATTCCATTTGGAATGAAAAATTCAAATACTAAGGAGAGACGCAAGTATTCCGTTCTCAAAATGTTTAAATTGGACCGATTGGAAGACTGCATTTATTGGACTGATGAGAGGAACCTCGATCTGTTCTTCCCCCGGACAATGGAACAGTGTACCGAAGACACACGATCGTGCCTGCAAATCTGCTACAACCGCGGCAGAAGTCGCATCTGATTGGAGCCATGACTGGGGCTAGATTAGTATCTTGCAGGGCTAAACGCAGCACATATCTATCCGAAGACTGGAAGCAGTGGTTCCGGTCAGTTTTGGACAACCTAAGACGGACTGTGCCCATGTCCAAAGTTACGGTAGTTTGTGACAACGCTCCTTGCCACGATGTAATTGACTGTGTATTCGCAGAGAATAATTACTCCCAAGTAAGACCGTTGCAAATGCCTCCGTACTAGCCAATGCTCAATCCGATTGAAAACGTTTGAAACAATGTGAAAAATCAAGTCAAGCGAGAACTGAGTACTCATTATTCGAGTTTTCGAGAAGGTTCTAAGTCAGTCGGAATGGCGGATACGATTCCTGGGACGCTCGGTTGTAACAGCAACATCGACCATTTCCGGCGATCCTTGCATACATTTCGTGAGGCATTCCCAGACATTCCTTTTGCCCGCTGTCGATGGTGAGCATATGGAGGTGATTATATCTTTTCAGACGGAGAACGTTTAAATTGTCGTATTCAGGGGAACCAGATATTGATTCATTTGATGGCGTTTTAATTTTCACGATTTACACATCAGGCGTGGACACATGAAGGATGCTTGATAAATTCCGTTTAGGATAAGGTTTGTTTCACGTCTAAATTTGCACGAATTTCAAACGTGGTGCAGGGCGACTCCGTGGGTAAGTGTAATTTACATGGCTTGTTTACCCAATGGTAAGCGGTTTAGTGAAGTTGTGTACACTGTCAACCGGTGGCTTGAAAGGGGCTACTGCGACAAATTTTTTGGGGCCAGCTGACCCACTATGGGACTGCATCAATTTAGTGCTTAACCATTACTTCGGTTCCATTGACTGGTCCTGTGGTCAACATTCAAAACAGTTTTCAGTTTCCACAGTTAGGTCATACCGTATCTTTTGATAAATGGAATATCGCAAATACCCGGGAGGTTTCGAATGACTGCACAGTGGTTCCATCGATCATCTGCACTGTTGAATATTGGTGTCTCTCAGATAATTCGGAAAAAAGTAATCGCTAAGGAATACTGACAAATAACTGAATGGAACTTTTTTATGTGACATGAGAGAGAAGATTATGTCAAGATTTAGACGTGTGAGTCCGTAGATTAATTCTATCCGAATGTTTTCCCGTTCATTCTAAGGTGGTACTAGTGTAGTGCGGACACAACACCATATGGGAGGTGCGTAACAGTTATTTGAGCTAAGTTTGATTTAAATGTTGTCCGGAACCGAAAAATACAGAAATCATTGTTCCTCTGCCTCTCTCGAAGCCATAGCACAAAATCATCCACTAGACTGTCTGGTACCTTTATCGGACCAAATGCAACAGAAAAATATTTCGATCATATGCTAGTAAATGAGTGAACCTTGATGATAGTACTAACGACGTTTATTCTTTGTCTTCCCCATAAATAACGCATTTCACAGTTAAATATCTGTAGGGTAAATTGGTCAAGGAATTATGAAACAAACGGAAGCAAATAGTATGCACTAACCGACCGGATAAGCCGAAGAAAGTGCATACGTGTGAGAATATCACGATTTGATTACAATGGAGTTATTTCCTAAATCCGCTTAACCCACTTGGTTTCATTCCTCTCTTATAACTATTTACCTTTTTTGTAATTCAGCGCTTGTTAAACAAACACTTGAAAAAAATGACCGAAATGCATTTGCTCGTCCGAAATCATCAGAAATAACGCCCGATATTCACGTTTATCGGTTTTCGTTCAGCTTAGTCGTCTCGGACACATCGTCGAAGTGCAAAGCACCGTACCGTATTGACATCCACCCACTGGCATGCATGATACCGGACTGAGGTCTGTATTAGTTATTTTCACGAGGATTGTGAAAAAGATTGCCAATCGTGGGATAGTGGCTCATAAGCTCAACTGACCAACGTTGCAACTTTGGACATCTTATTCGCCTCCTTGCAGTTACGGAGCTGGCGTTTTTACTCCATTAGACCAAGCGTGCCCTCCGAGATCGTGTCTTCAATTAAAACTGCAACTAGTACTACTGACGAGAGCTGCTGTCAGATGAATCACCTGCTTGGTTTGATCCCACTGCTCGTCGGAGCTCTTAGTTCCTGAGGTAGTTTCTGTTCGTAACCGTTGCGAGCAGCCGAATCAGACAATCGGGTTCGTGGCCTGCGTCGATGGCCATTCAGCTGCAGCAAAAATCGCATTAAAACTAATGCATGGTCCGATTCGACGTACGTGGTCCAGTACGATCTACAGTTCTGGACAGAACCGCGCCAACGGTAGCTAACTGCGATATGGTCAATCTGACTCAAAGTACCTGTCGAGTTAGAGCGCCATGTCGCAGTGCAACGCGAACTGTATCGGAAATTCGTACTGAATAAGAGTGAATGATTATTTGCACAAACCTGGAGAAGTCTTTCCCCGTTGTCTGTTCGCTGTGCAGGCAAGGCGCATCGCCCACCTAAACAGGATTCCGATGCACTCAGTTTAAAAACTTGTGCATTAAAATCACCTGCTACCACTACAATGTCAGAGCGTTTGCTCTTCCGAACAAGAGTGACGAGGTTATTGTAAAACTCGTCTTTCTCCATGTCAGTGCTGCAGTCTGTTGGAGCGTATGCCGAGATAACAAATAAACTGCGCTTAACACTACTATCCTTTCGGACACCCACTGATCCCTGCAGTCTCATGGCGCACAAGCGACTGTTGACTGGGATCCAGTCTAAAAGGGCTGCTTCGGCCTTCTCACTCAATACTATTCCTACACCACGTTGACCCACAGCTTGAGCTGCTCGATGCAATGGGCACTGCGGTCTTGATTAGCCTGCGCAACGACCGATGCAGTATGGAATTATTTGTAGACATGTAACTCATAAATGCAATCATACCCTTAGAAAGACCGAACAGTCATTTGGATATGTTTTTAGATTAGTCGATCACATTGTCCGACATGAGTGTTGCTCGCAGTGTCCATCTTTGATCCATGGAACGAAACAACAAGTTCACATGTGACTTTAGTTCATGAGTAACGAGTACGTAACTATTGGCTCAACAATGCGAAGATATCAGAAACCAAGTTTTTAGTGAAGAATAATAGGTCGTTCGAAATTAAACCATTTTGATGTATCTAAATTATGTGCTCTTCTTGGTCTAGTGTCCATGTTATAGCCTCAAAATGACAAAGCACCCGTTAGTGATTACAGCCGCCGTGACTTTAATTATCGTCTTGGTTTATCTCAGTCCCTATGCGGGTGGCCTCAGTAGCAGCCACTCTGAGAGTAAGTATGTTCACGAAATGTACATCGTGATCCTCAGAAGCTAGATTACGAGACATGGATTTCCTTTGTTGACTTTAGACAACAAAAATCTTATAAAAGAGGCAGACCGTGCCTATCAACCTTTCTGTATATTTGCGTTGGTCCCAGTTCCGATTGTGGGATTCCATTACAGTGTAATTGCTGAGCTTATTATCTAAATACCAACATGCGAGCACTGAACTGAAGCGTCAGAATGTGGTCTTGTGGGCTCGTTGGCAAGCTTCATGGTAAATTGTTTCCTCGTAATATGCACTTCCAAGGATCCTCCATAAAAACAATTCACGTGTCTGCAATTAAATTTGTATTTGTAGAAAATAAATTCCAGGATTTGTGTTAAGAATTAACTGGCTTTTAAATGAATCACCCCATCGTAAGCCTGCGGACTATCCACGTTTATAGAAGCCGCGCTCATGTTGCGGCCTAGTGAAAATGACTACTTGTCTACCCTACAGTTAAGTGAAAATTATGCTTGAGCTAGCCATTTCAGTCTTCATAAACTGATCTGATTTTCACCAAGTCAACATAGCGACTGAAATTCCGTGAGTCACCCAATTATTACCGTACTAGAAAGAATCCATAAAAGTGTATGATTAGATGGCCAATATCCCGAAGGACCGCTTCAAAACACTTGTTTCACTGCAAGTTCCTCGTTAGGATGAACTCGTCCGTCTGTCAATACACGATCGATGAACTTTTGCGGTATTGTTTGCTTGTGTTGCCACTCAAAGGCATTAGTTCATACTGCCCCGGTTCATTTTATTATTCCCATGGTCGCCCTCACATGTGAATTCAAGAACCGGTCAGTGAACCGCTGGGTTCCCGTCATATTGGACTGGGATTGATTTATTCGACAAATGAAATCGCATTGTTTGTCCTTATATAATCACTATTCAACCCCAAGCGTCTCATTGAGGACAGTTGACGTTGCCCAATTGGCGATCACCAATAAAGTACAAACAGACCAATAAAACCACGGTTCGTCATTGTTTTCGATTTGGATTTGCGCATGGCGGAGAGGCAGATGAATCATTCGTCTGTCGTGCAGATTTGTTTGCCCACTGAAAGGACGCTTTCGGCAACACTAACCTATTCACCATTTTTCTCTTGCCCTCTGGTATGCGTGTTTGTATGCATTTTTGTTCGTTGTTCACCCGAGGATTGTTTTGTTGACAATCGTTCTTGTTCGTCCCATATGTCACTATATTCAAGACCTTGAATCGCCCAGCGAATACGGAGTATTGTCCTTGAAAGACACTGGAAAATTCCTGTCGGTCGAGTAAGACGAGAATAATGCATTTCCTAGGCGTGTCATTGAGTTGATTTTCTAGTGTTAATAGTCCTGCTGCTTGGCCGTATCCTATGCAGCGCTCAAATTGTCTTTGGAACATCTGTCTAGTGTTAGATATTTGGTCCATTCACGACGTTTCGTGCATGTATGTCTTGACCTTATTCAATCTTATTCCTTTGGTCCTTCTGTCATTCGGACTATACAGCAGCGCGTTCACGTAGAAACTAGTATCAACATTTTGCGCGAATGAAGTAGTGAACATCGTTTCTACAGTTGTTATTTGATCTTAGTAAACTTTTAACGGGAGGCGTATAGTACGAACGGCTGACTAATCATATCCGCTTCTCGTGAGCCCCCGAGTAAACCTGCTACGATTGACAGTGTTATTGTCACTTTAGATGACAGGTTTGCTGCATATGTACACAGACAGGCACGAATCCGAAAGTCTGTATGATCAAAATCAGTGGTAGGAAGATGTCTGCTTCGTATTTTGTGTTTTGCGTTGATGTGTCTCTTCAATTCGTTGCTGCGTCAAAAGTATGGGTGTATGGATTGCTTGTAAACTCAGATCGATTATTACGGAAGTGCATGCTGATCCGATTGATTTGTAGAGATGATTAAAGTCAGTCTTATCTGTGCGCTTCTCCCATTGTCCGTTTCATGTCACCTAGTGTTGTTTATGTGCTAGTGACTAGTCCAACTGTCCTTTAGAATATATAGTGAAAGAAGGCGAGTCCTGGCAGGAGTCAATGGGTTCATTGGAGCGATCTCTATACTAGTTACGTATGATTAGATCAAGCGCCTACCAAGTAAGTTGAGCGGTAATCCGATCACCTAGTTAGTAAAACTAGTGAAAGGTGTTATAACGAGCAGAGTTGACTCGATTATCAAGCGCATCTGTCGTTCATTTCCATGAAGTGTCAATCACCAGTCTAACACCAATCTTTATAAAAACTACTTCTGATGTAGTTCGAGGAAACGTGTGTTACAAAGAATGGAAAATCCACTTGCGTATTGAACGTTTAGATATTATGTGGGTGTTGCAATTCCCAGCTCGAAGCTCGAATTTCAGCGAATTCTGGAAACAGGTCTCTACCAGCTGGTTGAAAACATGGATAAATATGGAATCAGTGCATCATGCGAGCTTTCTAAAAACCGGATGAACCTATTTTTCTTTTCACGTAGGCAGATTCTATAACAGCCGGACAGAACATTTATCCTTTTTTGCCTGGCAGATGTGAAGGCGGAGTGACAGATACATTGCATCTGTTCGATTTCACTTCATCGACAGACACGCTGAACATCCGCTAGATCCAGGTGTGTTTTGAAGCCGTGTTAGAATGTTGGGATAGGATTCGGAATTTCTTCGAAAAAAATAGAATCGGACGGTTAATTTATGGGTGAACCAAACCGTCCTCTATACGACAGCCTCTGATTTGTTTCAGAGTTAATAAATGAAGCAATAAATATTTTCTCACTTGCACCTTGATTCAATGTGTAGGACGCAGAGCTTACGTGCCACTTTTTACCGAATAGTTGAGCGTGTTCATTATCATGCCTGCGTTAATTTTTTATCCCTTGGGTAGATTTGAAACTAGCTTCCAGTCCCCTTTAAATCGTACAGCGAAACTTACACGGGAGCACAAAAGATTTGTTTTCTAGCAAATTCATAATGATTTTTTTATTCATCAGGAATCTGTGTTCGATGATCATGCTCACTAGTTGCTGACCGAATTAAATGCGTGACCAGATTCTAGTCTTTTGCTGACTCCATTTCATTTATATTCAGTTTCTCGAACTAATTTGTATCACGGATTTGTCTCCGTTCCATAATTCCCTCGAAGTATTCGAACACTTTTGTTCTTCCCATATATTTTCTTCAGCTTAAAGGTTTCAAACCCTTCGGGATGATATTCGTGATCCTCCAACGTAGTATTGGGGTACAATGAACATGGACGCTGGCGAATGCAAGCAGTAGTTAAAAAATTGTCTTATAACTGTACTTCACATCTTGCCTTATAACTGCCAGCGCGATGTACTGTGCTGCAGTGCGTTCAGTTCTGTTGTACGGTTGCGAGACGTAGAGTATGCGTGTGGGCGATGTTCGTCGGTTAGAAGTTTTCGGCCATGGATGTCTACGTAGTACGGCTAGGATTGGAGGGAGTGACCGGGTGAGTAATATTGAGGTTAGGAATCTGGTATTGGGTGCCACTTCTGAGAACAGCTTGTTTCAGCGTATGAAACCTAGTAGACTGCGCTGGTTGGGTCACGTGTTGCGTATGACGAACACTCGTCTACCATACCGTACCTTATTTTGTGTTCCTCCTAAGGAATAGAAGAAGCCATGTGGAGGGCAACAGATGACGTGGCAACGTGGGATGAGAAAATGTACAGCGAAGCTAGGTAAAGTAGGTGTCTCACGTCTTCGTCTTTGTCTTCGTGGTTGGGGTCCGAAAGACTCGTCAAATAGCTGGCTGGAGACACTGAAGGATATGGCAGTGAACGGTGAACAGTGGCAATCGTGCTGTCATTTTCTATCGAATCAGAATGATTGAAAACACGTGCGTTTGTACAGTTAGGCTGTGTTTCGTGTGTTGGCTGCAGCAGCATCTTATCTTTTCCGGCCTGTGTAAATGCACTCCCTGTTTCCCTTGGATATTCACTCTTTTTATATAAACGTGTAACTGTGGGGAAATGCAGCGGTCAGTGAGGTTTGCCTTGCTGTTTAACGCTGAACGATGATGATGATGATGATGCGCGATGTACTTTGGGCACTAGTGTGTACATGTTGCAGCAGTACCGGTGAAGAATGGATCTCCCTTTCGTAAGACTATATATTGTGTCGGTCTTGATGCAAATTTTGGGTACACAACGCTTCGATGGGCCTTGCTCGTCAAACCGGTTCTGATGGTAGTCGCACTAGAACGAGCAGGGAACGTATTGTATCTACCCCGAATAATGGTAATGTGATTAATCAACCCAAGCAGAAATGCCTTACGCTCCCTGCATGACTTCCTAAACAAATGTAGAAAGTACTATCTCATACCATTACACCATTATATATATATATATATTGACAAAAAATTTTCACTATAGGAAGGATTGGATTAGTCAGATACAAATATGGGTGGGGAAGGGATTTGTGTTACATGCATAACCTGAATACACACGGATGTGTTGTGGTGATTGTTTTGTTGTCTAGGGTTTGTATTGGGACGGAGGGTGGGCCAGGGGTGTCGAGGCGCAACCACAAATTGTTTTCGAGAACAAAGTGGAGGATTATGAAGACGGGTTGCGACAGCTTCCGCAGTGCTCAAGAGGCAACACTTTGCCAATCTGGATTGTTGACCTCTGACCTTATATAGGGTCCGGAAAGCTTGCGTCACATTCATGGTGTGGTTAGTCTGTGCTGAAAACGAGCTTGTTCGCCAACTTGTGCTTTCTCAATGTGCTCAGTGGTAATTTTCAAGGAAGAGTACTATCTATCAGTGTTATGCCAAATGCTGTTTCCGTTACCTAGGAGTGGAAGACAAGTCGGCGGATCCATTTATTGATAAAGTATTTTTTGCTGTAATTTTGCATCAGATAATAATTTGAGGTGGAGAACAATATGTAGCTAACTATTATCGCTATTTCATCGTCCGGTCGACTAGGTGGACAGCAGTCAAACTCCTAGCAATAAAATAATCGTGGAAACACTACTGTTCATCTTACTTAATTGCTGTTCGGTGTACCCTATACTATGGCGGTTTACTTATCTCATTGTGAATTAATTTGCGCAAGTAATACGTCTCATAAAATCAGCTACCACAAATAACTTAGTTGTGTAATTCGAGGAACTACTCGGTTTACTCTTCGGCCATGAACTACGAAGTTCGCATTTCTGGGGAAATGGCTTTAAATTGGTGCACGCTCAAGGTGCGCGTACTACCTGACTATTGCGTTTCCAGCTTTCGATTCAGTTTTGTTAATCAGGCACATTCTATCGAGACAATGCCGTCATTCGCGAGTTCCGTCCATCCAAAAGTTGATTTCTCTTTCAATGGGATTGAGGTCGTACCATGGCTAATGTTTTACTCTGATCTTAGTCTATTTGAGAACCTACAGATAACCCTGAGTCATCGTTTGGACACAAGAGTAGGTATAACATTATGAATTCCGAGAACTCATGGGAGTCTGGGAAAGTTTGCCGTGGGATATATATTTTGCCTGGGGATTACGAAACCGCGTTATCGTGCCACAATTCTTCGTATCTTGCTGTTATCAGCTTGTGAACCTTCATCTTTGGGTGGTCAAAAAACCTATAAAACTATGAAGAAAACACGGTTTCAGCATAAGAACATGTGTATGTGCGTGTATATGTGTGGAAACCAGTGTTACAGTGTCCTGTCACAAGGTTTGGTGGGTCTTTTGTTTCCGTTAGGTTTGCTTTGTTTGGCACTTCACACATTCTGTCACATATGTCTGTCTCGATATTGAGGACGTTTATGCAAATGATTTTTATCTATGGAAACAGAGCTGTGCCTTCTTAACATTTTTGCGGACGCTTGCATGCGCTAGTGGGTCGCCTGATTTCGAGCATGACACCAGCGTGAGAACCTAGCCTTACGCAGGGGTTTCTAAACTGAACGTATGGTCAAGAGAGGTCACCAATGTGGGATAAGACGAACAAGTCATAATTTTTCGATTTAATGAACAGTTTCGGCGAGATTCATTTCCACCGGTTTTTGCTGACCTCGTTGGTAAGTGTTACACCTGTCTGTAGCTAACGCGGTTCACGCTCGACGAACTTGGGAGACTAGGGATATTACCATAGTGTAGTTTCAACTGCAAATAGGCAATTGCTTCTATATTTCGTTTTTGTGACGGGGTTTGCTGTTACAAAAACCGTTTTTATTTTTTATTGCACGTTGGCTGTCTTCTGTGGATTAAACGTATTCTAAAGCCTCTATGATGCACTGCACTGAGAAAAAATGGCAACCAAGACGTCGAAACTGTGAGTGACAAAATTACGCAGAGTCCCTATAGACTAGGTAGGGCAATGGACCAATATCACCTTGGCTTGAAATCTAGTTTCATTCGCTAACTCCGGCACCGAAACGCTGCTTTGTGGTAAACCTGCAAATGACACCGCCCTTGTTGCTAGCTTGATGTATTTGAGGTGAACAGACAACCACTCAGCGATTTGCTTCACTAGGTTTTTCATGTCACTTGATTCCTGGTAGTAGCGCGAGAAACTTGATATGGAAAATCAACATCGTTTCGAAGCCAGATCCATCTATTCTGGCCAGTTTTTAAAAATTATGATCCTACGAAGATTCATTTTGACGGCGAAAATGAAATTCTTGTAATGCTTGCTGTTGAATCTGTCTAAAGTGTCCCACCTATTATTATTATTATTATTATTATTAATATTATTATTATTGGTAGTAGTAGTAGTAGTAGTAGTATCACTACTGTTATTATTAGCCTGTATAGTAACTTTCAGCAAAAGCTATGGAAAACCTGATCAGTGGACTACAACGCGAATTGACAGCTGTGGTAGCGATTATGATAGCTATAGTCCCGCCCCTGTTTCGTCGAAACCGATCGAAGTCAGAAAAAGTTATCACCTGTCTGATTTATCTGTTGCTGTTAACTTTTTTAGGTTTCTCCTATTTCCGGGTAATGGAATCACAATTTGACATTTTCCTCAAGTTTTCGTCTATTCAGACAGATATACACCCGAACAGTGTGACTAGAATACAAACAGCATTAGTCCAGAGACGTTTACCGCATAATTTCTTTTACGATGTTGCAGAACTCATGGTTAGGTTTTTGTGCTTTCAGGGGTCAGACCTATTCTATGATGATAATGATGTTCTCCGAAATTAAATGGACATCATATTTATGTGTCGAAAACAAGCAAATCATTCGTTTAGTCTTTCCAACAAAAGGGAAGTTATACTAATTATAGTTAGTGCAAGAAAATGCGGATGAAATTCACAGGTAGTAGGTAGCTTTTACGTCACTAATTGCATTAACAAACGGAATCCGATAGATTATCTTCCCATTACGTTACACACACGTTCACTGACCATGATCACATTAAAATAAATCAATTGGTTTGTGGATTTCTCAACGCATTTGGTGGTTGGTCAAATATTTTATATAGTGTTTTGGCCCCTTCATTTTTCCTCTTGAATAAATCGACTATGGTCCTGTCTTGGTATTTCACAGTGATAAACAGGCAAGAAATTTTTTATTAACTGTCCAGGATTTCCAAATGCGCTTGAATACGACATAAAATTCTGCACTTCACTTCGTCCGCCTCTTGATAGTTTATTCAGCGGTACTGCTATTTTATAAGGTAAAAACTAACAACTGAAAGGTTTAACTGTATTGTGGGACTAAGGGATCATTTCTAACCACCCCAGCTAGTGACACAGTCAACTAATTCTGGATACTCTTTCATAATTCCACTCTGAGGTTTTATGTACTCTGTTAAATGCTCTCCCCCTCTGCCATCCGGCTCCAATATAAACATTAATGAACGCAGGTGTACGTAAGCTCGTTCTGCTGCACTGCATCTATCGGTTTTTTGCATAACCCTGTCTTTAACAACTCGCGTCCATAGTTATTATTTGACTTGATACAGGTACGTGCCAGATTTGCGTCCTTATCCTATCATACTCAGTGACTCGATTGGTACCGAGTACCGAAAGTGTCCTATGGAGATCCCTGGGTCACACGGAGCCGTTTTTGATTCTGATCATCCTCTTGAACAGGTATTGCTTGTATCGTTTGGGCGACTGGGTGCTGTCGAACCTACTGATGAACCACAGATTCCGGCAGATAATGGATGCGGAGAACAAAGCAGTTAGCACGTGTGGTAGTGAACCCTAAACAGTCTTTTTCTCTGTTCTCTCCTCGTTGGTTTTTTAGCCATCGTTACGATGACACTTGATCTGTACACAGACTGTTGCGAGTCCTAGTTTGAATCGAAACGTCACGATAAACGTATTAACTTAGTGTACGCCTTCTCTACTCTCTCTCTCTCTCTCTCTCTCTCTATATATATATATATATATATATATATATATTCGGGAAGCTGTTGTTTGTCTTTCGCAGAATTCGAGTAGTCTCCCCATAAGAATAGATTTTAATGGGATACAGCTATTCCAACCAGTTTCGTACTTAGAACTGTTTCTTATTTCTACGTGTTAGGGATTTGAATTATACCGGTATATCCAAGCACGAGAAGCTGGGCATGAATTCACCGATAAGACGAGATCTAGTAATTGTGCGATCTCCAAAGCAACCGAAATTCCCCAAATTAGCCTCATTATTTTACCTACGGGTGTGTTTCTTCGTGATTAGTACAGTAGGAAACTCCGCCCATTTGAATACGGTGCATTGTTTTTAATCGTGATGAACAGTCAGCTCGTACTTTTTTAGATCACGAGTGATTTTCTCATTAGAAGTGATTTGAAAAATGTGAAGCTCGGTACTTTTAACCTCACGCTTCGTGTGCGTCCGATTCGGAGTTGCGCTCCCCGTTTTGCTTGTAAAATCAGTCGTTATAAAACGTTGCCTCGCACATTGCCGCGAAAGAATTTTCTTAAGGATAACTACTTTAGACGCTATTCTCGGAGCTTTTGAGCCTCATATTTTACGTCCCTATTTTTATGCTTTAATTTCAGTTGGTCTCTGCATATCAAATGGAAACAGTGCTGCAAAAAATCACTTGATTCGAGTCCAATTCAATCCGACTGTTGAGCAATTTCGCACGGCCCTACGTGAGGCGTTTGCGTACGCACTGAATACTGGTAGAACTTCCGAGAGCGATCCGTCTGTGGACGGTCGAGTTAGCGTGATCTACACAGGTCAAGTAATAGCCCATACCGGTGAATGGTTACTTGCGGACTCGGCTTTGGCTGGGCATCAGGTGCACTCGTGGCTGGATAGTCAGGCGGCGATGGTAAGTGACTCCACTCTTCCCACAAATGACTTGATGCTGACCGAGGTGACTAGTTTAGTCTCCCTACTTACCAGTTTATCGGGGCAAGGCCATTTGTTGGTTCTTTGTTGGTAATCTTATGATCTACAAGGGCTGGGTGATTAGTGATATTTGCAGTATCTACAGATATGATTGGCAAATGTCACTACAAGGACGAGTTCATTTATAACATCTTGGTCTATAATTCTGTGTAGGTCTGTCATTCCATTTAGCTGGGACTGAGATGGTAGTATTAGGGGAAAATTGGTAGAGGGAGTTCAGCTTTCCTGGAAAGACTAACGAATATGGAAAAAACCCTATACGGGAATTTTAATTTCATCTTTGGTAATCAGTGCTCTCCCATTTATCAATTTGGTATAATCGAAAAACATCGAGTGATGTCTTCGAATGTTCATAATCTACTGACCGGTGCTTAGGTCTTAGGTAGTTTCCTGTACCGAAAAAGTCATTGTACAACTCTCAACAGAGGGAAAAACATGTGCTATTTCTTCTCGTTTAATAATTATTACATGTTCGTTATGGTGGTATTCCGTTTTCCCTTCCGACTGTTGAGAAGATTCCACAGAAAGACAAAGAATATCCGAGTGTTTTTGCCACTGGTCCATAGGGACTCTAGGTAAATCGACTTATCAAAAATTATCGAAGTGTATATCTAACATATTTCTTGCAGGTTGGGACTATGACTCGCCTAAATCGAAGCATTGGTAGTGGTCAAGTAGCGCAGGAGAAATCCGAGATAAACCGGGCTTATCAGCTGGTGTCCTCGGCGCATCCAGGCTGGTTATGTCGTTCACCAACCCCATCAGTCGCAAACTTCAAGGCAGCTTTATTACACTTGTAGTCGTTGAGGTTTTTGACACCTCAGATCAGGGTGGCTAGGTCATCTCAGTGGTTTTTCAACGGGGACGCAATTTCCCAATAGGTAACAGATCGAATTGTACAAATCGGACAAACGTTAACTTGTAAAACGAAATACGGTTCGGCAATAAAAGACTGTTCATTTTGCAACATAGTCTTAAAGAAGAGAGAGCGAAAGAGTTAATGTGCGTGTCTGTGGGTATTCAACCGCGTACCCAGTGGAAGTACAAAAAGAAGAGGTTCGAATGAGTATATTGCCACCGATTCACACGTTGTGTGGCTGTGGACAGATATTTTATTCATCGGTGCAGTAAGTGTTAAAGGGTCCGGTTTTCTAAAAACAACCTCCGTTAATGGCATGTTCTGGAGTATTTAAAACGAAGCTAACGGACTCGTTTTGCACAGCAACAGTTGATTGAATGTTCCGCTCTGCCGTACTCCAGCTTATTTCTCTTCATTTGAAACTAACTCACGCTTGCTCGTATCGATGACAATCACACTCGGAGTCTGATCTCGATTGGTTAAGTTGACCTCTTTGTTTATGATATTCTGATTAGACCTTCCCGCGAATCCGAGGTGGACAGCGAGTGTGAACAAATCACTTTTTACCCGATGCGATCGAATTTTCACTGAACACGTATTTGGAAAACACCAGTAGATATGATTGGTCGGACTTTCACGTTTCGGTGAACAATGGATCAATTTAGTTAGCAGGAGATTGATGGGAATTGGCGAAATGACTCAATTCATCGATTGCAAACCGCATATTATATGTTCCTTTTGCTTGTCTTTCCATCTATCGTCGATCAGTACACCTAGGGGACACGTAGGGGCATAGACACTAGGAACGTGGAATGTGCTCATAAATCGAATTATCGATAGGCTGCTGTTACGTGTTGCATCCAAAGACATAACAAACGTACCATATTTGCGCAAATATCGGTCTTCGCCGTGTGTGACAAATGCTAAAAACAATAAGATTTCTATAACAGGAGTGCCGAAATGACTGAGGTGCATACTGCCAATCGAATTAGGTCGACTGGGTGGGACGATACATAAAATGAAACACTGGAATGGATAATATATTTTACGGCCGTGATAGACATTTGCACTCTTGACACAAAATATGGAACTTTATACTTCCCTTCAGTTTTCAGGCCATCACTGGGTGTTCTGTAATGATCTGAGTTGTTTTCCTTTTTTGCTGGCACCCATAATTCGAAGCCCATTGAAAGTGTTGTTAGTCTACTGAGAAGACTAGCATGCACAACCGGAAAATTCTGCAATTCCTTCTACGAATCTGTACGGATTGTCTCCATCAGGTCCAAGAAATTTCAATTCGAACCGGACCGAAACACTAACAGGCATGCCCTGTCTATGCCGTTCATTTCCCAACTAAATAGCCGACGCATTGATCACCGTTGACTGAGGTGGATCAGTCGGTATCATTGGTGCACTGACGCCAAATTGTAATCATATTTGAACATTTCTGGGTAGTATTTCCATGCTGATTCAGATGACGAATGTTTTAATATTTTCTGATCTGTCATAGCATCGATGGCCAGTGTATGAAGACTAGGTGCTTCAGTGTTCTCACTGTATAAAGTAGTCAGAAAACATCTTCCAGTGTATTTGATGCAAGATGAAGTGCATTTCGAAATGCCCCATCAACCCAATCGGAAGGTTTAAGGTTGGTATTTCGATTTTTGCTTGCAACGTGAGCTTTTGAAACTGAAAATTGCCAGTGAATTGGTTGTATGGTTGAGCTTTTGTGGCGTCCTAAAACATTTTAATATCTAAACGCAGGCTGCTTATTCTGTGGGACGACTCGTGGCTTTTCTCGTGAGCCGGGATGCGTCTCCCAGCATTTATTTTCTGGTGGGTTTGGGTCTGGGATGCTACTTTCGTATGTAGCCTCGTTTGCGTAGTCCAACCTAGGCTACTTCAGCTAGTGAAGATTGCTACTAAGGCTGTGCGATGTATAGTACAAACTAGTTTCTGTGAGGTCGTCATACTTCTTGCGTGTTCCTCCATATCTGTGTTTGTCGGTAGCAAACATGCCTGTCTGTGCATGTGTGTAAATATATATCCACACAACGGTCAACGTGACGAGGCGACAGACAAGTTTACCCAGAGGCCCGTTCACAGTCAGCTCAGTCTGATGCGATGCAACAGACTGTGGACCCTGTGCCGTCGCAAATTAAACTTTCATCCTGGCCGATCGATTCGAGCTCGCTTCCGATTATCCACAGAGAAGGTTGTCGCTGGCACATACTCATGCACATAATAACTGTTACACAAACGAATATTGATGGTGACTCACCATCTGGCAGTTGTTACGTGTATTCGTGTGCGTGCTTTTCGAGCGTGATTCCTCAAACCCTTGGTTCGTCAACATGAACCGTTGAGTTCGAACACTGAAAACTTGCATAATTTCACTAATTCCCAATAGGCACAGAAATTTCGGGATTAGTCTGACTCGAAACGTCACGATTAGCACACTTTAAAAATCGCTCCTCACCTTTATCTTGGTATATATACATATATATATATATATATAATATGAAATAACCTAGTTGGGATCTTTTGGTACACAGCGTCTATCGTCCAAGTTTCGTACTCACGGATGAAGCAATTTGTTTTCAAAAGTCCTTGCTTATTATATGCTAGAAACCGTAAGGTTGGTTAATCCATCAGTGTGCCTTGTATTTGTCTGCATACCTTACCTTTGAAGTGTAGTTGAGTTTCAATGGCTAAATCCATCAGATTCAGTTTCCCCTTCGCTGACTTCGTTGATTCCCGTACAATTTTTCGATATCGTTAATGATTCAATCAAAAATAGTCCGAAAGCGGTAGTGAATGTTCCGTCTGGCTGATTAGCATATTCTCATCATGAGCCTAAACCGCAACGCATTTTAAACTGGTAAGTGTTGTAGGCCGCACTGCTTGTGCACAGCTTTTAACCCGATAAGGTCGTGTCCTATGAACGTGAGGATTGCGAGTTCGAATCATATCAGCACTGGTCACTTCTCCCTTCGGCGGCCGTTCCACCGTCACGGCCCCCTTCTAGAAACCTGGTTACGCATTTGTCGGACGAAAAGGTCAGAAATTTAAACCTCAAATCCGCCTGTTACTTTAGTGGTAGACAGCAATTCGTTTTCACCCGGCTTGTTATCAGACCATACCTATTGGAACCCAACGGGGTTCTATGCTACTGCAGGTTTCAAGGTCATGGTGGTGAATCGCAGCGGCTGTAGGATGAATGCCTTTCAATACATTCATGCACAAACCATGTATTAATAAAAAGTCTCTAGACATACGTTTTCCAGGCCTTGTGTAAGGAATGCCTGCTTTCGCATATTTTGGGATATTTTTTATACATCCTCGAAATAAAGTAAAAAACAGCATAATAGACTGCGCTGCTTTTCTAATAGATTTTAGATTTCTTTTTACACTATCTCTTGTTGAGAGATCGTGAATAAAAATGATATCCCATAAAACACGACCAATGTCTCACCCACTTTTAGTTCAAGCTTGCGATCTCTGTGAGAAAGCCAAACTCTTGATGTCGTTGTGGCAGATAGTGACGGAAAAGAAGTTTGGTCAATTGATGGTTCAGGGATTGAAATGACAATTGGTGGTGGCGTTACGCGCATATTTTTTTTTCATTTCCAGGAGACCTTAGATTTGTAAGGTTAGACCGTCTGTGGGTTTTATTTGCCGCTGAGCTTTCTGGATTTTCTGAATGCGTTAGGTGTTTTAGGGGTTTCTTAATCACAAACTAGCTGTTCCATCTAAATGGCCCAGTATCCTTATCGCGTTGTCTATGTTGTAACATTCGAACACGGATTCTTTTGAGGTTCAAACCGATGCATTTTTTGATGCAATATAAGCGTAATCAGATTTTGAGGAATTTTAGATAGACGAGTTAGCATGACCAAATCAGCCAAGTCGAATTTGTCGACGGCGAAGACACGAGAAACTGGGAAAATTTAGCTAATTAGTAGGGGCGCATATATGAACTTAGTGTTCCTGATTTAGCAAACGATGCGAACAGTCGATTAGTTTAGCGGGAATAGGCAGTCGGATACACCGTTCAGTTTTGGGTGTCTACCGTATGGGTATATTACTGGAAGGATTCTATGCCGTTAATTGTCCATGACCATTAATGTCCTCTGAAAGCTGCACGTGTTTGCAGTTATTTGGAATGTAATCAGAATTTATCTGAACTTGTTGAATTGTTAAGGTGTCACAATACCTTTCACTTCCAGATGGTTTTGTATACAATTCATAGGTGCCTATTTTCTTCAAGAGTTCACGTCGATTTACGTTCAGCAAATCTTCGTCATGGTAGTTTAGATCGAAGCTATCAGATGAGAACGACAGTTTGCGTGAATCAAAACTCAAAGTCTGTAGGTTTGGTTGCACGGTTATTGTGTGCGAGAAGCAAAACTACCCAGAATACGTCCGAATGCTCTCCTGCGCGGCGTGGTACCCCAGCCGGTGGTCCGCACTAGGAAGTTGTCGTCTTTGCTGAGACATGCTTGGTGCTAGACAAACTTGACGAGGGTGCAGTCACTTACTAATAACACAAAGTTGAGCTTAAAATCACATGGTTCTTCTGGTCTGCTCAGTTGAATTTTGCAACCTAGAACAGTACCCAGTAGGTCGATATGACACCTGGGACGATAATGCGTATAGCAAGGTCACTACAACGGAATTACCATATTCGATGAACACAATTGAAAATGTCAATCGAGCTAAACGACCTATCAACAGAGAGGTTGGAGTGATTTGTGAAACCACTCAAGACGACCAATCAAAGGGAAAACAGTTATAGGAAAATCCAGGGGCTATTTCGGGAGCGTTCCGTATTGAACAGAAAATCTTAACATGATAAAGTAAGTGCACCACAGCAGGACCCCAGGTAAACAACAAGGCGCCACGGTTCAAAAGCACCTGGTCTAGATCCTAACAGGGGCAATCGGAGCAACTGACAGCTATAGTAACCACAATAAAAAATGAAACGGAAATGCGCAACCAGTGCGAGGCCCAATCTTAACTGAACGAGTTGAAAAGGCCATCGAGTATCTAAGCCTGGTCCATGCAAGTGTACATCTCGCCCTATGTACTTTCGTGTAATGGGATGTGTTGTCGAGGAAATTTGGAATTTAACCTTTGCACAATGGTACCATTTTTCATGAATGTTTCCCGTTTAGATTAACGAATTGTACTTATTTCCTTCACAGTCGCACCAAATAGTCTTAATTTCTCTCGCATTCACCCGCTTATCTTCCCATCTTCTTGCCTGTCAGGCGTGGTGGCCACAGCTAGATAAGTATCCTAACATCGGAGACAAGCTACACGTGCATCTTGTTGTCCCGGTTGCGGGCCCGGGCTCCTCTTGGTCTTTGGATAAACCAGGTCACTCTCATTCTATTCTCACCCACGTGGATGTGCGGTTGGTACAATTGAATCTACACGTGGAAGGCAGCTGGCGTTTCGGAGGGAAACCCGTCGTCAACAACCCGGCTAATACAGGTTAGTCGTTATGTGCTGATCGAATGACGATACCCACAATCTATGGGTAATTTCATTGCGCTCAGAACATTACAAAGTTTGGTTCGAGTAAATAACGGTAGATCTCATGTGGCAATACTGAAATACGAGGTGACCCGAGATGAGGCAATCGCATGTGTGAGGAAAATTGGCATCGTTTAGTGGTTTCTATTTGTTTAATAGCATTGTTGTTTTGCGCATAAGGTTATTTCACCTCGTCTTAAATAGTTCATCATCAAATATCAACACTCGACTCACCATTGGAAAACACAAAACCTGTTTCATCCTTGCTGGGAATCAGGAGTAGTGCGTATCCATCTCGACCGAACGGAGACATGAGCGCGACACGAACGTCGCTACCATCAGGCCATCCGGGCTGACTGTCAACAATAAGCAAACTTTTTGACCAATACACTCCTCTTATGCTGGACGCCAAGCCCTCAAAACGATCGATCGGGAATGATGACTCATTTAAAAAACTACGCGGAATCTCTTAATATTAATAACTATCAAGTAGCAAAGCTCTGTAAAATGTAGTGCTTCTGTTATATTCTTCAAGAAAATTTTGAAAAATCCCACAGAACGTTGAGAACAACACAACGTGGCGAACAAGCTCGTTTTAATTATTCGTACTCATACCAATACATAATATCACATATGAACGGGAATGGATCAGACAAATTGTCGGTTTGCCGTCACATCTGTTCACAACTCCAAGAGTGTATGTATGTATGTATGTATGTATGTGTGTATGTATGTATGTATGTATGTATGTATGTATGTATGTATGTATGCTTTTATGTATGTATGCATGCATGTGTGCTTGATCAATTTGGCACGATCAAGGGCTAAACTACTTGTTGGAGGATGAAGACAAGTGGGCCAGGGAAGTTTAGGAGTCCGAATAAATTGTTTCTGAGCCCATAGCGAGGGGTTATACGGAGGGATACGTACGGCTTTGGCTATGTTTAAGATGCGGTACTTGACAATACTTGATTGTCTGCTTCTAACTTTGTAGATGGCGCGAAAAGCACTTATCACGTTCACTAAGTGATTTGACTCGACAAGGTGTGAACATACCACGGTAGTAATTATCTTAACTGTTCCTGTGTTCAACCAGGCCGGGTGATGTGTGCGAACGCGATCGAACAAGGGCCTGGTTGTGCGGTTATACCTAGCCCTACAGGAGGAGGGGAATGAATGAGGCTGTAAAATCTGGCAATCTGTCCTTTAGTTGGAAACAGTCGGTTTGCCACATTGTGTTGTTTTCAAGAAAATTGTTTATCAATCTGGGTTTGATCGCCCGGATGGTTGTGACCTGTGAACTGCAAAATACGGTGGCGGATACGAGTACTGAATTGCCTCCGGTCACTGTTCTGGTTTGGATCAAGTGTTAATCTGTTGGGAGAATTTCGATATCTGGATGTGTTGCACGCATTATGGCTAGGTGATGAACATCTTTCAGATAGGGTGAATACCAAAGGCGATCAGTTGTGCGTCGAAAAATTCCATCGTTTGCTGCATGTCCTGGTGAACTTGCTATGGTAAATTACATAGAAAACTTGGTCGGTAATATGCATGCATTACTTGTTGGACATTCTAAGCCCAGTCTCTGACTTATGTTCACTCGATGAAAGGTTTCATTAAGTTCGCAACCAGTCGCCGTTTTTGTTCATCTTTTTTTCCTCTAGCACTGATTCAGCAGATTGGTTCCAGATACTTTGCGACTCCGCTGAAAGCTAAAATCAATCGCTTCCAAATCCAGTCTAGCGAAGCAAGGAAGATGCTAGGCTGAGGGTACAGCATTTGCCATATTAGTTGGCGATCAAATCGCCTTTTAAACGAAATTTAAGCCTTTCATTTGAGAATTTACTGTGATTCACAGCACCATTTTATCCTCCAACTTCCTCCTCAAATTCATTGGCTTGCTTGATTTAATTTCCAGGTGACTTTCGCCTTTCACGGGTTGGGTTAACTTTTGATGGTTGTCCCGAATAAGTTGGTTTTAAGCGGTGTTCAGATGAACTGAATGATTGCCACATCTAAAATAGGACATTCAAAGGCAACTGGTGTTGCCTAGATTAGTGATCCAGAACAATTCACTGTTTCACAGCTTTTTATCACACATGACCTGCTGACATTTTGTATAGTTATAAACCATACCAAATTTCAAAGTCATTTGCTGGTTTTCGCCATTAGTGCAGTGTTTACGATTAGAAGAACTGCAATGCTGTTTCCATTGACCAGTTAGTGAAATTGAAAGAAGATATGCGATTGAGTATCTGTGCGCATAGAACTATTTGTTGAGCAGGCCAAATACAATTTCATTATCTTATGACTAGTAAATACTACCGCTTCTAGTGACTATCTCTTCCTCGTGGTGCAAGTGTCAACTATTGCGCTATTTGTAGCTTTTCAATATCTTGGTTCAGCAGGTAGCTGGGGGCAGATTGTATCATCCAACTGGCACTTCGCTCTTCAGTCACTAGCGACGTTTTGCGTCCTTTATGCAGACTAGACTGAAATCATTGATATGATCACTTCCCACATTCCGGTCAAAATCGTCTCCACAGATTCATATGACTGCCCACAAACAATTAGCCTTCATATTACACTAATGCGGTGAACGATCGATCAGCAAATGATCACAGCCGCCAAATTGCTCGGATTTAGAAAAACTTTCTCTTAGCTCGACCGAATCCGCATACAAACATCTTGCGTGCCTGTTCACTGCCATGCACGTGCATGCCTGCGCCTATGTGCGCATTGGCATACTTGCGAACACATACATACATCAGTGCATACACGCACGGGGTGGCGCCTGGACCTCCATGACTTTAACAAACCCAATCCCATTTCAGTCCGATCGATAATTCGCGCCACCTAGTTTTGCAGTTTCCCGTGTTTCTCACATTTCCTGTTCGTTTCGGCTTGGAGTTATTGCAGCTTGCTCGTGTATGGGTGCTCATTTCCCCATTGTCCACACTTTTCCTTCTACCTTATTTTACCCCCCTTCAAACCATACCACGTTGAAACGTACTAAACTCATTACTTGTGCACAACCCTGATAATGCAAGCGTTGATTCCATAACTTGGGCTCTCTGTCTTCCAACCATCACCTCTTCCTCCGCCAACCACAAAATACACTGTTGCCTAAGCCAGCTCAGATTTTATTTTGACACGTACATCCGTCTGCGCGCGTTATTGTGTTTACTAAAATGGAACAGAAAGGGTATCGGCACTGACGTGTTCGCGCAAATCCATATGTGACCACCACACTAAAGCTCGATTAGTGCGCGCGATTGGTCTTGTACTTATCTCCTCCATGGTGCAAGCAAACATGCACTGAAAGTCATCCAGCCAGATTCTTCATTATCGTTCGTACCTGTCCAAAAATTTTATTTCCACCATGCACCCACATAAATATGTAAAAAGCTTCTTCCGGACTTCTAAATAACGACATAATGTACGGTTGGATTTTTTAGTTCTTAGCCGCATCTTATGATTTACGTGTATTTTCGTACAATGTATTGATCTATGCGTCTGTCTAGCCATCCTTCTACCTGTTCACCTACTTACCTGTCATTTCTGATCACAGAAGTGCCGCATCACCATGGTGAACTGGCAGTTTGAACAGCGCTGACGCTTTGTTCACCAGAGTATTACCCGAATTCGATATTTATCCAGTTTGACAGTCTACTGGGGTTTATTTTCGATTGAATCATTCCAGTTCTTTCTCTGTATGTACACATTGTCGAAAGTGTGCACGTCGTCCTGTTTCACTTTCGTTGTCTTGCTGATTTGATGCGGTATCGAAACGTCGCGTAGTCCATCCAGTTAGCCTATTCTCTCCACATGGGTTCAGTCAGAATGACAAATAATATACAGTTTTGTACAGTGAACTTTCTGAGTCCAGGGAGGACTTATTACACATTTAACCTATCCACGGAACTGCATTTCCCGATTCGGACCAGTTTCTGACTGATTTTCAGCCTGAACGGGGTCAATGTGACGATTAGTGTTTGCACAAAAATTCGCCTTGTTATTTGTCTGAAACTTTTACTGGGTTTTAATTCTAGTTCATCTAATAAGAATGCGGAATCTGTTCCGTGTAAAATGTTAGGTAACTGCCTTCATGACCTATCCCGAGTTTTCTCATTGATCATGGGGAACTATGCGTTTGTGCGCCGCCAGTTGACCGACGGTTTGGTAGACTGGCAACCAAGACTAACAGTGTGGATTTGTTAGTTCTTACTTTGCTCAAATGACTCCAGTGTTTCAGATTTATAATTTTATTTCTAAGTCACCTGCTATGCGTTTTCTCCATTTGACTCTTATCTTCTATGTGAGAAGGGATCTCTTCCATAACTACCGAATTGCAAAAGAAGATTACAATGATGGGGCGAACCTTGACGTCATCAGCTTTCAGATAGTTTCTGAATCAAGGCAGATGTCATTTCTGGCAGCTATTGACATGCACGTTGTCTTCTAAATCTTGGTATTAAGGCAATGCACGACTACTTGAAGTCGCATTTCGCTCCATCTTTGAATTTGATTTTGACTTAAATTTGTTACTTTTAATTCGCGTGATAATTCACGAGCTCGTCTCTTGCGTTTGCTATTAGCAACTTGTCTTTTGCTATCCACAGCAGAATAAAAGAGAAAAAATAAGGCCCCCAAAAAGACTAATAATGTCAACAAAAGAAACAGCCATTGGATTTGGTGATTAGGCTTCTTCCATTTTCATGAAGTAGATAAAGGAAGAATGATTCAGGGTTGACTTTTGTTCATAATGACCCGCAGTTAAAAAGGACCAGCTGAAGTTATCGGCCTTCTCAGATAATAGTAATTAAGGTAGTTGGAAGTTTATAAATAACTTCCAGCAGACTATTACGACCAACATGGGCCTTTCTGCACGATGGTCGTTACTTTCTGGTATCTTCGTCCCGGATGTTTGTAAGCAGTGATATCACTTGTCTGTGCAGTTACAGACTATTCTGCTTCTAGGAAATTTTCGGATGCCTCGAGGGAGCTACATGCTACGGGCAATGAAAACTTTGCTCTCAGTTTACACCCCCGAGATGTGAACATTGCGAGCTGCTATCGAATCGGTAACCGTTCGTTAACCGGATCGATGCTCTAAACAAATTACTTTTATTATCACTGTGGTCCTGTTGTTTATATTCTCATTGTAGAGAATTTTACCCTTCTTTGTTAAATTTATTTAAAACATACGTACGTATAGGGAGGCACTGTATACTTGGCATCTTAATGACAACTTGGTTTGTTTGCTCTGTAGTTACTCCCGGTTCAGTTTATCAATATCTTCGCATTTCTTCGCTAACTACTGTATGTGTTTTTCCGAAACAGGATCTTAAACAATGGAACATGTACAGAACTATCCTATACCCAGAAGTTGCTCCTGACTACGAAGGACAAAATAAAATTTAGCATATGGCTTGATTTTTGGTTCTCCCATTATCATATTGTATGCCCGGTTTGCGCCATTTTCGAAAAGAATATGTTCATTGCTTATGGAACCCCATCATTTGTATGAGAACCTTTGAGCTGATATTCGTTGATTCTTCCATATTCCTGTTGGTCCAGTATCATCCCTCAGATGGGACAATTTTTCTAAGGTTAAACTTGCGAATAAAAGGTAATCAACCTAGCAGTTCGTTGTGGCTGTGATAGTTACCGGCGTGGGATCAAATCTAAATCGCCGTTTGATCGGGGAATCCGTACCCGTCCGTCTCACACCGAAATTTCCGAACTTCTCTCCTAGCCGAGAAAATTGGTCTATGCCAAAAAATATACTATTCTATGCTTCCAAATCCTAAGGATAGAATAATTTTTTCATAAGTAACTTGTTCATTGAACTTCTCAAGTTAATCGTACAGGTTTTTGGTTTGTCCGTAAAGATGCTCCGGTTGGGATCCACAGTTGTCTTTTAACTATTCTTTCGACGACTTTGCCCCCAGGAAAAACCGAATATAATTTCTCTTTCTGTCATTCGTTCCTGTGCTATCCTGCCCCACTCATCTATGATTTTCTATACCCTTCAGAGTCCTACGATGGTATTCAAAGTTTTGTACAACAAACGATTCATAAGCATCCTCTGACGATTCTCAATTTGGTTTCGAACGATCCTGCATTGGGATGTGCTCTGTCGGCACAGCGTCCGGCACTTTATGTGTTCCCCGGTTCCGGTTTAGGCTCCCAAGGTTGCGGTTTGTTTTCATTGCAGGGGTTCACTATGCTCCTTGGTGGATCTTATACAGCGGGAAGCTTCCCAAACTGGTGGTCTATGGTGCGCAACTTACCCAAGTAGGTTCGCAGTCATTTTCCTTACAGGCAATTTATATTATTGTTCTCACTTGTACACATCGATTTCCGTCTTTCTGAGAGCGTTTGTTTTTGAGTTGTAATCTGGCAGTTAGTGAACGTGAATATCTGTTTACTGTGCGTCTTTTTGTTGATACGGTGTTGTTTATGAGAAAATCAATCTTCCAGTATACCATAGTAAGTAACAGTAGAAAAATCACGCAAATCTTAGATGGCAGCCACTGAGTAAACTAAACGGAGCAACCATAGACAACTGGCTGTTCTGCCGCGCTTACCCGATATCCGTGTCAACCTTTCGCGATGACAACAAAACGCCCGAGCATATAGACGATAAAGCGGATCAGGTTATTCGGATGTGGCTGCACTTTGTCATTAATGTCAATGCAGCGTGAACAATATTTTTTCGCTTCTGCTTTTTCCAATATCTCTGAGATTAGTGTTCACCAAACATCCGACTGCAGTTATAGATACGGTCATTGCAACATGAGAAGCAGATGTTTGGACGTTGACCATCATCGCAACAAAAGTCAGACTAGAATCATACTGACTTATTCGCACAGACTGCTCGAGTCTATCCATGTGTGCGTTTATTAATGTATATATGCGTGTATGTGTATGTGCGTCAACACTTAGTCGCTCTCGCCCTCCGGCGGAACTCAGTGGCTATGCTTGACTGATTGTTCTTCAGACTACCCAGTTCAGTCATTGACCTTGGGTCATCAGGTCAATCTTGCACTCGGGAAGCCCCAGACTCCAGTTTCGCTCTGACGGTTGATTTTTACATGAAACCAACAAAAATTAGGGATACGAGAAAAGCATCTTGATTGTTCATAAAGAATCACTGTGCATTTTGGCCTCTGTGCTCTCAATCCACTGGGACACAAGGTACCCATCACACTGGCTAACCGATCAATTCTTGATAATTTAAGATTCGAAATATGACTCTTTACTTCTTTAAACTATCTAGACCAACCAGTACCCTCCAATCTTTGGCAAATAATGGTTGCTCCTAATTGTGCTCGCCGGATTACTTAAGAACCAACAATCAAATCACGAGTATTTAATTTAAACTGGGGCTATTTGTCATCCCAGTTTGGTTCTGAAAATCATTTACCTCAAATTAATGTGCTGCTTTTGTTTTTGCTCTCAGCACCTATTGCTCCTAGCGAAGTGTGGAAGGAAAATAGCTGATTAAAGGCTGAAGATAGTGAGAGAATTAGGAGGAGAAATTAACGCAAAAGGCAAGCGGTTTACGTGAATAGTCAACAGAGAGCGCCGGAGCATCTGATTCGCCGACGATTATCTAGTACTCGCGAAAGGTGTATATGTGGGAATCAAGCCGGTTGCCATCCCGGTCGGGGCTATATTGGCCAAGTTTTCCCTTTGCGACAGATCTTGGAACAGGCACATCTTCCCTAGATCCACGGTTTCTGTCCTATTTTGATCTGGAAACAACATGCGACTCAGTTCTTTGGCGCTGCCTCTCACTGAACGGTGTGCCAGAGAAATTCGTTTCACTCTGTATGCGAACATCCTGAACCGAGTTCATGCTTACGGTGATACTTCGCCTGGGTTCATCACGAGAAGTAGTGTTCCGTAGGGTTTCCCCTGTCACATTCCTTTTTTAATTTTGCCACTGAGCTGGTTAGGGAGATCCTTATCCTCATGTGAGAATAGGGACATGCGTATTTCTTCAGACAGAAATGTCTGATTTGGAATATGCGTACGATGTTGTCCTGCTAAGTAAAGATCCAACTTTGTTTCGGGTTTTCCTCGGTCGTCTGAATGATAGTGTAAATATGTTTGCGATAAGTTTTCACCTTCGAGGTGTAAAATGCTGTTACAGGACTGGATTGGCTCAAAGCTAAATCTCATTCTTGCAAGGGAGCAAATGGATGAGGTGGAGAAATCTACTTAGGTAATTGTATCCCAGCTAGGGGTCGTATATCGGATAAAATGTCCCTGCGCATACAGAAGATCCTATTAGTATTTGCTAATCTGAAGCATCTCTGTCGTCGAGGTGACATCCGATTTTCGATTAAAGGTCGAGAATAGACGGCAGCGGTGAGGTCAGTATTGCTCTAAGATTCCGAAACATGCCTGTTGATAACAGAAGATATGCGAAAACTCGCAGTGTTTCAAGACCGTCGTCTTCATGGAATTGGTATAATATCGTGAGAGAATTTTATGAGTCACTCAGAATTTAGGCGTTATTTAATGGGTCCTAGAGTAAGATCTTTAGAGCAGGCACTGAATGTGAATGGGTCTAGGTCGTTAAGGCGTTTCACGCATGCCCACAGAACATTCTTCGCTATACGCTGTTCTGATAGACAGGTAATGATTAGAGGATGGTCCGGGTGACCAGTCGTTGGCATGGTTAAACAGTATGAAAGCTGATGTAGGTACAGTTTAGACTACTCAAAGCAGTGGTTGGAAACGATATGTGATATGGAATAATGCTGCAGTCATTGGCGTTCTTGCATTCGAAACCTTTGTTCTGCTGTACAGTTCTGCAACTCATTGTTTTCCAGTCGATCTTTCACCACTCGCCGTTCATTTATCTGTTTGAGCAGGTAATACTGCGAGGTACCAACCACAATCAGAGCACATTAGTCCGAAGTTAATGGTTGTCCATACTGAACTGAACTGAAGTGCATCTGATTCACCATTGATAGCCCCTGAGATTATTATTCATACTACAACAAGTGATTTTGATTTGTAAATTTGCTTCTTCTTTATTTCCCAAGGATCAGCTCGTGCAGATACCTAAGAAAAATCCACAGTTTGTTCGATTTCTCTCATTAAACTAATTTACCTCCTCAGATTGCCATCCATGTTAGGTCGATGTACTAAATGTGGTGGTATAAACAATATCGCGTTCGGAATTGGTTTCTTCTGTTACATTTTGTCATATTTTCGGTCATACAGCCATAAAATCTGACCATAAATCATAAGTTCTGCAGGAACAGAATATGTCGAAATTGTTTTGTTCACTATCTGTTAGGTAAATGTTCTCAACTTTTCTCCTACTTACTTACGTCTTACATTTTTATGGCTCGCTGAAAGATAAGTAAATACAGTTCGTAGTTCAGTTTTCTCCTTGGTCGGGATTGACAGCATTTGCAGAAATCTGAAGAAATTCGTTCAAGGTGCAGTAGGCGTACAATTGACAGAGACAATATGAAACGAAGTTGTATGGTTGAAAAGGTCTTGGAAATATATAGGAAATCCTTGAGTTTTGATGAATGAGCATATCGACAGTGCGTTCCGCGCCAGATGTATGCGCTTACTTTCAGTGTAAAGCTAGTATATTGTCAAACGATCGACCAATGGGTTATCATTGTTGCACAGAAAGTCGCCTTACAGTGATGAGGATTGACAGGATATAGCTGCGCTAGGGCCGGAAAACTTGCCCTTCGTGCCAGGAGAATTCACCAACCAACTGCCCTGTTTCACAGCCTGCCTGGAGTCCTCTGGTTTGATTGACTTTGTCGTTCCCGACTGCTGCAACTGAAAATTTCATTCCGCATCTGCGTTTTTCGCATCATTACAAGAGTTCATCACTCACTTGTGTGCAGAATCATGAACTCAATGTCAGGTGCACGTTATTGAAGCGATCCGGCCTGGTTTTTATGTAATTCATTGTCGGCCACATAGGTCGGAGGTGTGTAGTATACAGCTGCGGGGTTCAGCACAATCGAGGTCAGATCAGCTGTTTGCGGTTGCTTGTTACGTCCGTGAGCCAACCGAATTGTGCTTTTGAACAATGGCAAATACGCAAACAACATTTTATTTTTTGCTGGAAAGTTTTCTGAACATCACTAAGTCTGATTGTCAACTGTACAGCTTGATTCTGTGGGATCTTCACATGCACACGTGATTGTGATCAGGGACAGTATTTGATGTTGATCTACGTAATGCAAATCGCTCGTCCAGTTACTAACTATTTCGACTTTGGTGTGTTAAAAAATTTTATACGCTGTTGCAGTTTTTTACGGAAATTCTGGTCAGCGTTTCTGTAGGAATTCTCTTTGACTCCTGGTCCGTTCTCAGTGGAAAGGACAGGTCATAATTGTATCTGATTTCAATTGCCACTTCTGGGAGCATCATCGCAAGCGCATCACTCTGGCAGTAATTTACATATACGAACCTGATTGATCTATTCTGAACTCGTAAGTGCCTTCATAGTTAACAGAAAAAATTTCACTATCACTCTTATTTCCTCGTAGGTCTTCTCTGCTGCTGGAAGTGAAATGCTTAGATTTTAAACATCGAACTCAACGGCAGGGGTTTACGGTGACTGTCAGTCTGAGCTATACTGGTCAGCGTTCAAGATCAGTCAGTTTAGTCCTAAGTGTTAGTTTTGATATTAGCCGCTGAAATGGACAGTAGCTGCAAATTATTATTTGCCCACAATGACAGGGAAAGGTTCCGTTCGTCGGCGATACCGTCATTCTCTAGTGATAACCCATATGGGAACTCTAGTCCTTACGGTTGAATCCGTTTATCCTGAACATATTGTGCAGTATATTACAAGTTGATCCTTTAGTGCCTCATCTCATGGGTATATCTCGCGTACTTCTTGCTTCCCTTTTGAACATGGTTGCATATTTGGCATGTATTCCTCCTCTGGTCGGTGATGTATGTTGACTTCGTCGCCCTCGTTTCGTATTTATACCTATATGAAAATCACTAGGAAGAAAGGACAGTATTTTACTGCTAGTACTCTCAATACAACTAAATTTGGGGGCTCTTGTAATATGAGATCGATGGTCTGAATTCAGGATTCCGACGCATGAGATTGTAACGCAAAAGAGGTTGGGACACAATAGCCAAATCTGTTAACTGGGACGAGGGTATGGATAAGTACTCGGACGCAGGAAGGAGACTGAGAGCACGACGACCAGCGGTATTCATATATATCGTCGGGTTTTTTTTAAATGGTCTTTAATGTATCAGGTTTGTTCCGTCACTCCTCTCAGTGTCTCTTTATTGTTTCCAATGGCTTGTGTCTGGTCCTTATGACATCCATGGACGTTCATAGTCCGGATTCGTCCACCGCTTGGCGAATCGTGAAATAAGGAGCTCACGCTATAAAACCGTCTCGAAGGGGCCTTAACGATTGTAGTACCGCTGCACACTTCACTTTTGAAAATTCTGCATTGCTAATTTGAATAATGATCTAGTGATCAATAAATTCACATTCAAAAGTAATTGCTCATCGTGCAGTATTTCCCTTTTATACCTTGGTAGTTTTTATCCTTTGACTATATTTCTGTGTACTCTTCCTGCGGTCATTTTGGCACACCTTTTCTTGGCTTTTTTATAGATTGGACGCAGTGCTTATTCCGGACTGGTCTGCCCCTAATCTGTTAACTCATCGATTCATGGCCCAACTTGTCGATGCCGGTGTGCAGGGGAGTAACATTATTGGTGAAGTACTCATACCTCCTTCAGTCACGAACACTTCCAGTAACGAGTCAGCTAGCGAGTTGGCTTTGGCGCCACCGACTGGCATGCAGGGGAATATGAGTCAGTCACCTTGGGCAGCAAACAGTCTGTCATCTGAAGCCCTCCCTCCCTCCATGGTGCTCTATTCCAAACTTGGCTGGGGTGAATTGCGTCTGCAGCCGCTTGCTCAGCGTGCTGGCTTGGTTCTGTTATGGAAAGCCATGTCTCCATCCCATCAAAATCACGTCGCCCCGTTACGCATCGTCCTGCCGGCAACTCAACTGCATGGCGCAACTCCCGTGCAGGGATTGATTAGATTGTTGAAATCAATGGGCAGTGTAAGCCAGTTGGAATGCAGGGTCAGTGGTACGGGAAAGGTCACCAGCAGCACGATGAAGTCTGCAAAACCTAACAGTGCCACTGCAAGACCGCCATCTATGAGCACGTAAGTACTTCTTTGTTTGAGTTGCAGACTGTGGTCAACTTTCTTTTTCGCTAGTCTATAAGTGCTGATTGACGAACAGCCGCGCAACTCTTATATTACTGAAAATTTTGCAACTCTGACGCACATTCTAAACGCGCACCCATGAAATTAAAATGCATCTTTCTCAATCTCAGGAAACAGGACCGTATTTTTTGACAACAAGCAATAGGTGTTTTCTGCTCCGGAAAATGACTCCGTGGAGTGATCTTTGCGACCGTCAGTACTCACATTTGACGTTAATGTTTTCCGTGTAATTGTTATTCCTTTCAGTCCTGATTTACCAAGTTTTAAATTGGGCTTAGTAGTCTGATCTGAGAACAGTACTGGCTTGGATTATTCCTGCATTTCCGCTTACTCAGATTGCTTTATTTTGTTTTTTTAATCAGGCGCCCAAATGGTTCAAATCAAGCTAGAGCTGGTGCTCCCCCTGCACGCCCTCAAACTGCACCCCGTTTGACCAGTGCGGCAAATAAAACAACCGTGGGAACAATTCCTGCACCAAAAAAACCTAGTTCAACAATGACCACTAATGCTAAACGTCCAGCTTCCGCCACAACGCCCGCATCAGCACCAAAACGGTCAACAAATGTTACAACCAATAAAGATGTGGTCGATCATTCAAAGCTGTCCTCCACGACGCACTCAGTTCCTAAGTCAACACCCAACGGTGTTCTTACTAAACCCAGTCCTCCTAGCAAATCCGCTCCACGTGCAACTGATAAAACTACCCCAACAGCAGCCAAATCATCAGCCCAGAAACCAAAGTCACCTAGCACTGCGGACCGACTTGCAGCACACGCCAACCTTGTCGCATCCAAACAAACTCCACACAAAGCTCCAGTCGCGATCAGTGAGAAGAAGTCCGCTGTGGCGACAAAGAAACCATCACCTCCTGCAACAAAACCAGCTGCGACTGCGGCAGTAAAAGCAAAATCACCGATTCGTGAGATATCTGAGCCCAAATCACCAAGTGTCCCTCAAGATGAGCCAGAAATATCTGCTAAAACAAAACCGGCAGAGACAGCACAGGTAGCCACAGACGAAGCTCTGCAAGAGTCCATGGAGTTAGCTGCCGTCGATCCGTTGATGTCCGGCTGGCGAAGCATGGAACAGTCCCTAGTCGTTGGTGCTCCGACATCTGGTGCACCAGTACAACAAGAAGAATTGGGACAAGAAGTGAAAGCAGGCCAAGATCACTGGGAGAGACAACCGGAAGTATCAGTTTTATCAGATGTTTCGAAATCTCCGGAATTTTCATCAGATGCTCATGTGGAGCCGGAAGCTCTTACACACCCGCAAGATTTATACAAAGTGCACAAATTTGAGCGTTTCAATGAGGCTGATGAGGCTGACTTTGTGGATGAGACGCAGACGCAATCTTCTATGGATCAAGAACCTGAAGATTTGGTCCAGGATCATACTATGTCAATGTTTGAACAGCCAGTGGTGGCCGTTTCGGCCGAGTGCACTGCCTCGGCCCCATCTGCGGTCGGTGACATTGGCATGGACGAAGAAAAAGAAGTTACTGAGCACGAAACGGATCAAGTCGAAGAACATGAAGGATTCGATTCAGTTGAGCTTGGTAAAGAAATTCCTTCAATTCTGTCATCCGCACCGCCGATGGACGATCATGTCTTTGATAAAGAGGATAATCAAATCAATGGCATTGCTGCAGCTCGTTCTAGACCACCAGCCCACTTGGGCCTTGAAGATGAAGATGAACAGGAGTCAGAAGACATACCGATCGTGGAATCTCCAGCCCCGAAGGCGTTTTCTCCAATTCCCATTGTTACTAAAACACCAGAATATCTCGAAGATACCGACGAAGCTCATCGGCAGCTTCATGATGCGGGAAAATTAAATTCCGAATACGATGGTTATGAAGTCATCGCTCCAACCCCTGAATCTTCTGGCTGGAATCAAGAAAATAATGAGTTGAGCGATACAAGCAGCTTTGAACGTCATGAAGAGGATGCTGCAGCTGCAACTGCTGTTGCTCTAGATGGGAGAACGGACTTGTCTTTTGAAGGAATGCCTCAGATGCCTAGTCCGGGTGATTATGACGGCACGACTCTTAAATTGACTGAGAATCTAAGCCCCAAGGGCGAAGAGCACCTTTCAGACAGTTTGGATGCTCATGAATTTCCCCACGCCGATCGTTCATCAATGGAAACTCAAGGGGACACAGATGGTGTACATGGTGAAGCTGTTGTCAGCGAAGTTACTAGACAAATTTGCGAGGAGGAAGCGTTTTCGGAGACCGATAAGTATTCAAGAGAAGCTTTGGATGAACATGTCCACAATAATTTTGGGTTTCTTTCTTCAGAGCTGCATCCAGCATCAATGAAAATTCCTTCAGACAGTTTGGATGAACATGGTTTTGCGAATGTGACGTCATCGACATTGGATCAAGAACATGAACTCGATCAATATTTGCCTGAAGAGGATAAAGACCTAATTCATGGTGACAATGAAAAATTAGCGGAATTTAGTAAATCTACAGATCATGAAGAATATCATCGGACAATAACGCGGGAGGAAGAACCCGAAGCTGAACATGAAGAACCGAATGCTGAATTCCAATCAGATTCCTACGAAATCCAACCACAAGATCAACAGCATTCAGTGTCACTGATTCCGGAATCTATGGTCCCACCACTAAAAGAGGATAATGTTCCTCCTTTCGCTGCTGAGCCTGCCCTAGAGTCTCATACAACCACTGCTGAGCCGGATGCTAATTTAGAAGAGGCTGAAAATGAGCCGCTGAATACCCACCAAGATTACCTTGATAAAAGCCCTGATGATTTTGATGATCACGCAATCGGGTCTCATCAACCAGATAGTGAAGTTCTTTTGATAGATAAGCAACAGCCGATTTCTCCGAGTGAAGCTGTCTTCCCGGAACCTGAAGAGTGGTCCCAAGTACCTGGACCACAAGATGGTCTGGTTCCAGCCACTGAAGGATTTAGTTCACATGAAACCGATCAGGATGAAAAACAATTTGTCCAGGAGGTCGATTATCTACAACATGAAATCGACTCAGGAGCGGAGGGTGAGTTAGGGGAATCAGGTTTTCAGCACACTGAATCTGACGTGCTCCACACCACGAATGTAGAAGAGACCCATGAGCTTTTTGCTCAGAAAACAGCCGCACATCCAGGTCAATCCAGTGATGTTGAAGACGAAGTCACTACTACGTGTCAACAGAATTGGTCTCATTCTCCAAGTGATGGTTTTTCCACAGCCCCAGCTTATTTGATAGAGGACGAACAATCTATTGAAGCTCAAATGCGTTTAAAATTACAACAAGAGGCAGAAAAGTTGTCACCGAATTTGGGCGTTTATTGTCCCTCTGAGGAGCTGGAGGTCGAGTCGGCCAGAGCACTGCATGATGACTCTGATTCAAGTGATGTCAAAGAGGACATGGGTACTGAAATGTGGATAAAAGGTAACCAGCCTTTGGGACATGAAGGTTTTGGGTCTCCTTTGTCACCTGATGCGCTCGGGACGCGGTCGATGCATCCAGTAGTTGATGCAACGCATGGAGACCAAGAGTCGATTGAACACTTTGAAGAAACGGATACCGTGTCGGGACCATCCAAGCCTTCATATTCTGAAGGCGAGGCGGCTGAACTTGCAGATAGTTTAGGGGCGGAAACACATAGTAATGTTATGGCTTGTCTGGCAGATTCTTTGGAGCAAGAAGCTGCTGATGGCACTCAGTTCATGCATTCAGCAACAGGTATGGTGGCGGATTCAACTACGGCCGCTGCAGAACAAGCTGTTTCTAGTTCAACCCAACCAATGGAAAGAGAATCACTGGTTAATGATGAGTTTGAACACGAGGAAGAAGTCGGTCAGGAATTTGTCTCTCGTCAGTTTGCGGGACACGATGGAGCACATGGGACTTTGTCTATCCAGGCAGATTCCACCACAATGGACAATTCCGAGCAACAAAAACCGATGTTCACTGCTCAAGTACCAATCGGGTTTGATCAACTGTTAGACGGCACTGAAGGTGGATCTGACCATTTCGTACAGTGAGTTCTGATTGCCTCAAATCACGTAGTGCTTATATATATATATATATATGCATACCCTCCAAAACCATCCATTGTATTTTCTCATTACAGAATTGGAAGCCCAGAATCACACACCTCCATGGATTCTGTGGTTCCTCAGCTGCCGCAAGTAAACGCAGCAGAAGACGTCGATGGTGAAGATCATGAATTGATGGCTCACCCTGATGAACAACCTGACGGAGATTTCGGCCATTCTATGAATGTTCACGAAGACAATGTGGCAAGTCGTCCCGTTACTGAGGCCTCCGATGCACATACGACGTCAGATGAACATCATATGTCAGATCGGTTAGCACATGACAAGCTAGAATCAACAGAATGTGAACATCCGGAAGATATGTTACCCACTTCCGCTTATCCCGGGGTCACCGAAATAGGTTTCATTGGCTACGGCCATCAGATCAGTGAGAATGGACAGGCTGTAATGCCTTCGTCAGACGGGACGCATCTGGTTGAATCCCAGGGAGATAAGCCAATTAACGGTGTGCATAGCAGCGATCACTCAGATCTACCTAGCCCGGGTGCGGAAGAGTACTCAAACGGTACCGCACCGGATTTTCGACCCTATCCAGATGAGGAAGCCGATTCGAATGATCAACTTCACTCCTCCGAACGGTTGAAAATGATGCGTAAGTGTTTCATTTTATTTATAACTGTTGAGTATTTATCTTTCCAAAATGAAGAATGTGCTAATGAAACAATGCACATGGCCATAGACCAGTGGCCATCTGCTTAAACTGCAGACTGCGCATGCTGGATTGGAACTGTGGACCCGCTGACAACTTCCTCGTGTAATGATCTGTGTTCGGCCATGGCCTTTTTCTTGAAATCGTTTGTGTATATTATGTTTTTTGAATGTTGAAATTTCTTATAGATAAAAGTGAAGGTATAGTTATACTAATAGCGGTAAGAATAATAATGCATGATATTACTCTTGTTGGACTTCACTATTGGTAACTGGGGAATCACACTGGTGTGATTCTTTCGTGTTTTGCCATTGATTTACCATAATGAATGCTAACACCGATCCCAGACACCGGAATTCGGTTCATTTTCACTCTAACTTTTATGTGCCCCATTTTGCAACTAAAATTGGACGGACTTTGTCGGTGTATCCATTTTTGTGCCCAATTTTTCTAATTCAAGTTGATACCACATACTTAAAGAACGTCGAGTCATTGACCAGTTGGTGTTGATGTTATTTTCTAGTCATTTTTTGGCCCAATTATAAGTGTTTATGGACTTGAAAAAGTCTGTTGTGTAATAAAATGCAATCATTGCCTTCCTTTTTTGAAGCCGAATGGACTCATGGTTCTCAGGGTCATCCGGATGCAAACTGGAGTCCTACAACTGAAGCTTGGCCTTATAAGACTGGAGTAATCCCAGATCAGTACAATTCGGATGACGTTGATGCTGATCCTCACAATGTGCCATATCCAATGCACGGATCCGAATTCCTCAGTTTTCCTTCTGGCACAAATCCATTCGAAACTGCCACTATGGACACCACCACGGCCACAAATGAACCCGCCCTCCCCTCCGGAGTGCCTGCAGATCACCAAGCTGCTGTTTCGGATCATTCGCCTCTCGCGTCTCCACAACCCGATGGTTTTAACCCGTTACAGAGTTGGGGTCAGCCCCAAGGACTGCCCACTCCGACGCTACCAGCTACAGCACCTCGCGGTATGTCATTCAAGGGCGGGTCACTGTAATATGCTCCTAACAGGAAAACAGTTTTCGTCCATCAATCGTACCATATGCTTTATTCAATCTAACTGATTCGGCTGGGAGTATCTGGAATGCATTCATAGGCAGGCTCAAGTGATATTTTATTGGAACTTAATGACTTGATGATTTTCTTTGTGTTGGTTGAGGCTCATGAATTGGGGAGACAACTGATAGCATTGGCTTTCTTCGCTATCGCATGTGTGAGCAGTCCAGGAAGTACAAAGTAGAATTAAAGTTAAGGCTAGCCTACGTGAATCATTATAGTCATATCCTGGAGTTCAGTTTATCCTTAGCGATAAGACTAGTTTTCGCACTACATTTTAAGTATTGGATAAGAAGCGCAGTGTCATCTGTGATTTTGTATACGTTTAAAATTAATCCAATGTAACTCGTAAACTCCTCACGTCATTACTTGTAACTCAGCTAAGAGTACAGCGGTAAGAAATACAAGAACGACCTCAGCTTTCGATTAGCAAGTTAATTGAATGGGGAAGAATCAGGCCACCCATTTTGGATTTTCATATAATAGTATAATCTTATAATCATTGCCAAGTATTTAGGGTTCCAGTATGCTCATCTGTCCGCAGTATTTGCGCCAGAGGTGGACAGAAGACTCCATATAATCATTTCGACAGAGCTGATCTCGCGACAATTCGCTACTTCATTCAGCTTATGATGATTTCATCATCATCATCGTTCAGCGTGGAACAGCAAGGCAAGCCCCACTGACCGCTGCCTTTTCCCCAAAGTTACAATTTTCTACAAAAAGACTGAATATCCAAGGGGAATAGGGAGTGGACCTACACAAGCGGGAAAAGGTAGGATGCTGCTGCAGACAACACACGAAACACAGCCTAACTGTACAAACGCACTCTTTCAATCACTCTGATTCGATAGAAAACGACAACACGATCGCCACTGTTCACCGTTCACTGCCATATCCTTCAGTGTCTCCAGCCAGCTATTTGACGAGTCTTTCGGACCCCAACCACGAAGACGTGAGACACCTAACTACTTTACCCAAATTCGATGTACATTTTCTCATCTTGCGTTGCCACGTCATCTGTTGTCCTCCACATGACTTCTTTCATCCATTGGGAGGAACACAAAATGGGACACTCCATAGTAGGGTAGACGAGTGTTCGTCATACGCAACACGTGACCCAACCAGCGTAGTCTACTAAATTTCATACGATGAAACAAGGTGTTCTGAGAGCCAGCGCCTAGTACTAGATTCCTGACTTTTACATTACTCACCCGGTCAATCCATCCAAACCTAGCAATACTAAGTAGACATCGTTGGTCAGAAACCTCTAGCCGACGAACCTCTCCCACACGCATACTCCATGTTTCGCAACCGTACAACAGAACTGAACGCACTGCGGCGCATTACACACGACCTTTGAACTTCAGTGAAATATCAGGCCGACGCCACAAGTGCTTCAATCCAGCGTAAGCTGACCGAGCCTTGGATATACGCGTGTTTACCTACACCGCCTAGCTACCGTGGTTCGACATGCAGCTACCAAGGTAGGTGAAACGGTCTACAGTCGTTAGTTCCTCTCCATCTAGTATCAAGTTCGGCGCTGCTGTCGTCCAGTCCTGTAACAGCACTTCGCACTTCGAAGGTGCATTAATGGAAAGCGAGTCCACTGCCAGAACCAAACACGCCTGTTCGCCAGCCCGCAATAAAATGTGCACTTCGAAGGAATCGAGACTCAGAGGCTGACGAGGCTTGAAAAAATGTAAGCTAACAGACTGAAAACCATCTACTACACTACTTGACAATAAACCGTTGCGAGTATCAGGCATGTTATCAGTGGAGACACAATGGGTAGGCAGAGGAACAAAGAGATTGGGTTGGAGACAGAAGAGACAGGTTGAATAAAAGAGAGGGAACTCTGAGCAGTAGCATACTTATCACTACCCGCTTCCTACTCCACTTGATGCAATGGGCAGCGCGGTCCTGATTATCCTGCGCGACGACCGATGCAGTATGGAATTATTTGTAGGCGTGTAACTCATGAGGAATAATGGACGAGTACTGCTAGGGAGTCCAGCCGCTAAGCAGAAGGACGATTAGGGTTCTCAACCAAAGCCTTTGGTTCTGACAAGAACCTGACCGCAAGGCAGCGAGACGTGGATTAGTGGAAGCCCATCTACTTAAACCAATTAGTCTTCCACTCGTTTTTCCGACTGAGCTGCTAACTCAGATCAAACCCCAACTTTTAGGACCAGGAGGCTATTTCGTCAGGTCTCTAAATATTGAAATCTCACGTACGATTGGATCTTCGGCTTGAGATAAGCCATCCTGTATAGCTCGTTGGATCATGGAGGCACGCAAGCCATCACACCACGTCGAGGTGTAGTCTGGTTGTGACAGGTTAAGAAGATTTGCATTGCGTCGTGTACGAATTGCTGCGGATCATATCTTTTTGTTTTGCTGCTTTGATATCACGTTTATCATATATATATATATATATATAT
>LUCM01001284.1:49537-68430 GCA_008360955.1 Fasciolopsis buskii
TATATATATATATATATATATTAGTCAGTTCTATGTGCACAGATGAACCGCAAGTCCCGGAAACATGTTGCGGGTCTCGCAGTTATTGTCGCTCATCAAGCATATTTGCTCGTTACTCCCCTGTGAATTCATATATATACTGGAACACTTAGGACACGCATGCCTGATGAGCAGCACTAATCGCGAAACCGGCCGTATGCTTCCGGATCTCTGTTCTTGTAAATTGCGCGTTCAGTGCCGTGGTTCTGTTGGTTGGTAGTGTCTAACTCAAGCAGGATATCTAGCGATCACAGGTGTGATCCCTATAATAGATTCCCGATCCATTCACATTCCTGCCTTACAAACAAGATCCTTTTGAGAATATATGCACATATTTATGTATATAAAGCTTGTTCAAAGAATCCGTCAAAGACGCACAGTGGCGGAAAACCACCTCATTTCCTTACTCTGTTTTCGACGCTGCCCTTGCTTCACCTTAACTGCCAGTGAATTGTACAAACCACTAGCACCCACTGGTTAGTGTGCTGATTTTAAAAATCACTTCTAGCAACCATTCAAAGCAACAGGATAGTATCGATTTGCATCGGCTACCCGGTTGTTCGAATACTTTTCACCCGAACCGACTACTGGACGAACTTCAGCCTGGTGTTCAATCCTCTATCGACTCCCCTCACGTCGACCAAAATAGAACAAATTTGTCCGTAGTTTTTCTACACCTATATTTTTGCTGAATCTGTGTAATATTGTTCAGAATAATGGAAACATCTGCACGAAGGAGAATTTTGATCAGTGGGTATATGATTCGAATCTGAGTTGTTTGGCTATCAACATACCTCCCCGATATAAGTAACTGGGCACTGCACGTAATCAACTGCAACATGCATTTCGCATCCTGTTACTTGAGACATCACAGGTACTCGAAAGATTGCAACTTAGTAATGGGAATTTGCAAATATCCGGAAGATGCAGCAAAAGTTTCCTGATGTCGTTGTCTTTACGTTCTGGTGAAACGACGATTTCACCTAAGGTGATATCTTTAGTGAGGCTCCACGTGAAAATTGGGATTTTTACGTTTTCTAAAACTGACAGGTTTTCTTTACGTTTGGTTTTGTTCCACAGCCCTAACTTATATAAGGCGTAAACGCTGTGGGGTACTGTAAAAGGCCCCAACAATGCCAAAACAATTTATCTACGATGCATGTTGACAAAACCCGATCAAGCAGCAAAGCGGGGTAACATAGCTCGGGATCTCTTTTGTAGGCTGCTTTATCGATGCACTGTCTAGGAATATAGTTTGACTAACTTGTTTAACAGCTTCGTGGGTCCGGGTAGCCAAATTCGTCTGTCTACCATACAAACGCGATTTACTGATCCTAGTTATTGCAAGGTGGATCTGAAAGACGGTGGCGTTGGTTGAATGAAGACCAAAAATTTGGATCTGGTATCTTTCTTCTGTGAGTCAACGAGCATAAAATCTTGGCATGCTTTACTGTTTGATCCGGTTTTTGCGAATCGAAGCGCAGATGCATCCCGATAGAATTGTTCGGGCCATTGTTTGTGAACCATGGTTTCTAGGCTGGGGGCTATCGCTCATGTTCATATTCTTGGTATCTACTCGAATTGTGGCCAAATTATTTTTCGTGTGTTTTGTAACATGTCATCTGACAATTTGAGAAAAATCGCATTAGTAATAATGTTGCTGCAACAATATATCCGTGCTTTTGGTAGTGGCATTTTCTTTAACAGGCATCTTGGTAAAGGCGCGATACGCTCAGACTCATGCAAGTGGTCGCCTTTATGCCTTACGTGTTCCCTGTCAGCGTCTTTTTGGTTCATCTACCCAAAACACTCGTCATAGGCTGTCTCCCCGACTGACTGAAGGCAGACAACTGTTTCAGTTGGGTGTTGCCGTCCGTCGCCTGTTTATTCCCTCCTGTAGCTTACTCCTTCGCTTGGTTAAATTAATTACCGATCATTTGAATGCTTCACTGCGCCTTGAGTAGTGAATTGCTCTGAGGTGGAATGAAAACTTTTCCTTAGAAAAGATGTTTGTTGGTAGCGCTTTCGTTGATATAAATAACAAAATGTTTGACATATCAGACTATCCGGAGCCGGAAACGCAGCTTTTATACTAATAAGTAATCTATCAAGAACCTTGAACATGCAATAAATCGTAAACTTGATATTTGGCTTGCAAATGGCAAACAGCTAACGGCATTGATTCCACTGACTCTGTTGACAATGTTATGGTCCGCAAATGCAATATTGTGCTACTTTTTGTCCTGGGATTATTTCATTCCATTTCAACCTGATGCATACGACAGAATTAAACATGTGAAAAAGCCTCCCCAATAGAATCAGTGTGTGCCTGTCTTTTTATGTGGTAGGATTATCAAAGGTTAATTGCAGATCCCCATTTCATTAGTAATGCTACGAGCCGCAGTCTCAGATATACAGTCCATCGAAACTACACAAACTAGTAATAAAAATTCGATCGACACTCCCGTTAAAATGTCCGCCACATTATTGGTTGGCAAAATGACTGGCTAAAATACTCCATCCGATCCATCGGCGGATCAACAGTGGAACCCACTGTAATGTGTAATTTCGAGCAAGTGGAACTCAATGACCACAAATCGTTACTTGAATTTCAAGTTCTTGTTTACACATGTGCGCTTTCCAGGGGTTACGGAGTCATTTAGCGACCATATTGAACAAAATCAGCAAGGCAAAGCCATTAATCTATAGTATTGTGCGCCCACTGGTATCGCACAGTATCAATGTCAGTTTTAAGGACAGCATCTCAAGTAGATACGCAGGCAGAAGCACCCTTGACCCTATCACAATAGATTTTTGGAGCGGAACGGCCATTATTTTATAAAAATGAAGTTGTTGATAAGCACAATGTCACAAAAACTTGCAAGAAGTGGCGTGTATGGGCACAATTACTTGGTTGCATCTAAACATTCGCTTCACAATAAAACTAGAAAACAAAAATACACTGAACTTGGTGGATGCCATGTGGTAGAGCAACGGCCTGGCCGGTCTATCAAAAGCAAACGTGTGGACAGGCTAGTACTTGCATTCTGACGGTATCACTCAGACACGCTCACTGTCGGACTCAAAAGATTTCATTTTGGTTCTGTTATGAGTCACCTGTTGTCAATGGTGGAACGGTTCTATCGCACGGAGTACTATCGTTCCAGGTCGGTAATACACAAGCCACTTAGATGCAACTCCGTAGAGTTACCTTTGTCGATTTGCCACAAGGGTGGGTGCTTGTAATTATTAGATCCTGACTGCCCTCGGGGTTTATCTGTTCTCGGTGGAAGCCACACTAAGTAATTCACACGCTTCCTTGTCCTACAGTGCACTTCTTTTTGTAACTCACTGCGAATGCGCTCGACCAGTTCACGCTTGCTCACTGAAATATATGTTAACTATTCCTAAGCATTGAGTTTGCCCCTCCATTTCCCCCATTAAAGTGGATTGTGAACTGCGCTTTTTCGCATCTCTCCAGCTATTGGGATAATGACACATTAGAACGGGATAAAGCTGACATAGTTTCTCTTCCGTTCTCCAGATTTGTGGTTGCGATGGAAAACTTGATATAGTGAGGTAAATTTAAACGAATGTTGTCACTTTGGCTTCACCAGGTACCTTCTATGCCGCTCCATCAACCATCGATAAGTATAACAAGTTTAGTATCTGTGACTAGACTAAATTGCAAGTACTTGCCCACATCATAACCGCAGTTCATCTGTAAGCGGGGCTTTTTGCACTTTAGAGGTGCAAAATGCTGCTGTAGAACTTTGCCGCTTCAAAACTGAACTTTGTTCTTTCCAGCGCAGAGTTTGTTGAAATTAGCAAACTTGATTATTCAAATAGTTATATTTCCCTGGGTGATAGTTTATCGGATGAAGTGTCGTTGTGTAAGAAAAAATTCAACTGGTCTTTACCAACTCGAGGCGTCTGTTGAGTCAGCATGATATCCGAATATCAATCTGATATTGACTGGACATTGGAACGCTTCAGTCGGGCCTTATTTGGACGGAGGTTGCGCAAACTCCGTCAGTTGTGAAGTTCCGTTATCTCCCCATCATTGTCCGTACATGGTGTTGAAATAGGATCCTTAACCTTGGGTTAGGCGTACCTTATTGGGCTCCAGTGTTTGAAATAGTCAAGACAGTTCAGGTGTGTTGCGCATGTTGTCACATTGACTGCGTTGGTGCACACTTTTCTTCGAGGGCGGCAGCATTTGTGAGATTGCTTCAGGTGCTCTTATTACGTAGCTGGAGGGTATGAAAATTTTTGAATATAGGCTTTCGTGCATGCAGAGACCATAAGAGGCGTGGAAGAGGCAAATCTCCCAAGTTCTACTACTTTGTTAAATATATCCGACAAACATAACCCTGAGACTTCTGGTATAAGCATGGAACCGAATTAGGTTTCTCTTGGTCCTGGGCATTGAGTTATACTGTGTGCTTGGGATCTACGAGGTCCCGCGACAAAATGGTTCCGGAACTCCACTGCGATGACTGTGTCGTATTCGGTAGCTTTCTTGTGGTCACAGTTTATTCTCGTCCATGTAATACTTTCCACTAATGCACTGTTTATCCTCCATTCCTTTTCACTTTGCTTCCGAGCGAACGCTGCTCTGAAGTAGCGATCAAATTAAGAGTATATCGATGCAAGATCATTGGCAGCAAAGACTGGAGCGGATCTTAATTCGGCACTTGAATAGTATATTTTTCCTGGTCTGAGTTCAGTGATAACATGCGTTTTCACTCTCCTCGAATTCGAAACCACTCTGGCTGATAGTTTTTTACATTTAGATCAAAAGCGTAATAAAACATCAACTATCGTGCTTGTGCCAGATGTCAATCACTTTGACACCCTTGGTAAGCATGCCCACGCTTTCTTGTCAAGTTGACTGTCTACGCCAATCACCCAGAAGAAATATCATGGTCCAGCCACAAATTTTGCATTGGAACTTTCTGTGGTTCTGTGTCATTCCAAGTCTATATGTCTTGGTTTCCGTCTTTCCTTTTTTATTGAATTGATCAACAAGGACTACGGCAAGTACTGCAGTTGTGCATCAAACATCTAATGAAAAAAGCCTTGATTGCCACGCGGTTATTTAGTGTACGCGATAAAATTGGCTTCTGATCGGTTCTCTGAGAAGTAGGCAGGCTTTAGTGATCCGTTCGTATTGGAACCCGCATATCAGGCATACTTCTGCATGCCATGAAATCTAACCTGTCCCCGATTCCGCCCTGATTCTGGCCTGAATCAAAACAAATCCGTACCCGATTGTATCTGCATGCGTCGCATCCTCGGCCTGCGTGTACATAAACACAACTGCGTGCACATTGGCGATGTTGAGTTTTAGTTCTTCAGTACTTGCCGGTTATTTCCGCACGCATGTTCGCTCAAACGCACATACAGATAGGCTCATTTATATTCATCGTTGATTTTACTGACCGATGACTCGATGATCCGTGTTGCATGTTATCTACCAGAGCTACTGCGTCTAAAGTTTCGATGACTGTTGAATTTGCAGTTTTTTCCATGCCCGAAGACCTCTTCAATCAACGGAACTAGGTAACAGCTGGGTCAACAATAGCTTTATGATCAAACGGTTAAATCAAATTTTTAACAATCCAGTTGGGGCGGAAGCATATTGTTAGGATACTCAGTTATCAGGACATCAGACATGCGTGGCTCAACTTCAATAGACTTTTTGGGCCAGTGCTTCACATAAGTTTAACAGATTCCCCCATAGGCTGCACTCCGGACCAGAGGCATACGTGGCTCATCAAACCCGTCGGGTGCACGTAGTAGTAACAGAAAGTACACACAAATCGCACCGTCCGTGCTTCTGCACTGCCTAGGTTGTAATGGACGGGAGACATTTCAAGTGCAGTATTTGCTTCGAATGTGTGCCAAGTAAACTATGCATCACTTCTATTTCTCTCATCCCGCGAAGGAATTCATGCACATTCGCTTCCACCCATTTGTCTGATTCTTATGAGTTGCCAAACAGTGTGGTTTGTTGATGATGATGAATTGTGATAGGTCACACACAGAACTCAGCTTGATAAATCTGTGGTTACTGCGGGCGTCCATATTTGGTTATTCTGATTATCCACCGGGATCGTTGTTTGGCGGCGATTCACCATTCGGAACCACCGTATATTTTCCAATGCAGCACTTTTTGAAAAGGATATGGTCGTTTATCCTAATAATCGATCACCAGCATGGAATACATCTGTCTTCTGTGGGTTTTGGATAGGTGTAACTCGATTGTTGTTCGCTCTGAACATCTGTAGAACAAAGATATTACAAGTTACCACAATGATTTCTTTGGCTTACATCGTTGTGGATTAGTACTACCTCAATACTATTTTCGTGTCCATTGCTTCGATGTCCAGTTGTTTTAGAGATTGCCAAGGGAATTGACAAAAGAATGCAAGAAATCGTCATGCGATGAAACTAATAGTTTTTCCTTGCTATTACAAATTGAACTCGAGCCATTTAAAAGGACGTATCAGGAAATGTTCGATGAACAAAAAGACGAACTAGACTCGACGCTAACTACAGATTTGCATTCCATTAAACGGCTCCTTCGTATGAATAACATCTCCGGAATCGTACTGTCACTTCAAAAATGCTTCATAAAATTTTGTACAGATCTTTTACGACCCTTGTTAATCGATTACGGTAACGTTCAAAGCATGCAACGCAGGAAGGAAAACAACCGCACTGTTTGAGCTTCCGGTTTATTTAGTTGATTCGTGTTGTGTATTCCCGCCTTTTCTTCAGGCGGACGAACGTCCAACACTTCGAGTCGGCCGGCACCTATGAGAATGCCACCAGGACCTGCAACAGCGACGAGGGGAAAATGTAAGTTATTCGTTCCTGTGTCAGTTCGCACGATTTGGGTTTATTCTCCGTTTTTTTGCGAAGAAATCTTTTAGTGTCTGCTATTGGTCAGAAATAACAACCATGCGCAACTGAACAGGTTTTATCCTTGTTTTTGTTTTCTTCTTTTCGTGATGCCATTTTTTATTCACTTATAATCTGTCTGGTCGCATCATGTTTTTGACTCTGTTTCGTTATTCATTCTAGTTTATTCGGAATTTCTGCAAATCAATTCAGGAAATTTGACTATTTGCTGCTCTTCGCTTTCAGATTTGTAGGCACATGCGTGAATATGCATATTTTTGTTCCAATAAACATATTTGTATATATGAGTGATATTTGATTACTGAGACAGTCTCGTGCCACGCTGATGTTCGGTGCCTCCAATAGGCTTCTATAAATGAAAGTCATGCGGTAATTCGGGAAATTACCATTCGGTCCCTCCTTAATTCAAATTTATAGTTGAGTTTTAGGTTTGAGAGGAACATGTGAACGTTTTTGTTTCCCTTCCCCATATTCGCTCATCCTCTTAACACAGTTGTACCATCTCTCACACGTAGAGGTAAGTTTACCCAAATCTGTCCACAATTCAGTCGCCTTCTCCATGCGAACGTTATACCACTGGTTCGCCTACCCGCCCACATTTAACTTACGATCGGAGCGTAACTATTTGGACCAAGTCCAAATAGATGCGATGCTTAACTGTCACCCTATCTCCGGTTTATCATTTTCCGGATTTAGGCTGCGTCATTTGCATGCCTTACTGGTTGCCCGCCTGCTTATCCGCTCGGCTGCTGTTTATTGGTCCACCCCCCGGCCAACCCCTGGACGGACATCGGACGCCAAGTCAACCGAATGGCGTAGGAAAACAAATCGATTCTAACAAGCATTCCAAAGGCGTGCGCTTATGTAATTACAGGTCCCCCATTGATCGTTCTTATTGATTAATCAGTCGACAAATTGCCTGACTGATTAGTCATAGTGGGCCATTGCATGAAGAAAATATCCAACTGAAACTGTTTAAACCCACGCACACACCAACGTGTTTGCGTGTGGAAGCGCGCATGCAGTTATCTTCCTGCGTTCCCAATTTATTCAATTGAACGGCCGTTTTTTATCAATTCCAGTTTGACTGTGGGTGATTGTTCAAGTACAACAAATGAGGAATCTCTGAAGTTGCTTGACTCGCGGGATGTCTACGATGTTTCCGTTAGCAAGCTTCTCTCGAAGAACAATTTTCAACGATTTTGAATGTCGCTGTTTTGTAGCCCAGGTTGGGAATTCCCAAAATTTTGTCAGCGTTGAGCTTGCCGTTTAGATATAAACGCCAAGCTCAACAACGTGAGTGAGAGGTTGCTCACTTATCTTCCACCTAAAATCACGACTATATGAGTCGTTTTGCCGCTTTCCTGCAACTTTGTCATCGGCTGTCAAGAACTTATCAGCTCGATGGTCAAAGGTTCAAATCCCAACACCTATTGCCATCTTGGTGGTGACTGTTAATTCACTAATGACTATCTCGTTACCGGGCCCAGTTATTTAATGTTTAAATTATCAAGGTTGACAGAGGTTGCGGCGTGTGCCTCTTCAAGGTTCATCCTCCGAAACCGAAAAAATAAGTAGTAGTTATTTTATTTTATTTTGGAAAGAAAGCACTTACGACTACCCAAGCCTCAACCGAAATCATGAGAGCCGTGTGAAATGGTTTCATCCGTTTCAGAAATTATCAGCTGGGTTGGTAGCTAAAGTGTCCAACCTATGTTCGTTCATCCCGGGCTCGAGCCCCATTATCGACGTACAGACCGTTGATGATTCATGACACGCATGAACGAATTCTAAAAGCAAGGGGCCTAGATTTCAGTTATGAAAAATCTTTGCAAAGTAAATAATCGGCCACCCGCCCAACCGACATCGTTCTCACGAACATAACACCGACGATTAATATGTGAAGAATCCCCGATAATTAAATGCTGACCTAAGTCTTTCTTCATCCCTGATCTCCACTTAAACTGGTTACGCTTGACTCGCAAGTAGTGATCGGTATGAGCCGGCGGATTGGCAGCTACGCTGCGCTTGAGGTCATTGCGACCAGCTTGTGTTGCACCTAATAGCCTCGCATTCAAAGCTTCATCTCATTTAATCACTTGAAATCCTTCTTCCAATCTTTCGACATTTTTTTTCTGCGGTTATGTGATCTCAACTGAGGACCGGTTGTGCGTAATATGACGCGTTCATGATGGTCTATCTAAGCGGTCTTCCACTAGGCTAGTTTGCAGTGCAATGTAGGATCAGTTAATAATTTGACAGCCAGCTAGTCCATCAGAATTTCGAAATACAATTACAAGAGAAGCAATAATCTTCCTACCCGATACCACTGTTGCACTTGGTCACTTATGAAAGATGCCTTAAGTTATTTTGGTGTCACATTTTGACGTTACGGATCGTGCAGCGAAATCCTGTAGTTCTACTGAGTCTCTCTGTTGGTTAATTTCATTTGGGTATTATTACAACAGTCTTGAGACGTAAACTCAACTTGATCCCAAAAAGGATCGAGAATGTAGTGATCGGTTTACTGCGATTGGGAATAGCTAGGTGCAGCCGAATTGATCTAGAAAGCTGGTAGAAGCATGTTCATCCTTAATGGGCGGTAACATTTACTCTGAGCGGAGCATTTTGATAATGTAGACAAACGTCTATTGTACCGTCCTTTTCTGCGAACTTTCTGTGATCGATCTCGACGGAGCAAACGGCGGAAGTGGAGATCTGCCAAAATGTCCACGTATTGGCTCCACTGATTTCCCTCCCTCTTGGCAGAGGGTGTGGAGCAGCTTGTTAAAGGACCTTATGGCTTTTTTCTTGGTTTTTTAAACCAGATCAGGCCCCATGGATGAGGAATGCCGTTGGATAAAAGCACTGCGGGGTGTGGCTCTGGATCTATCATTTTCGCCAACTCTAGGCAGCTTGTTCGGGACACCCGGGGTCTCACTGTCAGTAGGAGAATTAGAACACCTTTTCCACACTTATTTTCGAGTTTTGCAATGTTTTTCCTCATTTTCTGTATTCGTTCTTTCCCTTTTATATTTGTACGAAGCATGACTTCAGATCTGTCTGCAGAATAAGTGCCGTCGGAACTACGGTTTAGTAAGAAAACAGTGATATAGGAAATGAAAAGAAACTATAGATTTTAGCACATACCCGGAATGTTTCATTTTCCACTTCCAAGGCACCAGTTATCTATCGAGGTCCATGAATTCTCAGTGGTCTCTTTAGTGTCCGGTTGTCCAGTCCAAAGTAGGAAGTTAACCTGGGGATCCTTTCTCACGCTTTTGATCACAGGATCTAATCCACTACGCAGTAAGACCATATGGGGTTTGATGATCCACTGTAATTCGATGGCTGAGTGCCCAATTCACACGCCTATCGGATGAGATAAGGTATCTTGGCGCCCAGAACACGGATCCGCCGATGTCTGTGTGCATAGCGTCTTGTGCTTTGAACGCCCTAATTTGAAAAAAGCAGGTTAAACTTCGCCGTCAGACTGACTACTCATGATTAATCAACCCGGTGGAGAGCACTGAACATTGACTTTCGTCCGAGTACTTTAGCAAGGACATCGCCGCGAGAACGCAGTGACTAGGCTTTCTTGTGAAAAAGCTATCAGGAAGCATTTATAGAAGCGTTCAGAATGGTCACCAAAGTCAGAGCAAGATACATTCCCCGGTCGTGCTGAGATACTTGGAAGTGGTCAATATAAGCATACATATCCATATCCAGCCACCGGATTGCAAATGTATAAAGAGACACTCAGAAGCACACCGGTTTCATGGTTATTGCCGCTCATCAGGATACGTGGAATATAGTGTCTGTTAGATAAAAAAAGGCCGCGTGAAGCTTCTACTAAAATCGAAAGGTAGTTCATGATGGGTGAGTCATGCTAGCTTGCTGTGATCCCATAGAAATCGCTTTTTCTATGTTGGCATGAGTTTTTCACACCAAACGTCTCGAAGACCTTGGTTGCATTTAGCGCTGTTCCATATACACAAATACGTATATCACTATTCCAATGCAGCTCGTTGTATTTGGTGAAGACCGCACGTGTAAACACTCATCACGGTGATTCAGATTGTGCTGTCCCAGATAATTGTTATTTGCATATGCAAAAACGCACCACTTACCTCGTCCCATTCATCATGTGCAGACTTGCCACGTATTCAGTAATTAGTTTCTTCTCATTTCACCCTTATTTAATGCTGTTATCACTGATAAATAGAAATGTGTATTATCCTTGTTCAGCGTATAGGGTGCAAATCTATCGCCTAAAATCATCGTACTTTTACTTCTCAACTTGTCGTTAGAAGTCGTATTCACTTTCAGAGATTCCTGTCATCTTTTTGTCTTATGGTTTGTTTGCTTCTGCTCTTCAGCCACCTCTGCTGTTTCTGGTCCGACAACTCCGGCTACCTTACCACCTGGATCTCCGGTCTTTATGGATTTGATTTCAGTACCCGGTTATCTGGTCCAGGTACCTCAATCGATGGCAGTAGAATTTTTCGCACGAGTTCGGGCTCGTACGTATGTTCTTTCGGGAGACGCTCTTCATCCGATGATTGGTGAAGCACTGATTGAAGGGAAATCTAAGTGGGGACCAAACGGTAAATTGTAGGATTGATCTACTCAAAAGCAACTCGCAGAACTTCGTTTCTAGTTTTAATTGATTCACTTCTTGTTGAGTAGCATGCCGACAGTATTCTTACTCTTCATAATCGTTGATGTTTCTGAGGACCAAATAACGTAAGGCGTGTATCGAAAAATCGACGCACCATGTATTGGTTTCAATTGTGAATGATATAGTGTTAATAACACAACGTTGTTGGTAGATGTAATATGCCAACGTTTCGACTACCATGGGTAGTCTTTCTCGAGGCAAGTTTTACAATCAAATGCTCTCTGCAATTCTTCCGCGTACCACGGAATCAGCCTGACGACTAACGGGAGACAACAATCTTTTGCGTACTTCGACCAGTCAATCGAAATCAGTGGTATCCCATTTCTCGCATTAATTCAGAATGACGCTGAAACCATTCGGAGCTCCCGCCCGACTGGATTATCGAGATCTCGTGCACATAAATCTGAAACGTAATTCATCTGGCCTGAACACATTTGTTCAGATCAGTTGTGGGATGCACTGGTTGTTTGCGCATCACCTCGCTATTTTGCGGGCAAGTATGCGATTCCCTGGTCTCATGAGAGAAATATGTTCTTACTCAATTCCGCGTATTTTTGATATGCGTTCAAATAATAAACGACGTGGCAAACTATAGATGGTCCGAATTAGCCTCAGGTCGACAGCGAAATGCCCGGGAGGAATTTCGTCCGTTTTTTCCTGTCTCAGGACAACGTCCATTATTTGGAATTTTGTCAACTCCTTTGTTTCTACTTGTTTATCATTATTTTGATTGTATATCTCTCCGGTAATCTTCTATGGGTTGTTTTTGATAAAAAAAGGTCGCCAAATTTGAAAGCTCACTCAGGCAATTATCTTGTGCAGGGGATTTACCATTATCAGCCTCAACCGGATTCAGTGTATTCCACAGCGACAAAACTTGCGGAAAGTCCCCAGGTAGAATTCTTACCCCACTCCACAAGGACCTTAGTGATTGCTTTTCTCATTTCTGTACGCCCAAGAAATGCAACTGGTTCGCGTTCATTCGTCTGCCCATAGGTGCTCAACTGTTCCGTAATATGTTCCTCTCCTACATTTCCCGACTATCATCTTTAATGAAATAAGGCTTTCGTTGAACCTGAAATGCAGAAGGATTTGTACATTTTTCTTTGTTTACACTCTGCCACTGTTGGTTGTAATTATTGCTGAATATCCACCAATTAGAAGCACAAAGTAATTACATTTTGGACAGAACTCCAACGCGGCACTTCCCTCAACTTTGCTTGGATTTATTTATTCCCTCCCAGTAGAAAACTCTTTGTTTTAGCCTGCTTTCCAAACATCTTGGCCATATTTTGGCGTTTAGTTGTTTATTCTCTGCCTCCATCCGGTTGTTCGCCGACTGTCATGGTGGATCTGGATTGTGACTGTTAGCAGTTCCACATATGGAAGTTGCTGATGTATTGAAAAGTCCTAAATTCGTAGTACCGTTTTCAGTGTCAGTTTTTCACATCGATACCGATCTGAGAACTTCCGAACGCTGCGAAGGATGAAAATAGTAAGGAGCAAATAGTGCACCTCTCAGTCTCACTATTTAATTCGATTTTGTTTTACAGATGTGGAACTATTGCTTCGACACGCCAGTAACACCGATGAGGATAGTGGAATTTGTATTCTTCCGACTGACGAACCCTACGAATGGGGATGTTGGTTACGCACACCTTGTGGTCGTATTAATCGTGACACTGGTGAAACCCGTTTACAAGCTGCTGGATTCAAAGTATTGCCCGCTGCAAGTTGTTGCGACATTGAATTCTCAGCCGGGTCTGTCAATGTGCGGTGTGAAGGTGTCCGGGTGGAATTCTAGCTCATCGATGCGATCAATCCGTCATTTTCACTCGCTCATATCCCAGACTGTTGATTGGTCCTCTTCGTTCTTCATTAATGATCTTCACACTCTGCTCGGTTTCGTTCATCTTCGTACGCATCTAGCTATATCGTGTCTCAAAATCTGATCTGCATATCTAATATGAGGATATTTTCGGAGAAATACTTGGGAATTAAGATGTGAATTTTCCGTGAAACAAGTTATTCTTGGGTTTTTCGCTCGGCGTCATTATTCACTTCGAACTGACAAACGAAGAAATCGAGCAGATGGCATGCGTTCACTCATTATTCAAATGCCGCTGGTACGCCATCACACATTCGTATACATGAGGAATTGAGTTCACCTAGTGACCTAATAATGACATTCATTTTTCTTCATGTTCATTCACATGGTCTCTCTAACGTTGTTGCATTTTGCTGTTTGCTTTTTTATTTTCTCGTTCCTCTCCTGTTTTTCTTCTCAATCGTCTATTTTTCGCCATTTGTCTCGTTTATCCTACTTTCTCATCATCAGAATAATATCATTGGTTGCACTGTGAACAAACATGGCTTTTATATTCCAGGAAAACATGACTTGTTCTTTTTGGTTAGCATGTCGACACACATAGGGTTTGTCCTTATTCATCCAGCCTGTTCATATAAGGCCGAGTTCTTTAATGCGTGCTTATCTATGTCGTTTACATTTCCACACAAAATGGGCAGTATCCATTCGTGATATTTTCAGCCATATATGCTTCAAAGCAAAAGCGTTACCGCAGAGACGAAGGGAATGGTAAAAAGCAATCATTGTGGTAGTATGGTTGCTCAATCGCCCCCCACTCATTGACCGCAGCCCCAAACCATTCTGAGAATGTTCCTAAAAAAACGACGAAAAAACGGGAAGAACAGCTAACCTTACTTCTTCCGTATAGTTGTTTCCTTTTTGGATTTTTCGTCCTCGATCACTAACTTACACGTTCATTTTCAAGACCAAAACTCATCGAAGAAACAAGTACGCGAATTTGCCAGTGCGTTTGTTTAGTCACTTATCATGTCCATTTGTTCGCTCTTGCTCATACCTTTTGGTTTCTATTTTTGACAAAACTTGTTTGTTTCTTTGCTTTGCACTTATCAGTGAAGTTTGTCTCATGTCATGTTCTTTTATCACTTGAAGACATCTATCCTTTTTATACGCATCCTTTGTTTGCCCTCAGCAGACTGTGGTTCCCCATATTCAAACTTATTTTTTTGTTTTCATCCTTGCCTTCTATCTGGCTTACCTACGTCGGCGATCTCCTTCTTTTCATCCGTCCTCTTTTTGCTAGTTTAATTCTGTCCATTCAATACGATGACAATTTTTCATTACCTTCATTGTTTTTGTTGTTCTTGCTATCTGTGTTGTTATTCGTGCTCTGGGTGTCCATCGCTTCCGAACACAGACACACTAATCAAGTTACACACGCGCATGCTAAGAGGTTCACATTCGATGCCTTCAATTCACGTCAAGTGCCATACATCTAGGTTGCGTTGTTCTTCCGGTCACCTTGTTTTTCGGTCAGTTTTTAGCTTTTCTTGTGCATCGCTTTTCTTCGCCCAACTGTTCCCACGTTTTCACTGACTCATGAGCACTCCCCTTCTCACGCTCGTCGAAAGTTTGGTCGCGTGACCATGCTCTGTGAGGTCAAACACCGATCTGTTAATTTAATTTATTCTCCGTCTTGATTGCTCATCGAATGTCATGTCATTCATTTGTCCTTCACGCGGCATTGCCATGCACTGTTGACTTTCCTCCCTTTTCCCTCTTTCTCAGTCTCCTCTGTGCGATAACGCGCGTTTTGCTACCGCCATAATGACGCAAGTACTTATTTTAGTTTTGAACGATCGTGCGTCTTTTCCATGCATCGTATGAGGTAGGTGGTAAGCTTCATTTCAAACGTCCAACACTATGTCAACTACGTGTAAGCCTTATTCGTCCACCATCCATTATGCCAGTTCGTCAGCGAGGTTCATTAACCGGAAGTAAAACAAAGGCATTTGTTTTTCAAACTGAGCGGATAATTTTCCGACTTGTAACATTAGGGCTTTTCAGCTTGGTGCTATTTACTCAAGGTAGTCCTAGAATGGCATCTCCCACATAGACAGTAAAATTAAAGACTCGTTTGGAATATTCAGTGGGCAAAGTATGGTATGGTACCATAGTTACATCTCATGCGACAGCAATTGCCGGGCTGATTCGGTGTTCCCCAAAACCATTCAACGGCGTTGTGTGGATGGGTAGCATAACATTAAGCATCATTGTAGGCCAGGTGGATACCACGTATTCTGCTGCGCGAAGGCCCTTTATGGATTGGATAAACACACTCGATGGTGCATTCTGAAGGTTTCCAGTTTTTAACGGTTATGGGAATGGGGTCTAGAAGAAGAGTTGGTTGATAAACAAGAGAGGTAGGATGATATCGCTTGGTGATGATTGACGAGGATCAATAAGACTGTGGCGAGTCACGTCAACAGTCTTTTGATAATAGTAGCTCAAAGGCATGAACTAGCTTTTCGCACCCACAGCCCAGTCTTGGGGACTTGTTTAGTTATCGCTTCAGTGGCCACTAACGTTTGTTTTCGTTTCATGAGGAGGTACTCTGCACGCAATGCGAATTGTGTCATCCAGTCCTGCCGGATACCTTAATGCGAGCAAATAGGATGCGGCAAAGCTGGAAGCAACTATTCTCCCCTCGTTAATGCCAACATGGCTAATTCCCTTTTATACGCTTAAACGAATGCTTCCTTGTTCGACGTACTTAACTGGCACCATGCGTGCACTTGAACCGATAGACGGTTATGAAGCAGGTAAACAAAGACTTTGTCATTGTTCTTCATGTTATGTGATCGGAGCTCCTTGGGAATGAATCATGGAAAACGCAAGTTCCGGTATATTGCGTGTTTTCATTTGAATAATGGGTTGTGAGACATGCGGACTTTGGGAAGATTAAACTCATTAAGCCTCACTGAGGTCCAAACTGGTGAGTCGATGGCAGGACATGAAAATCGACCATAACTAGACTTCTCAGCAGTCTGTATGCGCGCATTTCTTAAATGCACTCAAGCAAGAAAGATTTTTTTGCGTAAAGAGATCACTAGCTCAAAACAATGTTTGTCATAACATCCTGTGAGTTAGCCTATATTTACACGACTTGGCCGTAGGGCTTAATGAGTACATTGTTGTGTTGTTATAAATCACGAATTTATTCGCAGTTCATCCCTATTGCGTTTAGTTGTCGACTGTAGGGTGAACAGCTTGATGTTTATGAACTAGGTTAGCAACGTGCATTCATGTGAACAAGAAAAGTGACTATCTGATGCGATGCGGAGATGTCATAAACTTGTTAGGAAGGATATCAAAATTTAATCTAGTTTGTGTGGATAAACACTAACTACCTCACTTGTTTGACAGTCGCCGTCTTTTTACCGTATTTTCGACTCATTTACGCTCCTACAAACAGGTCAAAGGTAATTCTTCAATGCTTGCACGTTTCTACGACAATTAGAATCACATGCTGACTCCACTTGATTGATCGCGAATTTTTCACTTTACGAGAATCTTCAGTCCACTTTGGACTCATTGTTGTTCGGATAAACTACTATGATTGGTTTTTTGCGACAGTGAAGCAATCAGATTGGGAAATTTAAGTTTCTCAGTTGTTCCAAGGCTCAGCAACAGAATAAAATTCCAGGCGTTTGTAAGCCTTGTCTTGAACAATTCACGGTACTTGAAATAAGCTACATCAATATTCAGGTGCACCACGCATCCAAAGGTGGACGCCACGAGCCGGAATCGAACCGGCAACCTTCCGCTAGCCGGGCATGCACTCTATCTCTGAGGTACCACGGACGCTGCTGTCGGATGCAACTTGCGTGAGTGAACATCTAGCATCGCGCGAACTATTATTCCACTGATACAGCAACTAACTTCTTTTTAGTCACTGGATTGGCCTCGTCGGCCAATTTCCAACGGGATTGGAGCAGCTCAGGTGAACAGAATCCGAAAGACGTTCTGACTACTCTTCAGTTGTTTTAAAATAGTACGAGCCGTACGTCATCAATATATTTTTGATTTGTGATAATCCAAGAAATCCGTTACCACGAGCATCTTTGTGGTATAGAATCCATCATAATATAATGCGAAAACGACTTTATTCATATTATCATTAGGTACAACGATGGACACCTCGATTCATTCGTAGGTTGCAACCAATAGATCATGCGCTCCTTTCCAGAGAATGTCTATAAAATTGAAATCCTTCAACTGCCGGCGAATGTGTAACACTGCGTTGTTAGGAATTTCTAAACGCCCGCACAGAATATCAAGCGAAGAAACGCCAAATAAATAGGTAAGAGAGTGCATAATTATTCGAACACGGAATATGGCAGGTTTGCAGAATGGCAGTGGTACAACAATTCTTTGCTCTCTGCAATGGATGAGTCAGTCACGAATGCCATAGGGAGTACGATTTAAGCATGCAACAACGAAGGAAACTTATTGATCATTTCCAGAGGTTGAAATGGATAGATAACCTGTTTATTTTTCCATGGATTTGGTTCGTAGCCAGAACAAGGCTCGCAGAAAACGGCTTCATGAAATGAAGTTCACAACTCACCGGATGTAAAGATGAGGTGATTCAGATTTGAAGTTGATCTCCATAAGTTTTCTGGTTTTGCAACAGAAATCAACAATCAACTCCATAAATTTTGAGGAGATACAAACTACGGGTACCATAATTTCAAAGTTGTACAGCCTACCAAATGCTCACAAAGTTGAAGCTCCCACGAGGCCTATTTCGGATATACCTGATTCTCCGAATCACGCACCATCGGAGCGGTTAACTGGTTTATTGTAACCGATAATATCAATCATTGATAGGCATAGTCTGTAAGATACGATCCATCTCGTGGAAACGTTAAGGAACTTAAATCACAAAGGGCAGCGAATGTTGTTACTCGATGCAGATTCTCTATTCATAAGTGTTCTCATTTGTTGCAACCGTCAGTTTTACCTGTGACTACGCTGTAGAAAATAATATGGCTTTAAGGATTCTATTACTTTGACCAAAAAAACTGCGCTGTTTGCGCTCGATATATTTAGTTTCCATTCAGTGGCATGATTATGAGGTCAATCATCTTCACCCATCTTCAAGAAGGGAACACGGAGTGACTGTGGCAATCATCGTGGGATTAGTGTAATTCCGGTAGTTACTAAGGTGTTAGCTTCGATATTGCTGCGCCTATTAATTCCAACTCGCGAGAGTAACATCCGCGACCAGCAGGCCGGATTTCGTGTAGGTCGAGGTTGCACCGACCAAATATTCACTCTTCGACAGATACTCGAAATGCGCCACTCGCACCGCTGCCCTACGATCGTAGTCTTTCTCGACTTGAAACGTGCTTT
>LUCM01001284.1:69463-83549 GCA_008360955.1 Fasciolopsis buskii
CGATCGTGTTGTCGTTTTCTATCGAATCAGAGTGATTGAAAGAGTGCGTTTGTACAGTTAGGCTGTGTTTCGTGTGTTGTCTGCAGCAGCATCCTACCTTTTCCCGCCTGTGTAGGTCCACTCCCTATTCCCCTTGGATATTCAGTCTTTTTGTAGAAAATTGTAACTTTGGGGAAAAGGCAGCGGTCAGTGGGGCTTGCCTTGCTGTTTCACGCTGAATGATGATGATGATGATGATGATGATGATGATGATGATGATGATGATGATGATGATGATGATGATGATGATGATATGGGTCCGGTGTTTGTTGAAATCTTTGCAACTAATTTGGGAAATGCTCAACTGAATTGATCAATCAGACACTTCACGTTGTACACACGACACTCAATTGATGCATGGTGTGTTAGACACACAAGTGCAGGAAAACCAGGTGCCACACGTTTAACAATATCCATCCGAAACTTGACTTTACGTAGGGAGAAGGAAAAGATCGTAACCCAACTCAATTAGATTTGTATACAAGCCATGAAGAAGAGGGGGCCATTACACTCAGTTATCAGTTTATCGGTCAAAATGAAACGGACAGTGCATCTATTTACATGGCTTCAAGTTGTTGTTTGACAGGAATTGACTAAACTCAGAGTGTTCTTCGTGCGTAGCGCGTTAAGAAGTAAATGGCGGATATGGAATATGCAAAAGGGAAATAGGAGCAACAAAGAAGCCCATTTTCTTTCTTTCGCATTTTGAATGTGATGGGGCGATATGCTTTATTGAACGAGAATGACCGGATGCAATCGGCGGGATATTTATCGATGCACAACTAAAATTGTTTGCCCACATCCAAACGAATCGTGGATTTTCAGAAGGTAAGGTGTGGAATTCCGCAACCTATTTATGCTCGCATTCATCCAACACTTTTCGTGAGACTAGATACATTGACCGAATGACCAAAATAGTCTGTCCGATCGTGTTCGTGTATACCGCAGGGCTCGGTTGAACGTGGGGAAAAACGTTAGTTAATTGCCAGCGCGGTATGTTCATATCACTCAGTAAACGTGATAAATTTACGTGTTTTTAAAAAAATTGCTAATAGAGCATTGTCGATAGAGAGTACAAACGGTCGACGTTTTGATTACCCTCGACAGTCAATGCGTTTGCCGATTTCGCGCCCAACCGACAACCCCGTTATTGATTTTTGGAGAATTATAAACATAAAACCTTATACAGCGGTTCCCTTTTTTCGGTCCATTCCGAAACTTGCTAGGTTTACATCCACAAAAGTGATGATTGCGTTCCACACCGTTTTTAGAGTTTGGAGCAGGTAGACAAGAATTCTCGGATTTCGTATCCAAAACACAGCCCAGGCCGTACGCATTCATTTGTGCAAACCACCTCAGTCCTCTTAATTGTAAATTTTTCAAACACCTAAACTCCTGTGGCCTGCCTCACATATATATATATATATATATATTTATATATAGCAACGAAGAAGTAACAGTATAAGTGTTTCGAATATCTGTTCTCTTTGCAGCGGTCAAACTGCTCATGTGAAGCGATGTTAGGGTTGATTCTTTGAATTACATATGGGTTATCATTGATGAAAATCAGATATGGACTATTCACATTTCTGTCGGTGTAAAAAAAATTGCCAGAGTTGTCATTTCATATGAAAGGGCTTTACCAATACAAAATGAAGCTATACGTCATCTGCCATTTTCTATACCAAAGTGTTTTTCTAATCCTTCTTTTACTTTCTGTTTTCCCGTGGGTTCACTTTAGAAAAAAAACTACAATTTTTCGTCAGGGACTGTCAATTATTAGCATTTTGTTTAATGTCACTAGGCGAATCGTCCATTAAAGTGTGTGATTAACACCTGTTTGCATGTGAAACCTTTATCCATAAAATCCTTTCAGATCCCACACATTGACCGCACGACGATTTCTCAAATTGCCTTCCTCACACTTACACACAATCTGCTTTTCGTTTCGTCCACTCTAAGATCAATATTTACGGGGATTCCACTGTCCCCCATTTAGCTCACATCCTGACAAACTGGGGCCGGGCTACGGCCGACTTCCGGAACAACCTATCATAAATGCTAACTTGACGAGTTCCTTTCTGTTACCAGGTGTTGAATGTACCTGCTTTCCTCCTTTTCATTATTGATATTGAGTGAAATATGGCGTTTGTGTACACAAACGTCTACACAGTACACTGAAATATATCTTTGACAGCCATGTGCTGACCGCAGCCCTCTTCCTGGAATTGATCTACACTGTTATTTCATTAAATGATAAGACTTTAAACGCCCACTCCACCTGTTCATGACCACCTGCAGTGTTAGGTGCTCGGGAGAGCATGAATAACTGGAAACTGCCTCGAGGAAGTTCACTCAGGTTAACTGAAAAGTCGGCCACGAATGCACCTTGCCCGCAATACTGTTATTAATTTTTGAAAGGTTACATGCGTCAGAACAAACGTGTTCGCCACGTTGTGTTTTTCAGAATAAACTATGCTATAAAACATTCCGAGATCTTATTTCCTTCAACATGATTAATTTAAGTAGAAATAGGACAAGCATAGTCTGTTCTGTATGGTTCAAGTGGAGACGTTCTGAATAAGGGAAGTAATAGTATATATTCTCCCGAAAGTTTTGCGGCAATATCTATTCAGAAAATGTGTAAACTTTCCAGGAAAACTCTTCAAGCCACATCACACGCAGACTTTGTTTGAGTAGAGGGGTTTTCTCACGATGCGGCTCTATACGTGTACAAGTTTGATAACATGTGGACTACGGTTAATCCAAATTCCAAACATTAGGCCAAACGCTAGCAGATGCGATCGATAACAGGCTCGTTGTTCCGACAAGAGGATCCGGTGAATCAGAAGGGCAGAGAACATTGAATTCGGAATTCTGACATCCTACTGAGCATGATCTATTGGTTTTCATTCTTTGGCTAGTTGGAGCACTATTCGTAAACTTGAAAATATTACAGAAAAACCTAGGGACGCCCATCGAGTGTATGCAAGGAGGTTGCATTTTTGTCACTACGTAAGTTACACCATTACAAATTAATTTTACTTTGTTCTTCATTGTGGGTTCGTATACTTCATAGCTGGGAATCAGTGTTGATAGCAAAGGTTGGACGGTGGTTGAATTTCACGCATAACTTCCTGCTGAGTGATAACAAACCAGACAACCTATTATTAGAGCCTTTCGTCACTCTTCACTGAATAATAAGTAATATATTGCGGCTTCATGCTAATAACGCATTTGAGACCCTTCCCAATCATTCTTCTCCGATGTTTAAGAAATTCGTGGGAAACTGCAAAATCACCTGCAGGTTTCATCAATCGATATCTGGTGCTCCGAGAAGTAGCACAGTCCCAACAAATTTTCGGATGGACGGAGGCGAAAGCATTAAAATGATTCAAACGTGAACTGATAAGGTAGCGCTATTGTGGTAAGTCGTTTCCGGTATGTGACTCGCAAAGCTGTACGTCGATCTTACTTAGTCTCCATCCAGTTTGGCACTGTGTCAAAGAGAACCAATAAACGAAAATTGAAACACCATGCTGTGGGTGTGCATCACAAAGACTTTGGCGTCAGCCAAGGCGATTGTCAGGCTGAGCTTCGAATTACACTAATGTTCCAAAGAAAGCAATGAAAAGACGATACTCTGTCTGCGCAGTTACTGATTAGTGTAACGGGTAGGTTTGCGTTGTTTTTAAGGCTTAGACGCGAGCACATTAGATTGAGCGAATTTGAACGTTAAACAATTATTTTACCCCAAACTGTGTAGACAATAGACCGAATTATCGTCAACATCATACGCACCTAACTGATATTGTGGTACTTCTGGTCACAAGTCACGAATTGATCTATTTCAGCGGCAACTAATTAGAGGGCGTTTGTAATCTACTGTGGACGAAAAGATGGGTTTATGAAATTGGGATAAAAACCGCCTGGTAATAATTGCCAATAAAAACTAACTAACTTATTTGGGTTAGTTCGGTCCTTTTTAATGGTCATTGCAAACGCAGAAACACAGGCTTTGGTAATTTTTTGGTTAATTTCTAAGTGTTTCTGCACCTCTGTTGACGATATTCATTGTGCAATCAAAAGAGGAAAATAACGTATAACACCTTTACTATGAACGGTAAAATACACGGAACACAACTGTTAGAATCGTGGCACGCAAATGTTATTCCACAGAAAAAGCGTCAATAGTTGTGTATCCTGGCCGATGCCCAACAAACAACCGGAGAAAAAGTCAAAAATTTGCCACGTGAAAATATTTGAAATGCTGAGGGTGCCACTTGGGGTGAAACTTTTGTTTACAAATACGATAGGGGATCAGGCTGCCCGATTGTGAATGTGCATGTTCCGAAGATGCCCTCACGCCACGCCAAAGTTAACTTGTAAAATCACCCATTCAGTCCGTTAAATAGTGTGGGCTGTAGACGGTACTAAATGTTTCATATAATAACTTATTATGTCTTTATTTTCGTTTAAAACATGTCTTTTCGAAGAAAAATAACTTTTTTTGACTAAGCCTAGTTAATGTCAATCTATATATTTTCACCCCGCAGCACTGTAGACATAATTTATCGTAAATTATTTAGAAAAATTGGCACTATCCTCGGAAACAATCCGTGGATCACTGATTGCTCTAATCGAATAAATTAATTGGTTGCGTTCATTCCTCTTCGTACATCTCAAGAATGCAAGGACAAGCATAATCATAGGATGGGCAAAATTGTACTGTTTCGCGTTTACTTCCCAAATTTGTCCAGACTTTCGCATAGAAGTTGATTCTGAAAAATGACAGGACTCCGGATATCGAAAGGCGTCCGTAAGGAAAAATCCACAGGGCGAACTAAGGTGATCGAATTCATGTGAAATGGAGGAGTGGACGGGAATCACGTTAATCAGTCTTCCTAAGTAGCTTGTCAATAAAGCCATGAACTGTTTGTCCACCATCGTTACTACCTATCTTCATCTGAGACCCACATCGCTTATTTCTTACAACCAATTACTTGCCGCCATCTACTGTCCTACTCCATCCATCAAATGGGTTACCTTCCAAGGAAGCTAGTGGTAAACGAAAGAAACACCAACACTAGTTGCTTACGTGAAAAAACACGCACGAAGTGATTAAACGTAAGACTATTCGATGATGAAACGTGTCGCGTTCAATTCATTCATATTATGTTGACCCGTCTGGGTTGTTTTGTCGATCACCGGCCCAAAGGCCTCGACTTTCAAACATGGGTTCTCCTCTTTTGTTTACTGGAGATGTGACAAAGATGAAATAGCCCCGATTATACCACACTTCACGTTTCTTGCACAGTTACCAATTTCTAGGAATATAAAGAGAGGAGACCGTTCTCGAAACCCATAAAATCGCCAAAAAGTTTCATTAATTTTCGAAACCGAAGGAGCAATCACCAGAGCACAGCAAGCTGAGTCAACTACAAACTCATTTATGAACATCAGAAAGACATTCGAACAAAGTGGCTAACTCCGAATTTCTAAAGCAATGAATTCCCTGAAACCCATGAAAAATTACAGGAAAAATAACGCAGAAACTTTCACAAATCAAAACTCCCAGTCCTCAGGTAAGGAACCTTAAAACATGGATAAAGCTACACTATCTTACGCATACTGTGTAATGGCCATGGTATACACTGAAACAACTTTGCACCAAGTTGAGTGACGTGCATCTATCCAAGCGTAAAAAATCTGCACATAAAATTCTTTGGGGCCCGTCGCTTCCTTTGCATACTGATCTCTCTAAACGTCGTTCTCATATCAGAACAAGTTCTATCTTCCACCCCATACCCTGTCTCATGAATATCCATAGGAATTCAACTACTCCCAACCTAACCTAAATCCTCACCAGTCGGGAACAGATCATGACTAATTTTCTACACAATCTCTCACGAATTTCAAATGTACATTGTTTGCTACGCTTTTTTTCAACTCCGCATTCTGATTCAGTGATGAACACATGCGTCTTGAATGAAATGCACACAACTATGAAAGCAAAAGTCCAAACAACACACTGGTAATACGCGATATTTCTAAAATCAACTGTATTGTATGTGAATCAACGAGTATTTTTACGAGTTCAGTAGTTGTTGTCTGGTATAAAACTATTGTTTCCCAGTCAATAGAGAAACGTCGTTTTGTACAGAACTGTCACACCTACATCACGATTGTCTGGTAAACCAGGGGAAAATTTTGCCATGCCTATCACTCAGAATCTTCTTTGGTCAAGAGGCAAATACTCGATTTAATCCACCCACACTACATTCATTTCATTCCGTTGTCGACGTTTTCTATTTCTCGAACGATTCCTTCCAAACCCAGAGAATAACTGTTTGTTTGCTCGTCCTATTCTAATGTAATGTAACAGGAAACTGGATAGATTGGAACGATTTTCTTTTCAACTCTTATCGCACAAATTCGTTGACAATTTTACCTGGACCGGAATAACTTGCCTTTATTTTGTAATCTGATACCGAGTGTGAAATTATCAATCTGAGGTAAATAAGCTTTTACCACTGAACTGAATGAGCATTGGAATAGTGAGTGAAGATTAGGACAAAAGGGTAGATTGTCCGCAGCGATTCTATTGTCCAAAACTCCAGAAAGAACTGACGAGAATGAACCGCTCAAATGAAACCCGAGTAATAAATATCAAAATCTTCTCAGATATTTGTAGATTTGTAGCCGGAAACGAAGCATCATTTTCTTAGGTGACTTTAAACCCATTATACCTCCGGCCGAAACGAAGAAACTTGTCATTTTTGCAAATATTTTTTATTCAACAAGACAAGAGTAACGTTATCCCACATGATCGTCAATAAATCATGTTAGACGCACGGAAAATAATCGCCACCTGCCTTACATGGGTTATGTAACTTACATCTTGACTTCTCGCCAGCGATGAATACGCAAATTAGATGTGCACAAATAAATAGCTCAGCCACATTTTGTGAATGATATAATGTTAACAACACATTACATCTACCAACAACGCTGTATTATTAACATTATATTATTCACAATTAAAACCAATACACGGCGCATCGATTTTTCGATGCATTCCTTACGTCACTTAGCCCGACCAAAAACTTAACTAAGTGACTTAATTAACAAAAAATTACAAAGTTCGTTCCTGGTAAGGTAAACCCATGTAAGCCTTGTTAATTGGTGAACATATGTGAGGATTTGAAGGGTAATTGTGAACGGAGATTTCATTGAACTAAGCAAATTCTTTAATTTCGATTGTCGATTAGACAACAGCGAATGTGATTTTCCGGAGAGGAGACGCCACCATATGTGGATCACCGAGCAGAAAATGATCACTATTGGAAGGGCTCGAAGCCATGATATCTACTTCCAGCCTACGAGGCACTGCCCGTTTGCTCAATTCCGGTTATTTTATTGTTAAAATATAGTCCCACAAAAAGATCGAGGCAAATCGATTAAGACTGAAGTATCACTGCTTCACAGTCCGTAAGTTGCATTTGTGGTGAATCGGTCATGGCTAGTTGTGATCAATAATCACTGTGAGCCTATCACCAATATATGCCCCTCGTTTCTCTCTCCAAATTTCACTGCTGCTGAATGGAGGGGGCTGATTCGCTATTTTGCTGTCTTTTTCTTGTCGGTGTCAGACCTCAAGCAGTCAGTGGTAGCTGTAAATTCGCCAATGTGAAATTATTACATTCGTAGAATTACAGAAAATAGCTCACTTATACTTAATCATTTCCAGTACTCGCAAATCGAAAATTGGATAAAACTGTTCATTGATTAAGGCAACAATAAATTAAATTATCCAGTTCTGATTTAACAGTGAAACTGTAATTTGCGTTTGCTTGGCGATTTAGACGAAAACTGTGTTCGGAACGCCTTATCGATCGCACAATCGAAAAAAAGATCAAGACAGCGGTTTCATTGATTCCCTAACAAAGTTACTGAAACATCCTCGAGGTCGGAAGTCACGAGATCTGAAGGCTCCATACTGAAAGTCAGTGATAGCGAAGTAGTCGTCACCTACGCCAAGTTGCCTAAAGGAAATGAGCAATATAAATATAGACAAACTCTCTTCATTATTGCTCGTCCAAACCAGAATGAGTGAAATGGGATCTTTTTAACGGAATGTAACGGTCATGGTTGTATTATAAATCAAAAGGCATGTTTACTTATGTATAGTATCTTTTAGCATCTCCACGGTTGCTATGCTAACCCACATCTAGCTGTGAGCCAATGTGCGTTGTTGGTCAGACCAGTATATCAGAAATTCGGGGTTCATAGTACACTGGTTGAGCTGAACGCCGCTCTCTACCCATAAGTTTGTGAAACACCCATCATCAGTACAGGTAGGGGGTATAGGGAGGCCTCGGACAATCAGAACGGAGTGTGCCTTACGAAGAAGAAAGAATCCCCGTTGGTAGTTTAGTAAGCATATTTCTGTCCAATCACACGTGGACATACTTGTGAGTACTGGTTTTAAGACTTACGTAAAGCGCTGCACGATATTTCCTATGTTGCTTGATTGCTGCGTTAGTTAACCTTGCATCATGATAAATATGAGATTCGCAGTCCAATGTGAAATGAAAATTCAGTGTTTCCGGAGGCAGCAGAAATAACAAATTTGGCATGCACTCCTCTCCTCATTTCTTGACATGCTGCCTATCAGTATGTCCGCAAACCCTTAGGGTAATGAGTTCCACTTTTTTCAGACTCTGAAGATTCGCTTAGTTTCTAGCTAGTATAATTATTCTTTTCAACTAACCTCGCTCGTCTCGAATTAAGTGCAAATCCGGGTTCCTTGATAGCCACCGGCAAGATGCATTCTCATCCGTGTCCTTGTAACTGTTCTCGCTGAGTGGAGTATTAAGTGTCATTGTCTAGGATAACTGACTAGACTGAGTGACTGCCAGGTAGCTGGGTCCATTTCCTCATAAATATTCTTGGGTACGAAACTCAAAGGAACTTTTGCTTCCATATCCCAGTAGTTTACTGTCCTTTCTTTCAAACTAATGATTTCTGAACTTTAATGATGATCCTAGAGTTGTAACTTTCAGTCTTTCTTCAACAAAATTTATACGGATGAATGTGCCGCAAATGAACCACCAGAAACCTCATGGGAGCACAACCTGTTCCAATGCCTCGACCCGTTTGGTCGATATCGTGTGCCCCACTGACACTGACTCAGCAAGTCCATGAAGGCAACATAGTTACTGGCTTGAGGCCACCCAGGTGGCTCGGTTCAGCTGTAGGCCGATCGACGACAGAATCATGCGCACGTGACCATCTAAGCAATTCACCAAGGCCACGACAAGAAACGCGATAACTGCGTACAAGTATGTGTAGCAAGATTCACACAAACTCAGCAGTTTGATGGGACGGCATCTTTTGGAAATTAATATCCAAATGTTGAATGTTTTCCTTTTTTCGATCGCCTATAATTTCGCTGCATGGTTGCTGTGGTATTCACACTGGAAAAACTGGATCCAGAGTGATTGTTCCATCCAAGATTTCGGTGTTCATTGTATTAAAACACCCAGTCACTAGGTCATCTTGTGAGACAACAAAATACCGTGATAAAAGGCTTTACATTTAGGCGCGAAACACCACACAACCCCAGACTGTTCACAGCAGAATGGATTGCACAGACGCTTAGAACACCTTCGGTCGACAATTGTTACGATAAAGGCTGCATAAGTTGAGACTTTTCATTATCAATATTCTAATGAGCGCGAGGAGATCTAGATTACAAATATCACATAGCCTGTTGCCCATTTGCTTTTCATCCCCTTTTCCGCTGCCTAAGGTATCTCTCTATGCGTACACATTTAATTTTTTACTCACTCACGGACTACGTAAACATTCGAGGCTCGTAAAGCTGCTGGTCAATTTTTCCAACCCTCCGTTTTGGTCGAGTGCTGAATTCTTGAGAGGTGTTATTGTTAACGCTCACTAAGGGGTTTAGGACCTTCGCTGCTTTAGAGAGTACCCATTTTGCACATCATCAAATCCGAACAACGCGCGAAGTGAGTTAGAAAAGCGATATGCCAGTGGATGAACTAGAATGGAAATATGGATCTGTCAGGAACACGAGCTTGTCGGTAGGACTAATTGTGAGTTGGCTTGCCGGTCGTCACAGACACCAATTCTCTTTAAGATGAAAGCCATTTCGAGAAACGCCACTTGTGGTGACAGATCTTAGTTCCACCGACAAAGCCATGTTTTGGATAAACGGATATTTTCATATTCATCCGCTTTGATCTATTTGGCTTCATATCGACTAATTGAAGATGACTACACATGAGGCGGAAGGGATGCAAACACCCCGGGTATGGGCAAAATTCATTCGTTTTTCTGAACTGTTCACTATTTTTGGTAGACATTAAAGAAGTTGTACATAAAATGGCTCAAACGCAACTAGGACCAATGGAAGCCACGGGGAAAAAAAAAGTGTTTAACTGCATGCTTTGCAAATTGATGGAAGCACAAAATGTCCCTGGAAGTACATTATCAGTTTTGTGGGTTGTTTCCGGTGATTAGGTATGCGTACTCGGTATTCTACTGTTCAGACATCCTCATACTTATACATTCTTTTTTAATTTAGCACAAGAATCTCATTTAAATCAGTTAGAAATTCCATGGGTGATGGTTCCGTTTATGAAACACCCGAGAACTCACCACCTATGCACAATCCTAATGCTTCAGATAAGATTCTAGAACACCGAACAAGCTCCAGAAATTTTCCAGTGAGATTAAAAGTGTTCAACATGCTTCGCGCAAGAGTGAAAACAAAAACAGTTTTGTTTTTTTTTAACAGAAAAAATCTATTCGTAGTCGTTTCCTGCATTCTTTGTCTTTTGTATCCAATTAATTATCCTTTTCTGTCCTTTACTTTAAAGATCCGTTCCAAGCACAATTTTAAAACATGTGCTCATTAGGTGTGAGGTAAGTTGAAACACATCCTTTATTGGATAGGATACGTTCACATTTGGCAATGCCTTCGTCGTTGACTTTACCTTCTGAAACCGCATCGTCTATCACCGTGGTATTTTCGTTTGATCGCGAAAGTGCTAGTTGTGTGGCTTTGAACGTTCTTATGGTCATGTAAGATTCAGCTTTGTTGTATCCGGAACCCAAGCCATGAGTGCATACCTAACGACCAAAATGTCTGGGATATTCGTTTTCAGCCTAAGTGAGATATGGTCTTCAGAAATACAGTGGACTGAGTATAAAACTTCCCAGTTAATTGTATTTCCTTATGATGAAGCTATTTTATTTAAATGGGAGTTTATACCAATCGAGAAGTGATTGATCGTCATAGATCCGGAAATAACGGCCAATCAACAGTGGACTGCTTTGGAATCTTTCAGAGATTATTTTCAAAAAAGTACAGTAGTACTGAGCAGGTACGAACATTCCATGTAAAATCAATTTTCTAAATTTGCACCGAGGGCCAGTGGCCATTCCGTACTTGGTCGCAAAGTAGTCTTCTATCTTTTGTCACACTTTTGTTTCATCTAAGGTCAATAGTAGTGCTTTCAACTTCGTAGTGTTTTTGGACGATTTCCATACTATTATCCGGAAGTGCTAGTTTTACTTTTGGTAAGTCTAAGAAATCCTCGTCTTCTGTCTACTTGTCCTTCACTTCCTTCACGGTCTCAAACGTGGGGAAAGTTCACAAGTAACACAGACTACACCGTAGAGCTGTCCGGACTAACTTTCACAAATTTATTTGCACAACCTACTGCGAAAATACTGCTCGTAGGTCACCGATATGGTAGCGCATCGATCGATTCCGACAATGAATACCATCCCTAATGACAACGATTTGGTAATATGAAAAACCTAAGAAGTTTAACTACCACACCTGGTTGATGAAACCACAACCACGCTAGAATCATATTCTCTACCACAAGGTCTATTCGTATTTTCTCGTTTCATTGCTGTATAATAACAGACTGAAAGACAGCGTGAAATCATAATCTTCCTGCGCAACCCAGAAGCTGTCAATCATCTTTTCAGATGGAATATAAGTTGCACATTCTGTGACATACTAACTTGACGGACGTATTTTTCAGCTTAACGCTAACATCTTTTACAATGAATCGTGTTTAGACCCACAACAAACTGTGATGGATGGTTTACGGTAAGATCTCTCAGACCGTTCTGTAAATTTCTCACGCAGAACCGTATTCATGGTACACTTGCAGTTGTGGTTGTTGACAAGAAAACAACAATTCGCGAGCAACATTTAAAGTGCAAAAAATCGAAGAGAACCGTCGCGAGGTTTCACGTCCATTAAGAAGTGAATGCAGTGTCTGATGAAATCGATTTTTTAATACAGAAAACAAAATACACTAACTACGCACATTAGTGTTGATACTTGGAATAGCATCACGGACTAGAATCACCAGCATCTGTTGCAATATCTACAAATACGAACAAAGCAACCGAAGACAGCTAGATGAGCACGGCATCTGGGAATCACGTCAAGGTTTATCTACCAGGCATTCCATTATGCACGAACAACAAATCAAAATCAATGGCTGGCTACCTCCATGCAATAACATTCTCGCACCTTTCGCTTTTCTTGTTCATGGGTTGCCATGATTCTGACTGGCTGGTTAGAGGTGCAAGTGACAGTGAGGCTTTACCAAACTGTCATGTGATTTACATGTATGTTCATCCCTTCAGGTTAGAGAAAGAAAGTTAAACCAGTGGGAATCTCTGAGCCGTACCACTTTTCAAATCATGAAGCAAAAATTGTGACCTTGATAATACAGCCATGGCGGTGGATAAGCTGAATGAATTGAAGAACACTATTCAGCTACAAACATCGTTTGTTCAGTAACAGTCTGAATGCCCGCTCGATAAAATGGGAAATATCATTGCACAGGTGCAGTATTTTGGCTCCTCGTCTTGAATCTGTTACCAAGTAGGTCAAATTCTCCCAGGCAGGCCAAACGTAGACGGTAGAAGCCTAATGTCCATGTCAAACATTTGTCAAAATAAGTGGTGTGGATATGACAGAAGTTAAACTACAAGACTTCCATCCACAGATAGCCGCTGTATAAGCACAAGACGGTTAGACATTCCTGTCACAAAGTTAACCGGCCTCGAAACCAAAGAGCTCTCTACCTCTATGCAGTAATTGTAACAGTAAAGTCATCTCTGACGTTAGGCAACTATTTTGCTTTCTTCAGACCTCCTTTGCCCCACTTTTGTCATTGACGTTTGGCACCAATGAGCGAACAAAACCTATCAGTTAAATTCAATGTTTCCGGTTTACTCCAGGTGCCGAAAAATGCTACTCCGAACTAGCAACAAAGTAACACCAACAATGAAGTCACTAGCAGCGAATAAATGATGAACATCAGGAAAAACAAGTAATGGACAAAAGAGGAAAGAACCTAACACTACATGCCCCGGAAAAAACTCCATCTTCGAATCAGAAAATCTAAGTGGAGCAGAAACAAGCATTCAGCTATCGTTCGAACTCAAATTCTTCATATTACATTCCTATGATTAACACTTGCTGATCGGTCAAATTATCGACTAGCGTAATCACTGCAATGAAGTCAACGCGGCGATCAATTTTCAATGGAGTAATGGATAGGGCAAAGCAGTATTTAGTATCGGCACACTGCGTACAATCACTCACCCGAAAATAAGCGATTTAAAAATGAAAATCCCCTCAAAGAGTTAGCAAGAAAACAAATCGTGATTCAAAATAGTTCAATATCATATGACCGGGCACAAATGAACATGATCAAATAGAAATACATGCAGGTCAGATGTGACACGTCCGATACGGAAATAGGTAACTTGATAAATAAAATCAATAACAATGTAGCCAGTCCGTCAGCATGTGTTTATCCACTCCGAACGTATTGTACAGACTACCGCAGTGCGAACAACCCAATTCACTAAATTAATTACCGTTCGGGTAGTTCCGGAGCGTGTTGCCAAATGTCAAAAACATTCAAATTGTCCACTTGGTTTCACTCATCAAAACTGCCCCCAATCTACATCACATTCA
>LUCM01001286.1:0-35885 GCA_008360955.1 Fasciolopsis buskii
CCTTGTTTGCTATAAACTCCTTAGCAGAAAGTTCATCACGAAATTGAAATAAAATTGGGCAGTTATTCTTGGTGGATTTTTTCCGGAGCCTAGAATACAGACAGGAGTGGTGAGTCATGCTACAAGCCTTGAGAATGGTAGATTGGACCAGTGGCAGTGGGAGGCGGTCGGGTACAATAAAGACAACGGCATTCTTCGCTTTCGCAATGCGCTTGTGAGCTTCCTTAGTTAAGAAGTCAAAAAAGCGTCCTATGGCAGCCAAATTGCTGGCATTATTTTCATTGGAAGGGTCAGTTAAGCTGACTAATGGGGACAGTTTCAGTGACAGGTCCTCGATCTGTTGTACTCTGTTTTCTAGGTCCCTTAGTCTTTTCGAGACATCAAGGGTTATGGGACCAGAATGACTAAATAAATCAATAAGCAGGACTGAGCATGTTTTAGTGGGAATCAGGGGTTTTAAGGTTTTTCTTAGTACTACAGTGCGGCGCTGACGTCGCTTTGGTTTGGCTGGTGAAGGCATCGTACGGGTTTTATAAATTCAAGGACGTCTGAAATGGCTACGAGAGGCTATAAACGTTGGGTGACAGACAACGTGATGATGTGAAAAACTACGGGAGCGTAAAGGTGAGAAGGTAAATAGACAGGCCAATTGGTAAAATTGCTCTTAAACGTAGACCGATAGACGGGTAGAATATGTGGCTAGCAGCATAAAGACCTTTAGTATAGGTCCAGGCGGGAGATGAATATGTGGCGGTCCAGGCTTGAGGCAAATATTGATAAAAAGGTCAGCGTGGAATGAGGTTAGAGGTTAACGACCAAAAACATTTAGGAAATATTTCAACCACGAAAACGGTTCTAATTATGCTAAAAGTACTACAATAACACTTTAAATTGCAGAAGAAAACAGCGAGAACGACTCAGCGAGGAACGGTGTACCGCAGTTCCAAATTGCAATAACATCTATATAGATAATCGTGTTCGGTTAGGTGTTTCTGTGGCGGTCACCGATTTGAATTGGGAACAATAAAGTCCCGAAACAGAATCGTAGGGAAATCTAGTATGAGCAGCTGATGGACCATTGAGGCAGGGGCCCGCTCTACCAGTAAGGGTCCACCCCGTAGAAAAACGGCGAAAAATTGCGGTCCCCTGCCCGTGTGACCTGTTATTTCCACTTGTGGAGAAGAGGGTTATGAGGATGTCTATGAAGAGCCTTACAAGATTGATAATTCTGTCGTAGGAAACCAGTCCATCGTCTTCCGCTTCGGATAGGCTGTTCATGACGCAGTGTATGTTTGCAGTGCATCATTTGTCCCAAAGGAATTCGTGCTAGCTAGTAAACATTTGACTGACTGTAGCGCGCATTCGGGTCAATTGGGTTCATTTCAAAAATGCTTTAAAACATCGTTTTATATTTTGATTAGGATGACGGTCGATAACCATCTCGTTTCACAAAGCAGGGCTCATGAGAGCTCGCTTTCGTGGAGGTGGGAACAAACCGCGATCAAAACGTCAGAATTCCACGGCGATCCCCCTCAATGCTTATCTAGCTAAACACGTCAACTTGATTTATTTTTTCTTCTACCTGCCGGTTAATGTGTATGTAGCCAAATTTTTCAGAAACTGGATTGGATTGGTGAAGCTGGTTGGAGGTGTTTGTGATTGGTGAAAAGATTACCTCAAATTAGGGTCAAGTTATTGAGGCTACTTGGGAGTAGGTGGAGCTGGATTGCCATATTCTTCGCAGGCCACTAAATAGTTAGCCGTTGTCTGCTTAAGTTCAACTATGCATTTGAAATGTGGAGGTGGATTTGAACGAGGGTGATTTAAAACGTTGCGCTGATGAATGATGGAATGACCTTGAAATTTGTATTTCCAGAGATTGCAGTGGGCCATGCATGTAGCTGAATCAGTCTCTAATGGGGAGGTTTCGTGCTCTCTTCCAAAAGGCTTCTGGTGGAGCGCAGAGGGAGTATTCGTTTTGATAGTTGGTGGTTTCCCCAGCACAAGCATATGGCCAGTCTGCGGGATGAAGCCCTTTGTGTGAGCCCTGAGGGAATTGGCTTTGGCCCTTAGGTTCTGCACTTTGAATTCCTCAATCTTCCAATCAACCTAGCTGATCGGGCTATGGCTTTTGCAGTCATCGGCCTCAATATGTTTAGGGCCTCTGACCATGCCCCTTGCTGGTATGTTATATCTGAAGTCAGTTCTTCTAACATCATCGTTTACCTTCTATCCTGTAGTTCGACGTGATTAGCTGAAGATCACGTGGTTTTCGCTGACGGTGTTACCTCTACTGGCAAACTAATACTAGTGGAGTGATATTGACAGCGTGCCTGGTCACTTGTCATTCCTTAAGTATAATAGTAGCGCACCAAATTCAGCTTCTCACGCTGTCCCTTTTTTGTTTTCCGGAGAAATAGAAATAGTTCAACATATTAAGCCGAATGAACTTAGCGCTGCTGTCTTAAAAACTAGTGCTGATTTGGCTGCTTTGGACGACTGGCGTACCTCCTGCATGATAAGGCTCTTTGCTAAAAAGAGCAAAATACTCGCATAAGGGTTTACACATTTTATTTTGCTGTGCGGATGTTTTATCGCATGTAGACCCAAAATTCGTGAAATCGGTCTCACTAATTCAGTCCCTCGTAATTTTTTGGAGCAACTGGTTACTCAGTTCACTAAATCTAGGCGAAAGATAAATGTGAATTTTTGCACAACGAAGCTGTTGACGGCATCCTCTGCATTGAATAATAATGAGCATAATGTATATTTCTTGATATGCGAGAAGCATGCGCAAAAGAAAATCAAATTTGTACTGGAGCGATGCAGAGGAGACGCACATAAAAGAACTTAAAAGGAACAAGTAGGTGGGTGAAACCTTCGGTTATTCGGGGCCTATATTGAAAAATGGAATCAAATGGTGCAAAGCAATGCGAAAAGCGCCAGTAAGCCAGTCAGAAATCAAAACTGAAAAACTAACTTCACAAAACTAAACAGGGTTTGCGGGCAGCGGGCTACGAGTCACTTCGTGTTCAAACGCACTAAAAGTGCGTATTGCTGGCGCAAAACATTGCCGGAGTTTCCAGGCGGCAAGGGACGTAAGCAGTGGAAGGAAACGTTGAGCTCAGAACACCAGAAGAAATGGTACTTCGATAGTTCGTTGAAAGTAATAAAACCAGGCGGAAGGCTATGCAAAGCAAAATAGACAGTCCTATTTGACAAAAATAAACGGCTGATAAAATGCTGAAGGTGGAGAACGACTATTAAGATTGTCTCAAACTACCTGGAGAATATTTTGTGGGACTTTGGGTAAAGAACTCTTAAGACTGCTGATTGCTTTTACATGCGGCTGGTTAGAATTTGAGCTGACAGGCGCGATGGTGAAGAAAAATTTTCCGTGAAAATGATCCTTAAATACACTAACTAATGCTGTCTTTCAGACTGTAGTTTTTGTTGTCACGGCTTTTGTATTTAGCCGGCAGTAAGGGTGGGAAATAGGATGTGCGTGAGATGTTCCAGCGGCGGTGGTGACTGCGTTTGCTAAGTCCTAAAGATTCATCAGATTTAGAGTATCTAGGGCAACCAGCGGCGCAGTTTCAGTGTAAGTACTAGCACTAGAGCGCCAGATCTAGCTAGCAGGTTACCCACAGGAAAAACAGGATAGCGGATTTGGAGTTGGCTTTACGAGGATGGAACCGGTTACGGCGCGAATAGCCCCAGCGGGAAATCTGAAGCACAAAATCCAGAAGCAGTTTAGCTTAGGTGCCAGCTTGGGGTTCTGGTAAACATTAAACCGCAAACAGTGTGCCTGAAATGTGGCGCTTATATTCCGTAAAATTGGTAGCCATACCTAAGCCGCAGTAGCAGTTTTATGGGTATTTGGGGTTAGCATGAACGGCCTATTCAGCCCTGACAAGCTAGTAAAGGGGATAAGATGGCATGAGAAGGGAGGAGTACTCAGGATGGATGTGTTTAATATCACGGAATGTGATCAGAGCATTGATCCATCAAATAGTATGTTGACATTTTGTTCAATCCACATTGTGAACGTCTCAACGGTTTGTCACCTATGCCAATTGTAACGAGAACACGTCCACTATCGGCTGGAGAGTATATCAAAGAATGTAGTGGTGTGAATGTGCAAGAAAGTGGAGTAACGAAAGGTGAAGCTGGATTCCGGAAAACCAATGTGGTGACCGCAGTGGCGAATCGGTCAAGAACTAGAATTCTAACCCCTGTTCGCGGGCCTCGTCTGGTCCAATGTTAACTTGTCAGGTTCATTAGGAGCGAGGTATCTGATATCTTTGCCAGCTGGGCATTGAACTGGGTTAAGTTTGAGCATGATCAGAGGAAACTAGGGAGTTTTTTCCATAATTTACAGTAGGCAAATGTAAAGAATTATGCTCTGACTGATAGTTGAGCCAGGGTTATTCCTAATGAGTAGTATCTACTGCGAAGTGGATATGGGGACTACCAGCGTGGTGTATGTCGTTTGTGGCAGAGTGAACAATATTATGACAAAAATTAAAGATAAATGCAAGGTTTAATTTGGCTCGACGAAGCGATAATGGTTCAATTCCAAGCAATTAGCATCTAGCCCTGTAGTTTAGGCTAGATGAAGAACCCGGAATGTTCCTAGTGAACGCCCGCTCCACATTCTCAATTGCGATTCGGTCAACGTTACCTCAGGATAATCGGGAAATATTCGAGTTGGAACCTAACATGGGACTTGAAATTGGTAATCTCAAAATATTGAGTGCGGAATGCCCCCAAGATCATTGTAGCGGTTCTTTCAGTTGAGGCTGCTTCGTGGTGGGTTTTCTCTTGGAGGTTGAAAGAGCAGAATTATTGTAACCCCAAGTCCGTAACGGTATGTGACATGTAAATGGGAATGCCTTTTATGTAGAGGAAGCCCGGAGGAACATGGCATTTATGTTATTAAAGAACTGTTGTCAGCAAATAACTTCATAAGCCACTTGGAACACCAGTTATCAAGAGACTAGGTCTTCATTGATAATTGCAAGAGTGGAGCTAAATGAAACAGTCTCAAAGGAGTAGACTATTTTAATGTCATCCGCAAACAGGCACGGTGTGCCATGGAAAATAACTTTAAGGATATAATTATTATATAGCAGGAGCGAGAGAGAACCTAAGACTATCCCCAGAATTCCCCCGCTGGTAACAGCACAGGGCTGAAAAAACAACCAATAATATTGACTACCTGAACCGGATTGGAAGGGTAGGATGATAGCCAAGATAAGAGTGGATTTGTTATTCCACAATTCTTAATTTTGTCCAGGAGTCGGGAGTGAGAAACGCGGTCAAACGCCTTTGATATATCTGGAAAGATTATGAGCATCGACCGGTGGGAATCGGCACTTTGGGTGACCAAGTTCAAGAAGTCAAACTGACAGGTGAGATAGGATCGGCCCCTCAGGAAGCCGTGTTGGGGGGGTTGATAAAGTTGTGAGTAGTAAGGAAATTAACCGGTTGTTCTTTACCAATCTTTTCCATAAGCCTGGATAGAACTGGATTGTGGTTAATGGTTCAAAAGTTTTCAAGTTCATGCATGGAACCTTTTTTGAGGTTTAGCACGATAATGGAGGCTTTCCGTTTTGACGGGAAAATAGCGCCAGACAAGGAGAGCGAGCACAGATTTAGAAGGAGCAATGGAAGATCTGGGCCAGCGGTGCGAAACAGGACTGGCGTAATGCCATCAGGTCCCGGCCTGTGGGATGGCTTGGCACATTTCATCACTGCCATGATGGAAGCATCGTCGAATGAAATGGCGTATAGTCTAACCGCATGGGTGGATTTCAGAATGTGACAGATTTTTATTAATGAGAGTAAAAGCGGAATATGTATTGACTGCTTCTGCGATGTCTACAGGGGACTCGATGCGCAGGCCATTAAACACGATGAAGTTTGGAATAGCCGAAAGTTTGGGTTGCGAGCGAGCTTTGTGAGAAGACTTCTAAACTGGGTTAGACGACCCCAGAGCTAGCATTTCGTGCCATTTAACTTTAGTTGCGACTCCATAAGAAATTCTTGTTGCAAGTGGTTGACTTGCATCAAGAGCCGGAAGTCTTCCGTTTTGTTAAAGGTTTTTGAGCCTTCAAAAGTTTCGTTTAGAGCTGGCAAACCTTACTAGGCTGCTTGGGATTTTGGTGAGTGATCGGAGTGGACGGACGATTAATAGTAAAAAGAAGTTTTGCGTAATGGTGTTCTGCCGCATTATGCGGGTCAGGCGATAAAAAGCAGCTGGCCCAATCAACGGTTTGCGGAGCTTCAGGAATTTCGCCCAAGCGGGTCGACGTGTAGGAAGAGACAGTATGGTGGGTACACATGGGTGAGAAATATTTGTCACGAAGCGGGAAGCTAAACGCCACTCCCGGGGAACGGTTTACTACTGAATCCTATTCTTTAGAATTGCTATGTGTAAAATCTCGGTCTAAAATATTATGAATCCTTGTGGACGTGGTCACATGCTGAGTTCATCCTTCAGCGTGCGTTTAACGAGAAAAGATAAATTGGGTTGGTGGAGTGGGTAAAGAGGACCAACAAATTTCAGGTGCATTAAACTCGCTTGCAATTGCCCTTCGGCTGGAGAGATCAGAAATTTGGAGGGTGGCTTGCGTGAGTCGAGGGATACCAGAATTATTCGCGTTAGGTGGTCGATATGTACATCCTATGTGGACTGCGAGCTCAGGTAGTTGCATGTGAATACAAAGGTGGTCAGTAATGGAATCCAGCGGTGGATAACGTGGAATGCAAGCTGTGTGTGGCTGCTTCACGCATTCTATTCAACCGCCTTTTCTATGATTTGATCTAATAGTTTGGTGGGGGGTGTAATCCACCAACGAAAAAGAGGAATTGGAGCTGTAGTCTGTTAACCAAGTCTTTGTTATCAGGATAATATCTTAGAAGCTTTTAGCTGCAAACCGTCTTAGCTCCCTTAGTTTATACGCTTGTGAGCGGGTTCTGGGCATTGGGGAAATTTCACCGGAACATTTAAGTCCACGTTATATCCAAGAGGTTCTCTAACAGTCAAACAATCGACGGATATATTAGGGATTCGGATAGTGCGTGGCTGTGATGATGAGGCAAATTTAGTGGAGTTAATTCCACTGGCTGGCATGGGACTCTCTAGGTTAAGAAATTTGTCGACTGAAACGCAAGTTTATAGAAGAAGCTTGGGAGCTAATGAGCGAGTTTTCAGGAAATGTCCGTATGGGTTATATGGTATCACTGTCGGCAGACAGTGTCAAACTGGTGACTTTGTCAAGGCGAAACTCGCAATCTAAGGGGATAGTAGGGAGGGGCTTTGGAAAATGCCGGAGAATAACCCATTATCAGGTACGGGCATGCACTCCTGGGGTACTTGTTCCCTTTTGAACTCGCAGGAGCGAGGAGATTAGTGTTTGGTATGTGGAGCATTTGAGGTAAGCGCTGGACATCATTGGGTTGAGAAAGAGGTCTCATGACAGATTGTGGATAAAAGGGCAAAATACAGTTTTCTAGATTTTGCCAGGTGGCCTGGGGTGAGACAATGCCAAATCGTGCGGAATTAGGAGGCCAATGGTAGATGAGGTGAAGCTTTGTGGGGTGCATGTGTAGGAAAATTGCATTGACCTGGCGGGGATGCACTTAAATAAGGTTGACTAGTAGGTCGTTCAAAGTAGGGGAGATAAACCGCAGGTTCTAAACATGAACGGGCACTGGTATCGAATTGGATGTTAACAACTTTTCTCAAAGTACCATGGAGGTATGGGTAGGGCAGGTCAATCACTTCGTGATCGTAAGCGGGGGTTACTTGACCGCTGTGCGTCTGTGAGCCCTACGACTGGCAAAGATCACGCCAGCATGACTTACTGGAGTTGAATTTGCCGAGGGTGTCCGGAAGTCGAAGTGCACAAGCAGGCTGGCCCACTGGGTTACCAGGGTGGCTTTGATGTGCAAATTGTATGATCAATTAGATAGATGAACGGTACGCACTTCCTGCAGGATTCAGCAGGCTTAGGCTGGGTTTTAATCTGTTGTTTGACAGAAGGACGGGCAAGTGCTTGAAGGCCTATTTAGGATGGGGTTTATACCAGGCGGTTGAGATTATCAGCGGGACGGCAATCACCTGCGTGGGTATACCGTCAGCACTCCTGGCTTGGGGTATCAGAGTTGGTAGATTTAGTTGAACACGTTTACGTGGTGGTGGGATGGTCGAAGGGGAGTGATTTTCATCCATATTAGAAGTTACTGGTCCCGATCAACGAACATGAAGTCCTAGGCTTACCGCTTTTGCAGCGGGTATGAATGAAGGTCGGGCATCAAAAGCCTCAGTGGATTTATTCTCAGCTGGACTGTTCAGAGATTTGTGGGGTAAGGAGCTTTTACAGGAAGTTGAGCAGCGTAAGTAAGGAAGGGCAGATTGTGCGGATTGTTTAGGGTGTAGTTTTTAAGGGATTTTGAGTAGCCGCCGCCTACAAGTAGGTCTCGTTGGTGGTCACAAGGCAGATGATAATGGGAGATGCGGGGTGCTGGGGCCTTTCGCAGGCGAAGGTACACTATCTGAAGGCATGGCATCCAGGTAGCATGCCAGATCCGGATTCTGTTCGGTAAAATTACGGTGAAATTCGTTGGATCCGGACACTACACAAGAAAGTAAAACCGGAAACCCAACCGGCGCCCACCCGGTAACCTAGGAAAAGATGCTTTGCAAAGGGAAATCTAAATAACCGTTCACCCTACTTCCGCTCCCTAACGACCAATGATTTTTAACTTCCTCCACGATTCAACGCACGCAACAGGATTGCCTAAAGTCAACTGCTGAACATTCTTAAGTAAGCAGCGCGCATCCAGCGAACGTCTATCTGCAACAAAATCAAAAGCACGGTACATTGCTGCGCAGAGATCTTAAGCGATTCGATCGGAGCTTGACTGCATCTTCAAAGAGAGGACATGAAACGGAAGTGCAAAAATAATTTATTGCAATATATAAGATAAATTAGCCTTGGGTTCTCAGTGCACTATATATATTCAAGCGGTTTCTCTCCGAGACCTCAACAGGACTGAGGGAAAAGACCGTCAGCTGACTTAGTTGGTATGTGCACTGCGTTCACAGGTTAACTCATTCCAAGTTACCGCTCATTCTAAGAAAAAATTTAATCGGTCTGACGCCTAGATTTGGCATGGTTATGTGGGTAATAAAACTGATCATGAAGCAGAAGAGCTATTAGGAAAATCACCGCATATCATGAAGAGTTACATGCACCTTGGTTAATGTGACATAAAACATAATACGTGCTAATAAGTGCGCTTGCACACTCTCCCTTCGTAACCTCGGTCTCGCACATCAATGAACCAATACTTGCCGGCAGCGGCCGGAGAGATAAGGTTGCTGCATTTGGACGTGAAGGTCTCGGGTTCGAATCTTCTCATCGGCCGTCAACTTCCTCACTTGGCGGCCGCGGCCACCTTCCTGAAAAATGATGTACCTCATGTTCTACCAATAAATTAAGCAAACCATAAGATAAAAGACTTTCACTATCCATGGTCGGCTCTTCCTGGAATGCTCTAAGTGATTTCACGGCATCCGTCAGATAGTAAGCAAAAGTTGTAGAATCAATCTACAAATATTGACTCCAACAATTCCATGGCCAGAAACAGCCGTTTTCCCACCAGTTTTGAGCCAATTTCACTGCAATGCAAAGTCTTTACCAGTGGTCACAGTCAGCGTTTTGCGCATCGAGGTGCTACTTCCGTGACCCCATAATGCTTCAGTGCATGGTACTGGAATTTCAATGAAGGCCACGGACGACTTCCCGTTGTGTTGACGTTGTCCACTGTTTTTCAATCGTTTTCCAACTTAGCCAGTCCATTCAGATCTAATGCGCTGGTTGGCTGGTAGCAGTGACAAATGTCATCGGCATTAGGGTGGATATCCAAGCGGCGAACAATGGCCGCCTGGATGACCATTACATATCTTAGAGCGAATAAGCTTATTTTGAAGTCGTCTGCAAAGCCGACGGTTTCGACCAGTTCAGATGCCTTTTAGCACAGTCATCTTAACAGGTCTTGATGCCTCTGTAGTAGACTTTTGAACAACGTCTGATGCTTCAATTAAAGTTAGATCAAAATTAAGTTTTGATAAGGGGCAACTAGCCTGGAATTTGACGCGGCCTTTGCTGTTAATTGAGAACAGGCGGTCCATGGCACAATTATCGGGGTCAGGCAAAATCGTAAGATAAAGATTCTTATGGAGGACTGTTAGCGGCTGACAAAGAAATGCAATATACTCACTTGGCTGGCCTAACTTCGGACATCTATCGCAAATTTCCCACTGCGTAGCTTCCCCACAAACAGCACACTCTAGGGCACTAAGCGCTTTATTTCTTCCGCGGTATCTCTGCCATTTCGTGATGTCACACATGGCTGAATTACGTCTAACCATTCAACTATGGACAAAAATGAGTCTGTTATACACAACCAAATGCGCTGTACGCGGTACCATAAAAAACAATATGCAAGCATTCATGAAATTCATTGTGAAAGGATGGCTGATGCAAACATGGGGCTATAATAACCTGTAGTTGCCTGGCGGTTTTAAACAACAAATAGTACCCCGCTAAAAAGTTATCTGTCAGAAAAAATAGAACCGTCAATGTAATCACTATTTGTGACCCCACTGACGATTACCTCAGGTTAACATGTCTGGGTATGTAAACAAGGAATCTTCTATTATAGCAGCAATGTTTACTAAAAGAACAATACCAAAATTTTTTGCATAACCCCAGATTGGATTAATTAAATTGCAGCGAACATCTAGTAAAAGTTGCCAGGAACTAGTTGTAAGAGGTAGAATGTTGTTTTCGTGCATATTGAATGCTTATTTATGTGCCCATCTTTTGCCAAGACGTTATCGGACCTTAACGGTGGGCACTTGAGCACTAGGCTCTGGGTTTGGCCGGCCAGGATAAACCTGTACTGGTGGCTTACTGTTCAGGGGGAGTCCCAATACAGCCGAGGTCCTGCCGACTTGCGAAAGTGTAGTAAACTTGTGTGGCTGCAGCATATCTCTCTATGGGGGAGTTTTGTCATTAAAATTCTTGGGATTTTTACAAAACCTGTAGTTGGCAATGGTTGCCTTGTTTGTTTTAAACTCCTTAGCAGATGGTACATCACAAACTGGAACAGAATATGACAGTTACTTTTCTGGGATTACTTCCGGAGCCTAGAGCACAGAAAAGGGTGGCGGGTAGTACTACAAGCACTGAGTGTGGTAGATTGGACCAGTGGCAGTTGAGGCGGCCGGGTATATTAAAGACAACGCCGTTCTTCGCATTAGGAATAAGTTTGTCAGTTTCCCTAGTAATGTTGTTAAAAAAGCACCCTGCTGCAGCGAGATTGCTGGAAGTAGTGTCAGTGGATAGGCCAATGAAGTTGGCTAACGAGGACTATTTCAATGACGAGTGTTTGATTTGTTGAACGTAGATTTCTAGACCCTTTAGTCTTTTTGAGACATCCAGAGCTCTTGCACCAGAATTACTAAATATATCCATGAGGATTTGTTACTGGGATTCAGATATTTTTTGACCACAGCACTTCGGCACTGAGGTCGCTTTTGCACAGCTGGTGAAGGCACAGCAGAGGTTGTCGAAAGACAAGGTGTGGAAACGCTAAGGGGCGCTACAAACGTTGGGTAACTTAAAAACAGACGAAGGAAGAGTGCCAAGAACTGCGGAAGCGGGCAAGTGAAAAGACACGTTGAAAGGACAAGTAGCGCGGATGGAATGTGATAGCCACCAAGAACGCCTTTAAATTACGTCTGTGCTAGAGCTAAAAATACTGAAATCCCGGTTCGAAATGAATGTTGGCAGAATGACCGTCGAGAGGTGAGGTCAAAAGATGAAGCTCAGAAAACTTTAGGGAAATTATAAAAATAAGAAAAGTAAATTATTCGGCTAAAAATCCTACAATCAGGCACTAGGTTTCAAAAAACAGCGAAAAACGGTTCATCGCACATATTTCACGGACATAAAACTGTTCGACCACGCACTGAGTATCGCAGTTTCATGCAGTCCAGTATAACAGAGTGGGAAATTATTTTCGTTCAAACATTCAGATGCCCTTCATCAGGCAAGAGATGGGTTGGCCGACTGCTTCAAGCCACAAGGAGCGTCAATTAGTTCTCAAACTGAGCCACTAGCTACGCTGCCCGAGCAATAACCTGGCTTTTCTGCATAACCCGGGGAATAAGATTTTCTTTTACAGCAATCCAACCATATTCCACCCCGCCAGCCCCTACCACCTCCGTCACAGGAAATTGCCAAGTCCTCTTTGAGGTCGCTCTTCATTCTTGCAGTTTATTCCAACCTCTGGAAAGAAAATTCTCTTTGTATTTGGCTATATAAAGAACCAATCTTTTTTTAAGCTGCCATGAATGCTTACCTAAGAGTTACCCAAGCCGTTCAAACGATCAACACTCACAGCTCAGAAGAACGTGCTTGTTAAATGATCATGGATTTTCAAAACTAACCCATAAGCATTCTCCTAGTCCACTATCTGATTGGTGAGACCTGGACCCGATATTAGTAAATGTGGTGACAGAATGTCTTTAGATCTTAAGTCAGAGATTGCCGTCTCATGCAACTGAACGCTCTGCTCCGTTTACTCTCCTCCTACAGTTCCCAACTGACTACACTTCCTCCGTTTGAAGAAGCAGTTCAATTCTCTCGTCCTAATGACTATCATCAATTTGGCATTCACCGTCTCCCTAAATCATTTTTGACGTTTTCTTCCATGACAGCAATTCTGCCTCGTTTACCTTTAAACGTTTCGACTATAGCACAACAGCAAGCCGTACGTTTCCTTATACGTTACTTTCCACTCAAATGACTTAATTGAAAGACGTTGTGTGAGTCCCGAAAGTGATCACGGTTAGTCTGCCACCATCCTGGATTCGATCCTGCGAAATGAACGGCGGACAACAGAAGGGTAATACCAAAATCGGAATAGATGCTTACGGTCACGCTCTGCAAGGTCGTTTCTGCAGCCAAGTAAATCTATTTCTCTATTTGCAAGTTTAATTTTCAAAGCTAGATCATTGATGTTCAGAGACGAATTAGAGTGATTCCTAATAACTGAAATCAAAAGGGATAAGCATTTGCGTTCAGCCTTGGATTACTAGGGCAATACACGTTAAGCAACCATCAGGTTCTGCAAGGCAATATTATGCCAGTCAAAATCAAAAGTACAAAATCCATTTTGCAAGTTTGTGGAGTTTTTCGGATCCGTTCTTCCGCGGGGGACTACAAGTCATTTCATGTTTAATTGCACTGAATGATCGTAACTCTGGCGCATTAAGTGACCGGAGCTGGATGGCGGATGTCAAAATTTGATCGGAGCCTCTTAAATTCACGATCATCAAGTATTGGACGAAAAAGTTGAGCTGCGGAGATGAAGCGCAGTGCAAATATCATAATTATATGGACGAAATTCAAAATCAGACAGATGAGATAATCGCATTCAACAATAATAAAGGGCCGATAAATTGTTGACAAATGCGGTGAATATAGTGAAGAATATGCCACATCATTTGGAGGACGGGATTTTATAGTGAATTACGCACCGGAAGAATATGATACCCAAGACTGCTGACTGCAACAATGTGAGTTGCAAGGGAGAAGAAAACATTTTCGTAATGAGCAAGGACGGTTGTCATGTACACTAGCCAAAAATTTCCTTTGTGCCGTCGGCAGTACGGGTCTGGAGGTCAATGGCCTGTGCAGGTCACTCCAGCGGTAACAGAAACAATCTATTTTTACAACCGTCAATATCCATCTGAGTATGGGAATCCAAGTAGATCGGCGGGGGAGTTTTCGGTGAGGGAACCAGTACTCGAGCGCTAGATCTAGCTAACAGATTCAGAACAGGATCAATAGCCCGGTAAATTGAAATTTGCACTTTCGTGGGCGGGACCAATAACGATGCGTCTATCCTGAGTGTGAAAACTGCAATATAAAATAATGAAGTCGTCTGACTTGTGTGTAAGCTGGGTGTAATTGTGGTTGTTAATCCGGCGATAGCACAGCCGCAACATAATGCTTTTATTAAGTAAAAGTTGGTAAAATACCTAAGATAAGGCAGCACATTTAGGGTTATCAAAAACATATTATTTAGCTCCGCTAAACAAGTAAAGAGGATAATATGGCATGAGAAGGGAGGAGTACTCAGGATGGATGTGTTTAATATCACGGAATGTGATCAGAGCATTGATCCATCAAATAGTATGTTGACATTTTGTTCAATCCACATTGTGAACGTCTCAACGGTTTGTCACCTATGCCAATTGTAACGAGAACACGTCCACTATCGGCTGGAGAGTATATCAAAGAATGTAGTGGTGTGAATGTGCAAGAAAGTGGAGTAACGAAAGGTGAAGCTGGATTCCGGAAAACCAATGTGGTGACCGCAGTGGCGAATCGGTCAAGAACTAGAATTCTAACCCCTGTTCGCGGGCCTCGTCTGGTCCAATGTTAACTTGTCAGGTTCATTAGGAGCGAGGTATCTGATATCTTTGCCAGCTGGGCATTGAACTGGGTTAAGTTTGAGCATGATCAGAGGAAACTAGGGAGTTTTTTCCATAATTTGGATTAGGCACTTGTGAAGAATTTTGCGGTGATGGATAGTCGATTCAGGGATATGTTCCACCAGTAGTGTTTCCTGCGAAGTGGTTACATGATTCCTGGACTGACATCGCGTCTGTTGCTAAAGTATTTACACGTTTTCGTGGAAATTTTCAGGGCCAATTTACAACATTAGCAGCCAATAGTAAGTAGGCCATCTGTGGCGATAACAGCAACTGAAGTGAATTTGCTTGGTATAATTTTGTCTAAAATTATACTGTCGTTTGCATGGTGAAAATGTTTGGCCGGAATAATAAAACTTAAGGTCCCGCGCAGCACTGGCGACAGTCCACAGCCCTTTGTCAATGCACTGTTTAAAGTCAAAATTGTTTTTAAATTTTCCCAATACAGGGTGGAAGACCGCATAAAGTCCAATGTTCGTATATTTATTATACTACACCATTCTTATACTCAGAATTTATTTTCTGCCATTCAGTGGAGTGATAAGTCACGATCTGGGTTTCCGTTCTATCGGTTTAGTTTTATTTTGGACGTTATTTTTTACCACGGGCTTCCATTGCACCATCCGCTTAGGTTCTGCAACTCGCTTGTAATCGAGCGCTAAGTTCTTTGACCAGGCAAGAATCGCTCCCTTTGGTCGGTTTTAGCATACCGATCTTACACAACTTCCAGGTATGTTGTCTAGGAACAGTTAAAAGGACAGACAGATGACCGCCGAAGTGCAATCAATGAGCTGTCGTGCTGCTTGAGACATTTTTTAGATACTTGGAAAGTAAAATCGAATTTAGAACGACGAGCAACTCACAAGTGTCGGGTAAAGGCTGAGATGCGCACCCATCGATCATCACAACTTTCGAAAGCCGACTTAAATAAGAGATCAGCCGAGTGAACCTTGAGTAAATGAAACCGAAAGCGCCTGCTCTCGTCACGAATTGGGTGGGGGAAGCGTTCAAATGCCTTTACCGTGAAGAACAACATGTGATCGAGGACACCGTTTCCAGCTTCAGAAGCTGTTGGGTTTAAGAATTTGAAGTGAAAGATTAGACAAAAGATTATATGAAAGCCGGTTGTCAACTACCAAAAGTTCTGATTTCTAGTAAGTACCCAGCGATTCATTCCCCTATTCCAAAATCCCCAATATAATGCGATGTGATTCATCTCCCAATTTGTATGATACGGAAGAGTTGCCAGGAGTTTCCATTGGCTGCATATGGAAGTGGACTTCATGGAAATGGGGAGAAGACCAGAAAAAGAAAAAGCGAGGTTGGCGCAACTATTCGGGGGCGAGACAGAAGGCGGTCCATCCGATCCAGAAAATCTGAAGGTTCGAACTAGCTTATTATTTGAGAGACATGCGTCTCACTAATTGTTATCACTGAGGACAGAAAACTGTGAACCAGCGGATATTAGGAAATAATCGCTTGTTTCTATCGATCGTTTTGAGTGAAATAATCAATTAAAAGCTTCCGCTAAAGCAGGGGGAATTAAGTAGTTTAGTTTCGTGCACTGCTGATAAGCTACTGCGCAGGTGCCTGGTATTCACTGCTTTAATCTACAATTACTGCTTTTGAATATTTTTTGCTAGTCCATTACTTTGGTCCACTGGTATCTGGCTTAGTCTTGTTTCATTTTACGCTTTCTTTTATACGTGCAGCAACTAGAACAGGAAATTCACTGAAAGGAAGATCAACATATGGAGTTTTAAATATATGCAATGAAGTTTCATTTTTACATGTTCTTTTTCATGTGCTTGGACACAGCATTGCAACTGGATGAAACATTCGAACCTCCATCTTTCTGCTTTGTATCATTTTGAAAATTGGATTATTTTTGACGAATTTCCTCGCACCGTCATTTGTTTTCTGTGCGAAGCATTTACCTTCGTTTGTTTTGCCGTCCTGCCCTCCGGCTAAGATTATTTTTGATCGTTTGGTGCAGTCGCCAGCAGTCCTTGCCTAAGGCAGTTCATTTTGATACGGTCCACTTTCGCTTTATTCTCGATATTGGTCAGCAGTAGACATTTAGATTCTTTACGTTGCTTTCCCGTTGCTGCGCTCAGAAACTTGTTTACTGTTATGATCAAGCTTTCAGAAGCCATCGCACTTGTTTCAGTCTCATAAACCATGTTTTCTGTTTGACGCAATTTAAGACGCGCTCGTTTTTCGCAGAATGTTTGTCACGCCTGTTGAATAGTTCCACTTAGTTAGTGGCAGAGGCTCATTGTCAAAGGGAGAGCAATCCTGTCCCTCCACTGGTCTCTCATAAACTTGGGCTACATATTCCACTGTGGTTTCCAAGCCGTGTCCAGAACTTGGGACGTCCATTTTTGGGTGAATCGTGCTATTAATCGCTGATCGAATTCATTCGGACTAAGGCTCGTTTCTTTGGCATGAATTGGGATTAGTGCCCCGAACGTTTAATAGAAATTCTTCTCTAAGTTTAACCTTTGGGAATAATCTACTGCAATCACACCGACTTAGGAATTGTGAGCGTAATTGCTAACTTCACAGAAAGGAGGCTTCCTCGTCAGAAACGGAGCAAGGAGTTTAGGAAGGGAAAAGTTGATGGGTCACAATTCTGCGGCCACTGTCAGGAAACAGGTTTCCGGTGGGGAATGCGTTAGGCGCAATTCCGTACCTGAAGATATGCTTAAGAATGCTATTCTCTGGTTGGTGTGGTAACATATTCTCAACTTTCCATATGTGCGTTTGCCACAGCATCTGAAATGTTTAAAAGGAGTCAATTATGTGAGTCCGCATATGCTTCAGCAACAAATCCTCCATAAATAGGCCTAATACTGGAGAATAGTAAGAAAATAGAATGAATTGCGCTGATAGGCAATGATGGGTTCTTATTATTCAAGCTATGTTGGCAACAGACGTGGTCAGCATAATTTTGAACGTGACCCGGGGCGCAAGACTTCTAATTCTGAGTGGCTTGGAGAGTTTGTGAGACCACTCTTTTAACTTAAGTCAAACAGCTACCATCAAACCCATCAGCTCTATTCGAACTGGTAAAATATGAAGCACAAGATTTGCTCACTTCGGAGGAGTCGATCCACGAAGCCAGGATTCAGCGTCGTGAAAGGTCTCTATGGTTGATGTTAAAACCAGATTTCCCGTTCTCCTAATTTGACCTTTTCAAACTTAGCGTTTGAATAAACTACAGATAATCTGCTCGAAACTTCACTATCATTAGGGCTTCATGACTCGAGAAGCCCTCTTTGTCATGCTGCAAAGGATGCCCAAAATGGTGGATGGTACCAAAAATTTGAGAGCCGATGTACGTCTGGCTGCGTGATGGAATTCTTCGTAGCAGTGCGTCACAGATGACAGCATGGTAAGGCAATGCCCCATGGCTTGACAGGAAACAAAATTTGGGGGAGAATCTCTGTAGGAAGCATAAACGGGTATCGGTCAATTGAACTAATGTAAAAGCGCAGATGCAGGATTTTAGACAATCTGATGCAGTTTCAGATAGTGGGTGGTTATAAGATTATCACCAGGGACGTCAGCAGTGGAAGTTAGTGGTGACAGAATGATGCCTTTGTAATCCAAAGCTGGCTATCCCCGAAATTAGCACGTCTTGGGTGTGAATAGAGAACTTAGAATAGGTGAGGTCGCTTTTTGAGACGACCACATTTACAGGAAAGACTGGAATTGGACAAACCATTCATAAAGGTAAGTGTGCAGAAAGAGGGGGAATGCAAACTTTGTTTTAAAAGCCTCGAGGTGAATAAAAGGAGGAGGTTAAGTATTGGTGACCGCCTAAGTACGCGAATGACGCCGTGCGACTGGTAGTGGTAGGAGTGTTGCATATCTTGAAGCCTTGCGATATCTTCCAGGCGCAAGGCCAAACCCGTTGACACCGGTTCTTGAAAGAATACCTCCCACGTCCGGGGGCAAACTTGGGCCGCCTGGATAAAATCCAGGGACTTGTGGGGGTGAAGGGCATTCTGATTATTTAGTGAAATGTTTGTGAATCAACTGATATGCCCCGGCCACCAGCTGTGAGAATGCTTTGACGGGGCCTATGTTCTCGGATGCGAACAGGTTAGTGGCTTTACTTGGTTCATGAGCCTCACACGGTGATGCATTGTTTTTTAATAAGTGAGAGTAATAATAAGATTTTATTTCCTGGACTGTCAAGGTACGCAGTGCGCTTGATCATGACGCTGGACGATAGTGACAAAAATGAAAATAGGTCTCACGTGCAATTGGTGGGGGGCTGTACCATAGCTAATAATGCATACGTCAGGTCATATATGTATGGTAACAGCATAATCTTTAACTAATTTCCAGGCATGGTGTTTCAATCCGAAGAGGACTTCTCGGCAGTAATGATTGCCATCTCTGTGCGCATCTCATAGTGCGCATCTCATAGGCCGCCATATGCACGCAGCAGACCGGGATGAACCCATAACGTGAGTCCCTTACAGTGGTGACAGTCTTGAATTTTGGGTAGACGATGATCGCGGCACCTAGAACAGTGATCTATGTGTAAATGCACTCGTGGCAATTGACTGTCAACGCGGTGGGTATGTTAGCCACGACTGGTCAGTTCCAGCAGTGAACCTGTATAACTGGGAGGACTTCTCCGCTCAAAAGAATCGTACGCATGGAGGTCAGGTTATATGGCCTTGATTTCTAAACAGGCCTGCAACGGGGTCATCAGTTTGTGTTGATGAGTTATGCCAATTAATAGCAATATTCACTTGATCGTGTTTGTCCGTCCTGAGATAGCTTAGTGGAAGCTTGGGTCAGTTTGCTTTCACTCTGTGTTGAGATGAGCGAGGACCGTGCAGGAAACTGAACAGTAAACCCTTGGTCAGACACGAAGGCGAACTTATATATCTCGAACGGAAAATGGGAGAGCGATGACAGTCTGGGGGTATTCCAGCTGAGGGCTATAATGCGTAAAGCAATAAGGACGATAACTGATAAATGTTTTGCAGAATCAGGCATTAAATAATGCCAACCTTCGCGCTTGGGGTAGGCTAATTGTCACATGCATGCAAAAACGGTTCATGTGAGGGCAATAAATGTTAGTTTGGGAGTAAATGAGAACATGACATGAATACTTACGTACATTTATATGCCTTGCTGCATACGCATTAAACGAGATCCAATGCCAGGTAAAAAATTGCGCTGACTTTGTTTCATTGGCGGAGGTTTTCTGTTTATGCCTATAATGATATGTCCTTGTGGAGACCACTGGGAATGAAATGACCACCTTGTCCGTTGGGTTGAGACTAGAATTCGAGCCTTATATTTAGTCAATATCCTAGGCCTGACTCAGGCTCAATCTTTGGAGTGCAGGGATCGTGAAAGCCTAATAAATTTTGTACAGTTTTTGCCCTCCTAATTTCCTTACAAGGCAGGGGAGATCATCCTTATACGCTGGGGCAGTTTATTCCCTGGAGAGGAATATTTGATGATGAATAGGTTTTCTCTAAGTGTTATCTTCAACATGGGAACCAACACCAGGATCTCGATGTCGCAAGCTACATGAACAGTTATTCCTTATTTGTGGTGCGGAGACAAACACTTTTTCAACCAGAAAACTAACAAAAAATAAAGAGTGGTAAGTTAAATTCAACCCAGCCATAAGGGCTCGATGTGTAGGTTTGTGCAACGTTCCATGTAATTTGGTGGGAAAGAATAGCCCAAAAGCCGTTTTTTAAATGTTTGTTGAATATTCTCAATCTCGAGTCTGTCACTCCGTCGCACGTTCGAACACATGATGGAACAGTAGTTCGGGTTATGATACACTAACAACTTGCTTTCCAGAGTTCTAAAAGTTCAGTGCACCAACCCTATTAGCCTCCCAATTTTGCAACTTGAATCAGAATGTTTTCTGAAAAGTTGAGCTTGCTGGAATAATGCAAACCCAGGTCTCTGACAATATGTGGGGAAGAAATAACCTGCCGGTTAATTTCAAAGTTTCCTGTAGGAATGTGGCATTTGCATGCATTTGTGGGCCGAGAATTTCATCGACCAAGCCGCGAACCATAAAGCAAGCAACAGTGAATCTTTTTAAATTATCTAGGTTGGCGTGGACGTCCCGAGGGAGAAAGTAAATATAATTTTTCATATCGTCTGCAAACAGAAAAGGAATACCATGCCTGATGATGTGAAAAAAGTCGTTGATGTACAGCAGAAACAGTAATGGATCTAGCATGCCCTCCAACAGTAATCGGACGAGGCTTGGATGGAGTTTCATTTACATTCACTACCTGCGTTCTAGGGGTCGGATGACAGTAGGACACAAGCCAGAAGGGGGGTTGTTATACCGTAGATTTTGACTTTCATGAAAAGCTGCAATTAGATATCTCCTGCTTTGAGCCGTCTTTGTGAATTTAAACAATGACAGAAGTTTTCAGTTGGTTGGGAATGTGCTACAATTCAAGGAAAGGATAAATAGATTGAATGAGAGTATAGGGATAGCTGCATCACCGAATTTGAAAAAGGCTGGGGGAGGATCGTCTGGTCCAACGTGGAAGGGGTCTTATTTTTGACGACTGTGGTTTGTTGCTCCTTGGGGAGAATGAGGAAATTCAATTGAATGCAGAGGAGATTGAGGGAATGTCCGGTATCGGTTGTCATAAGGCAAGCGAAATAATCATTAAACGCCTGTATTATTAGTAGGAGGCCATTTGCTCATGTTCCCCGAAATGACAGATATGATGTGTGCATTGTAACAATAATGGTGAAGATATTTTATTTCCTGGACAGTGTCATGAATATGCAGTTCGCATGAGCATGACACGCGACCATGGTAACAAGTGTATAAAATAAGCACTCACTAGCAAACGGTGGGTGGCCTATACAATTCGTTAGTCGGGTCATGTGTTTGGTGAGAACACAAATATTAACGAATTTCCACGTGGGGTGTTCGTGTCCACCGAGTACTTCTCGTCAGTGCCGCTCGGTAACATTTTTGCGCATCTCGTAGGCCACCATATACAAGCAGCAGACCGAAATAGACCGACGACGCCAAAGGAAAGTACCCTAAGGTGGTATGTTTTCTGAATGCTGGGAATAAATACGAATTGGACTCGGCAGAATGGACAGTTCATAGCAAGAAAAAATGCAATAAACCGAAAAATGGGAAATTTGTAGGTAGTTTCTGGCGTAATGCATTGTTTGGTGAGCAGTATATTGAACGGACACTGGCATTATAAAACGCCGAATATTGGAAGCGCGTTTTGTTTGGCAGACAGAAATGAAGATATGGGATAGATATCACGTGAACGTGTGTCTGATTCATGAGGCTTTCTCTGGGTAATTTTGATTTCGTGAACGTCATCTAGGTTCAATGGTGGTGGTGGAGTTGGCAAAGGAAAAACGGGAAGCCGACTCAAAGGTGACAATTTCTGATAGACTTTTTGTGAAGAAAAAATGCCAGAAGCAGCCATCTGTCGCTGACTTTGGTAGAACAGAAAAAGAATTCGTGGGAAATGGGCACCAGCTATTTTCATCAAGAGTGTTGAGATGCGTTTGGAACGTCAACCCTTGTCAGATGCAAATAAATAACTTTCCCTTCTGAGTACTTTTTATGGTTTTGGCAAAAGAGCTTCAAAAAGGAGCAACAGGTAACCAGTACAACGTGATGCACGTGAAGATAAAGACAATAGGGCTGTTTACTATGAGAGTGCTAGTGGGTGGAGCTAACCAAGTGCTGGCCACCCAACCTAAAAACAGTCTTGTCGGGGTGAGCGCAGGGGATAATTCAGCAGCCCACTTGCGCCCGCACACCGCTGCAGCCGAGCTGCCCGTCTGATGTGTGCTGTCAAAAGAGATGAATCTGACGGCACCCAGAAACATTATGATAACGCTGGTGTACTCGGAAGACGAAGGAAGGAATGCGAGTGTGGTGTAGGTAGGAGAGGCAATACATCAAGTTTCTAGGACTGGATAATACTACGCGAGCCAAAACCGCGCTGGCCAGAGTGTGAAGTAACTGTATACGTCCAAGCAGAACTAAACGGTTCTGAAATGGAGAATACGAGCGGCAGTCTGGTCCAGCTGCTAGCTGCGGATTGTGCAGCGATCATCCTTACAGGAGGTTCAGAAAAGAAAGTTACTAGAAAGTATGTTGCGACCGAAAATATAGGGATGGTGGCTGACTTTTCAGCAATCGGGGTTTTTCGAGCGTATATAAACAGGTGGACGGGCTGAGCTAGCGTTTGGGCCGTCTGTGCTCATATTTAAATGGAAGTGAACCGGAATTTAAGAGGACGGAAAATGAAAATCCAAAGCAGATAGAAATATAGGCAAAGATGCACTAGAGGCTGACTAAATACACAGTGTATTAATCACAGATTATATTCCACTCTAGGGTGCCACCCCTGTGAAGCGCATTAAATGGTCGGGACCAGTAGGTATGGAAGATATAAAATGTCACCAAAGTAATAAAGAAGGCACGCAGGACTCTATGTTCACGGAGAAAGCAGGAGGTCCGAAGTGCCTGAAAAGGAGACACCGATATCGATAAAAAGTGAGAAAAATTTCAGGCTGCCAACCTAGTTTCGTCTGCAGGGGATCGTTTGGATTCGTCATAAACAAGGGTGATACCAACGAGCCGAAGTTACTTGCTTAGAGACAGGTGGTGATTAAATGCAAAAAGTGAAGATGATAGTGTGAGTGAACATTCGAGGACGATGGCCGAGTAGAGTTGCCACACCGCTTTGGCAACGGTGGTGGAATTGGCTGGGGCGTAGGGGGGAAATAGGTATAGGTGAGCATTCACATACATAATTAGAACAATCTGGTTTGAGGATACGAAGCTAGATTATTGAGCGTTAGGAATCGCTTTTGAAGGCAGCAGAAGAGTGAGGTGCACCCGACGTGCAACTGCATATATAAAAGTGCCTTGCTCTAGTTTCGGAGCTCAATCTGAAGTTGGTAGTGGAAGAAACGAGGATAGTTCCCCACAAGATTTTTTACAACAATAACAACAAATGCTTTCAAAATAGAATAAACGCGATGGGAAAACCTAAGAAACAGCACTTAGTACCATGGCAACGGAAGGACTACAAGCTTCGAATTGCCTAAAATGGATGGGGAGCTGTCGATGAGGAGTGAGGAAGAAAGAAACGAAAGTGTCGACTTAGTTTCGGTTCCTCTTGTGGTAATGTTAGTGTGAAGATGTATTCCGTTTTCCGCGGTGAACGAAACGATGATGGCGATGAGTCTTCCGAAAATCCAATCTAGTTTCATGCGCTCCATCCTCAGGTGAGTATGAATGATAAAGTGAAGAAGAAAGAGTAGATTAACTAATCCATGTACTCTTTGTAAATGCAATAGATGATGGTGATGAAATGCGTAACTGTTGGTGAAGTTTCTTTCATAATGATGAATATTTGGCGACGAAGATGTTGGCTCCGACGGACGCCCTTGATACTGAGGTACTAATAATGGACTCCAAATTTCGCAGAGAGTATGACAGCGGGTTTCTAACACGAGGCGCGGAGAAGCAGAACTGATAGTTGTAGTGCGCAGGCCATTAAAAACAGTTACAGCTTTAGGTAGTGAACTAGACGCCTTACGGTCGAGTGAAAACGGGCCTTGTTTGGAACATTTAGGGGAAAAGATCAGTGTCGCTTCCACTACATGCTGTTTCCCATTTGGAGGTTGCAAAAATCTGTTTACGTTTACCTCACTGGAATTCCATTTTTAGCAGGATGGAAAGGAGTGGTTCATTGGGTTTTATTCTCTGGTACTGACGATTGTACAACGTAATTCAAGCTTCTTTTACTACTGCTAATGAACCTATTGAGTTCCTTCCTTGATGGAATTTAATTTGCGGCAACCCTGTTTGACTACTGGAAGGATACAAAAACCTATAAGCCGATATTTGCCAGTCAACTCCCTGGCTATATTCCCCCTTGAAAATTTGAACGAAATAGAAGGAGCCTTTCTGTCCTCTTGCTTGACCTCCTGCACAGGCAGGAATTGTCGGTCATTCCAGCAGCAGCAGCAGCAGCAGCAGCAAAATCCTATTCCAAAACCAACAGAGGCGAGAGCACAGGGTGTTGGTTGGTCTCAGAGGCACCGGCAGGATTCTGATGAAACGTGCGAAATGGTCCTAGGAAGGGTTGATGGTTTGGCTTGACCGTTAATTGGCAAGGCGCTTCTCAATAGGACTGGGACGCCGATTTCGACTCCTGACCGAATTCCGAAACAAAGCCCTCGGATAAATCTACCGAAATGATCTTTGAGAATTTGTTTGTAGCATGCCACTTTTTTTATTTGTGTGCAACAAGCGGGTCCCGGGGGCGCTTGTTTGTCTTGCAGCCGAAATCTTCAGATCGCGGCTGCTCCCGGTGACGACTCCTGCGGCAAACTAATGCACTGTGCATTGGGTCAAACCACGGAGTTTACACGGCATGTGTCTTCCATTAATATTCAGGGTGTGTCCAGTAATGGTACGGTAGTTCGTTGGAGATATTTTCCATAGCGGGTCAAAGGCACACGGGCAACCGGAAACTTACTTTCATTGCTTGAACTTGCTGAACACCGCGCAGCAACCCGGTGATTCGGATCACATAACCGCTGCCTTCGAAGGGAGGAAGGTGAATAACGTCTCGACACCAGGTCTTCTTGAAAAACTACCCAAACCCGGGATGGAGCTTTACCGGGCACATTGTGTCGGTCGAGGCACATGCTGGATCAAAGAAGGGTCCCGGAAATTTGCAACCCGCTTGTGGGTTAAAGGATAAGGCCCGGTATGCCATTCGATGAGCCACCAAATGTGTGGGGTTAAAGTTGATAAGAGATGGGCACTGGCTGACAGCTTTTTCTACTTGTGCAGTGATCCTGGTGTCACTGGAAGGAACACTAGGAGTGTAGCACACGAGGCCCGCTGTTAGGTAGCCACTAGTTGTAAGTCTCCGACGTTTCCGTAAATTAACTCCCACCCGAGTGCGCTTCCAGAAGCATCTAAAATGATAGCTTACATGGGAAACCTTATACCCATTCTGAAAAGCTTCGTTTTTGCCCGCCCACCTCTTCAGGCAAGCCGGATAAAATCAGATATATCCCATTATTTTCGGCCACAACAAAGCGGAAGCAACAGCCGCCACAATACGAGTTTCCTGATTAGAAATTAACTCTGCCTGCGCGGCCACTTGGGGGCTATTTTCCCAGGAGGCCACTTCAGGGGAGCCTAATCGTCATAACAAAAAACAAACCGCCTTTCCGGGATGTCCTTTCGGTGCACACACGATTCGGTCGAAGTTTATTTCACGTTCGGGCGATCCTCAGGAGGACGATCATAATCTTCCCTGACTGGTTTGCCCTTGAAAAGCCATGAACGAAGTTAAACTTATTGGTTTGCAAGTTCGAGGAAAAATAACCCCTACGAAACTGGGCGTACAATCATCGTGGGAAATAGTTAGTTTTCATATTTAGGAATCTCACCCACACCGCCTAATCCACAGCGACCAATTTACCAAAGGTAGTCCGTACCTGGGTCTCTCTGGGGCGAATCAGACGACTGTTTGCCTCCAGTAACTTGGGAAACCTCGACCGGTGTCGTATCCCACTGTCTTACTCTGCAAACGTTCCTTTTCCCTAACCAGTTAACATCAGTACTGCCGGCTCGTCCCTCAGTAACTTTAGTACATAAGGAGGCATTGCGTTCCTTGACCGTGTCATAAGCCACCAGGATCAAGTCTATAAAGTCTTGTGCCAGCTATGCATAGTGTGATTAAACAAATTTTTGAACATCTCAAGCTTTACATTTTACAAAACAACAGCTTCACTAAACTGATCTGATAAAACCAATTTTACATGCCACCGGAGAGGCTCTGAGATTTGCGATCACGTTGATGCGTATTAGATGCATCTCTCCGTCACAGCTCGTACAATGAAGACCTTGGGCCCGAGGGTCCACAATTACGGCGCACAACGAACTGTTGTATTTGACATAAATGAAATAACCGAATTTTATTTCAAAGCAGACCAACCGTCGATCACAATGGAAAAGCAGTAGGTGAAGGCCTGTGGTAGGATATTGAGGCAGGCGAAGCTTGGTAACGTAAGTGAAACCCTCCACCAACACTGATTAAGATTCAGGGTCCGGTCTCTGGGGGAGAGAATAAAGAGGAGAGAGTGTGTGCTACGGTTTTCGCCCAAGCCAAGGATATCATCTTGCCGGTTATGAGCAACTCCAGACCCCACAAACGGTGCACAGGCTCGGTAAATATGGTCGGTTGGGCACATTCTAGACTCATGAACGAAATTCTACAGAGAACCCGGAGCACCTTGGCCCCCGTACGTGACTATCGGAACGTTGTGCCTGGATTATTACGTTCAGGCGTGGAAGCCGTACCTGAGCGAGAGTTTAAATTGCTCAGAAAATGTACGGAAGCCAGCCATCAAGACAACGGTTGGCCAAAGATGCAAAAGCCATGAAGAAAACCCCCGCGATCCTGACGTTTTCTCTCGGACGCGGACGCACGATCAGTGATATAATTGAGAAGTCAAAAATATTGAAAGGTCTTTCAGAGACAACACGTGGGGAACTGTTTTCTCTCAAACCGCACAGGGTCATGGGAAGGCTTCGTTTAAATTTGCAGCGCAACCACATAAGGCTTAAGATGAGGGCTAGGTTTTCAAACCTATTGCCCCGAGATACCGGTTTTTATCTTTTTACTCGGAAAGGAGAGCTAGCAGCAGTGGATGTCCATACTCAATCACTGTAAAGTTAGGCGCTTGAAAACAAACAAACCGGAAAGGTGTGTATATGATAGAAAATGGTTTATCATCCTGGATATACTTAGGTGATCTAACAGGTGGCTCACCCTGCAAGTTAAACGCCCAGAAGCGGCCTGGGTCCAGTGATCTTGGACGTGCTTTTTGAACCCACCGTTTCATCTTCCCCTTTATTATATTCCCCGGGAGATTGCATCTCATAACATTATCAGTGCTTCGTCACGGCTAGTCCCTTAAGTGTGAACATTAAAAACGATGTTTCCTAGTTTATTATCTGCTGGCAACGGTCGACTGCTCACCCCTTGCCAGCTTATTGCCACTAAGGTGCGCTGTGATAACACCGTTCTGAAGACTGCCCCCTGCACTCTCCGTTAATGTCACCACCCATGTTGATGATAAATTGGGGCTTTCAATAAGAAGTAATTAAGAAAGAAACAATAGACAAACCAAGGTGCTGTACATATTCCTGCTTTCTAGCTCCGTTCGGGTTTACACCGGCAGAAAAGGGGATAAATTTAAAGGCTCCCAGAATCTCGTCGGCCGTGTTATTTATCCCAGTTTATCTCGCAGTTCTTAAAATGACTTGGCAGCGTTGCTTTGCAGTCTTCCCAATAAGTTTAGTAAACGAGAAACAAGTGGAGGTCAAATATAGCTTTTAATCAGTACAGTTATGATTTGGATGCATATCCCTTGATTGCAGTCTGGAGTTGAAGGCCGGTGATCTTTTTTGTTGGATCAGCAAAAGAAATGCTGGAAACTGGATGCGTACCTTGAAGATAGTTTCAAGCTTAGTGGCGATAGGGAACTGAAGAGGGGGAGGCCCCACAGTACTCATCATTGGGCTGTCAAAAGTGGAACTGAAAAATTCATATCTGAACGTCGCACGCTTGATGTTGCTGCTACTGCTATACGTGCGACATTGGCGGTGAGGGTGGCGTGGGGTCCACTTTAGACGAGGCCAAGCACTCAGCCACGGGCTCCTCGTTTTCACTGGACTCATCGTACCGCTGGTTTCCATTGTTGATCAAGACACATAAATGAAAAGCGAAACTCACGCGCAACGTTCGCCCTCACGGTTCATTGAATGGGTTACAACGGAGAATGGAATTTCGGAAATCTCCTCCAGCATTTTCATATATGTCTCCGTTCCGCTGTACATTTCTGGTTGGTAATTACTGGTCGCAGTTTTCTTACCAAACAAGCTGTGCACACGGACTTTATTGCCTTTGGTGGAAGAAGGCGGAGGCAGGCCTTTCCTCCTCAACTTCATGAAAGTTGCCGAAAATGTCAGATGACAGGGGATCTTGACGACGTCGGTGGTGGAAAACGGCCACATTATGGCTCACGAAGAACTTGACGACGACGAAAATCCCAAGAGATTGAAAAGCGGTGATTATCGGTGTTGACGGCTAAGTACTGAAGAGGATTTAACAGACTCAAACGAAGTAGCAAAAACAGGGCTGAAGTAACACACGGTATCATTTTTGTAGTACGTCTATTTGCTTAACAGAGAAAGAAACTTCTAAAATTTCCACACGTGTATGCTGAGATAGAATACCCAGTCAGTAGTTATCGGCATAAGTAACTCCTTGCTTCTTATATCCTAAAAGTGAAGGGCCTCCAAGTTGCTTGGCAAGATGGTAGGTCGGAAAGTGTGCATATCCCCGACGGTAGGGGTTTTCCGAAAAATTCTGCACATGGTTGAAAAAGAAGTGAATACGTTGTTTTCTTCCAAGGAAAGCTGGAATATGCACGGAAGATCTGTTTTAAGCGATACGTTGTTAGGACTGCAGTCGGTGTACACTATCCCTAATTAAGATTTTAGCCCCAAAACGTGGTCACATCGCATCGCCGTTGAATGATTATCGCAGAAAGCGGCGAACTGAGCCCAGATTCCGGTGTTCGTTTGGTGAGAGGCTCAGAAACGAGTTAGTTTGCAGCGTTCTTCGACGTCACCGTTTGCTTGATGACCTGTTTGAACAATTCATAATAAATTGCGGGATATGGATTGAATCATTCCAGTCGGTGAACTTGTGACGGCAAGTGCATTCAAGAATGCACATTCAAAGCAGCTTCATCCTCTGCATGGAGAGCCACGTAAATGCTAACAACGACCTAAGCATTATTTCCTGTGGACAAAATAAGATAATGGCCTTTCATCAGGCGGGAATTTCAAAAAATCCTTGTATGTTTTTCGAGCAAACTACTCTCAGAGCTATGAGAATGAAGCAAAGGGGAAACTGCCGGAAGTTGGTTACCGCCTCCAAATCCCTATCTGTTGCCGGCTACCAAAACTTTGGAATTGGCGAAGAACGTGGCCCTTTATAACAGCCAGTCGTTTGTATACTTAACGTAGATTATCGCAACCAGAACTACTTGGCGTTTTGTGTCGTTCCTTAGGTAGATATCCGCCGTTTTATCACCCCCAGACGAAAAGCATGAAGTTCGTTGCGAACAGCTGAATCATATTTGGGGCTCCTTCTGTTGGCGACTTCGGGAACCCTCGTCCGTTCTTAGTTGCTCATTGCCACCTAGTGTGGAGAGGTATTCCCAGCAATGCTCAAAGATCTTTCGGAACCTCCAAACTCAGCATGCACATACCGCACAAGAAACACTGAATCCCCATTCAAGCTGACGTCAGCTTGGATGGTTATCATTCTGGCCATGCTGTGGGCCGTCAGCTCTTCCTCCAACACCACCTTCACTTTCATTTCCTCATTTGTAGCATATCACAACCAGCACACCTCAATAGAAAACCAACCTTTCGTTTTCCTCGTGCATCAGTTTGTTGAGGACGGTAAGTTATTTGTGGTGTCCACCACAATAGGCGCTGAGGGCAATCAATACTTCAGTGTACTACTATGCATAAAGTCAGGTGTTATCATAATATAATGCACTCCGTGTCCACGTCCTGTTGTTCAGACGCCAATGTACATGGTTCTGCTGCCATTTTCAGCAGCATTTCATATGCAACATCCGAACAGCATGTAACAATGTGCAGCTGAAGGTGCTTGAGATACAATATCAGCCGTTCATTCGTGCGATGCTCATGCATGGAGTTCGTGAAAATCCGCGAATCTACTTTTACCGGTACCTATTATGAATTGCAATTAGAATTTAGATGTAAGTTAAATAATGTTTACAACATAATGGTATTTCCTATAATTAATCAGGTCTATTTACAGTGGTTGTAAAATAAATCGAATTGGGCAGAAACACAACGAATAGCATTTGCCATTCAGCGATTGATAGAATAATGAGATCTGCGGTGCGCAAATGGTTAATGAATGCATGGTACGAAGCAAGAACCTCCGCAAGGCATGTCACCGAAAGCCCACACAAAGAGGGTGAAACCCCTTGAAAAACGTCTCGGTAAATCTCCACGATTCCGGCCGCCGCAAGAGTGTGAACTAAAAAACACTAAACAACTTCGGGATACAGCGGCCGAGAAGTAGTTGTGAATCGCCTGCCAGCGATAAAACATCCCGATGAGCATGAAATGTTAACATTAGTAAACCTGGCCCTGGAGTCTTATTGGCTCGAAATCTTTGGAAAATAAACACTTAACTGGATTTTTTGCCGTCGAAACTGGTTGACACGTTAATGACAAAAACCATTGAGCATCCATTTTGTGAATGTTTCGTGCCCCCTTGGATATCCCCTTGCGGTGCTTTTCCCGTCAAATTGGAACGACGGACCACGTCGCCGAAGATAACAAGGGAGCGATTCAACGAGATTGACTCAAAACAAGTTCCATTTTTATGACGCATGTCTTGCCCTCGGGAGCTGAGCCCCATTGCAATAGGAAAAGACCACAGCTACATAAATGCGGCCTCTACTCATGTGCTCCATTGGAGGCATATTCCAGCATGAGCAATCAGGTGGGATAACCAGGGGTCCGATACGTGCCAGAACTACAGGCGGCCGCAAACACTGCGGAACCAATGCGTTCCAGTGCCGCGCGGCGAGGAGCCAAGGAGGTGTTATTCTACTCAAAGCACGCAATATAAGGAACAGATGAAGGGAGCTAGCTGTGTTAGCGGACGACCACCAACCGTCTCTCAGCGTTTACGGAAACTTGGATGCCTAAGACCGACGGCATACTCCTAGTGGTATTAAAGAAATTTGCAGCGTGCAAGCAGGACAGCAGGGAGGAACTTCCAGGCAGGGGCAGACATCCCCGTCATGGAAGAGATAAGCCGCCCATAATCGAGAGTGAAACTTTGTCTTGGGAATAAATAACTGTGCGCCGTTGCGCACACATGGTCAAAAATGATGGTCCTGAAGTCATGCGCGTATTGCCCTTCTGGTTCAAGAAATGAGGAAGGTTCCCAACTCTTTCAAGTCTTGGCGGGTGCAATAACGGGTCCCGAAAATTTACTGATCGTAGGTGATTTCAATTTGCCCAAGTCGAGTAAGGAGTTGAAGCATGCATATAGGGGACTCGGGAGTAAGGATCTGTGGTGCGGTTTCATAAAAATGCTATGCCTCAAAATGTAAAGGAGAACACTAGAATCGGGGCCGGGTGTACACCATCCCCACTGGAACTCGTGGCCCCGAACAGGAGAAGGACATGGAGCAGCTGCAGCTTCGTCCTCTCCTGGGCAGAACTAGTCATGTGATCTTTAAATGCACTCTCCGCGTGGGGCATCCAAAGACCGCACTTAAGGTGGTAAGAAACTTTAAAGAAGTCGACATAAGGAGGCTTCGTGAGAGAACATTGCAGCTGCTATGGGGTACTAATGAAACCAGCGCGAAAAGCCTGTGGTGGGTAATAAAGGAGACCCCGCTAGAACGGGAGGCGAAATGGAGACATTGCAGTATAGTGGAAGGCGGGAATATGCAAGGCTATGAATCTTCGGGATCAACGCCTGTTTCAGTATAAGGCCCCCGCGAGCAGTGAAGCATGGGTCAGATATACCAAACACAAAAGTGAGGCTAAACGGTTAGTGCAAACTTCGACATACAAGGACGAAACGAATTAAGCCAATTATGCTAACAAACAGACCAAAAATTATTTTGCTTACGTCCAATCGAAAAGATCCTTTAGGGACGGGGTCGGCCTAATAACAATGGATGGGTCTGAGGCCTTTGATGATTTTAACGTTTGCAAATAACTTAGCCGTGATCCAGCATACTGGTTAAATTTTTAGCCCAGGACTTTAAAGTGGTTCGATCCTCTAGACGCGATCTCTTAGGCAGGTATATCGTCTGGGCACTAAACTGGGCAAGAACGTGGTACCCACCACTTGGCCCCAGGAAAGAGGACTTTCTTTCGAACACAGGGCACTATAATTGCGTAGGAAGATAGCCATACCACAACAGACGCAGTAAGCACAGAAAAGGACCCTGTAAAATAAGTTATATCGGAATTTAGGTGAGTTCATCAGTATGCTTCGTCTGGAAGGAATACAACGGGAGATCCTTTTAGACCCAGGTCAAAGCTGTAGTGCCGAAGTGAGGAGATTTTGGCCCCTAAATAAAATGCCTCCGTTAGGCTCCACTCAGAATACTACGTTCAGATTTGGTTTCCGCTCTCCCGAAAAGAGTCACAATGTTTGAATAAGGGGCAACGACCGGCCACATGCCTAACCAAAGATCAAAACAAGAGACCTACGAACAGAGACTGACCGACGTGGGCTTGTTCTCCTTGGAACGCTGAAGAGTCCTGGGGGACCTGACTGAGTAGTTTAAGATAGTTAAAGGTCTAAGTAGAATTCGTCCAGAGACTCATTTTCACGGAGACCCGACTCCAAAACAATGAAAAAACAGAAGGAAACCGATAAAGCATGAATATTAACTGATGGATAGGACGCACCTTATCAGTAACTGATCAGTAAATGTTTGGAATAAGCTGTCCAAATGTGCTGTTGCGACACATTCAACCATGATGTTTAAGGTAGAATTGGATAGTAGGTGAGATAATGTGGGCACGTGCCTCAGTTTTGCATTGCAAACGCGTTTTGGAACGCCCACGAGAAGGTGAAATAAGCTTTTGCTTCCTTACCAGTTCTTTGCTAGTGAAAACGGGGTCGCTGGAACGCCAAGGATAGCGCAAGATAGAAAACACTCGCAGGCGTGGATACCAGCTTTCGTGCTCGCCATCCATATAAACTCTGGACGCTCGTCCGGCCCTTGAGGTCAATTCTTTCCTGTGTCCACTGAACTGAAGTGAACTGAGCCAACGGCCAAGGTCGGAATTGATTTCACGAGTGAGCGCTCAGGATGACTGTGTCCCCGCAGCGTTCTTTTGCTTGTCTTTGTGCTTATTGACATTGGAATATTCTTCTTTTCAAGTGGTTGCTAGTGCTGAGGAATATTTTTATGGTCACTCAATGTAAATATCTGTGGGAAAAACTGTGATATTCTGTTTGTGGACTCACCATGTCTACCGTGGCTAATGCCGCCTTACCGACTGCTGGTTCCGTTCTTATGAACTCACAGTCAATTCCAAATCCACCGGAGAAACTCGAAAAAAAAGTTCCAACAGTTACGTGTCCAAAAGCCTCGGATTCGGAATCGGATAGTGACTCTGAAACCACGACAGAAGATGAAGATAGTAGTGATGATGACGAACGCATGGCAGATAATCCGATATTAAAGGAAAGATTGAAACAACTTGACCGATATGCAACGCCACTGAGTCATAAAACGCAATCCCCTGATCAAACAGCACTTTCCAGTGCTTATGCTACTCCTTTACCTCTCACGGAATGCTTGGTAAACAGTGGTCCTTTGTCGTCTCATGGGAAGTCCAGCGGGCCATCTGATGTTGTGGATAGTAGTTCAACTCCATCAGAATACCGCTCTCATCAGCCATCTGTTACGGAATCGCCGAACCCATGCAGTGGCCCGGCTTCTTTAAATACGTCTGTGACTCCGAAACATAACTTTTCACCAGCCTATGGAATTCACGGTGGAAGTGGAGGTGCCTCTGGACCATCTTCTCAGCACGACCAACATTCTGGGACGACGTACTATTCGCATGTTTCTTCGAAGTTTCCTCGAAAGTCTCACGACGGACCATCCTGTGGTTACCAGAGTTCCTTCCCGGAAGGTTGTGAAACGAGTGCCCCTGAAAATCAAGTCGGTGTTAGGGAAGGTAATCGTGAGTTTACCTGTGACATCTGCAGTGCAATGTACACAAACATTGCTTCCCTGCGTAGTCATATGAAGAAACATAACCATGCCGCTAAGCGTCATCAATGTGAGCAATGCACGTATTCGACACAATACGGGAAAAATCTCCTAAAGCACATTGACTCGATGCATGGGAAGATTCAAACTGACCAGTTTCAGTGTGAAGGATGTACCCGTTTTTTTCCTACGGAAGACCATCTCCGAGACCATGAATGCACTTCGATGCAGTATAACGCATATCGTTGTGAAGAATGTGGAAGAGTCTTCAAAACCAAACTCCGTCTCAAGTACCACGCGGACATACACAACCCCAGGAAACCCTACGTTTGTGATGTTGAAGGCTGCGACCGGGCATTTCGCACTCCAAAGTACTTAAGAAATCATCGCGACGAATTTCATCGCATGCAACCAAAGAATTACATGTGTCCCGTGGAAGGTTGTGAGTTAGTTTTCCATCGGAAGACGCATCTAAAACGTCACATTGCGACGCACGAGGGTAAGACCACCATATTTTTGTTATGAGTTTCCTTGGAATACTATACATAAAATGCAAGGTTTCCTCGATCATTCGAATGAGTGTAGTTATGTTTAGTGTGTCCTTCGTTAATTCGTAAAATGCCGTTGAAAACCTGGATTGGCTCAAGGCCAAACCTTGGTGTCACAGGAGAAAAACTGCGTGTAGTAAATAGATTTAGTTACTTAGGTAGTGGTAGTTCGCTAATGGTCGTGTATGGAATGAAGTGTCTTCCACATACGCAAGGCTCGATTGATGTTTGCCATTTTGAACCGTCTGTGGCATCGACGTGAAACCCGGTTATCGATCAAAGATCGAGTTTCCACGGCTGCACTGAAGTCTTTTCTGCTGTACAGTTCAAAAACATGCAACTTAAAAGCAGATGTGCAAAACGTCCGCGGTTTCAGCACCCTGTCTTCATTGTTTTGGTAGAATATAGTGGAAGGATTTTTTCAGATGTAAGATACCTGGTGCTGAGGTTCATTCTTCATAGAAGACATTAAATCTGAACAGGTTGACGTAATTGGAACGAGAATTGCATATGCTCTCAAATTACCTGACGTATTATGTTGTCCGAGTCAAGTAGTGGTAAAAAGATGAATAGAGGTAGCCCGTCCATTGCCTGGTCGTGAATGACGAGCTCGTTCTTCCTCCACAAGCAAAGGGTTAGAACCTACATCTATATCTCTTATTGTTGTAGTCCGTGAGGTGCCTGCATCCGAAATGTTCCTTCTATACATTTGTTCAACTTATTATTTTTAGTCGGCATTTCACTATCCCTCGTTTTCCTTCTTTATTTTTTGGTAGGCAATGATGCGAAATAGTGACCAAAACCAGAGCACTTTGGTGCAAAGGCAGTGACAACTAACCGCG
>LUCM01001289.1:5724-16801 GCA_008360955.1 Fasciolopsis buskii
CAGCGATCAGGTACCTACCGCGAAACCGGTCAAACGACGAAGTCACTTATCAAATCTACAACTTCTAACTATCGGCAATGAAACTCAATTCCTACGATCACTAAAACAGTCACCTCATATTTTCCTCCTGAAGATAGATGCAGCCGGTGAACCAACCCACGAAAACGGAAAACGGTTTTCGTTCCAAAAATCACAGTATAGAGGTAAGTGATTTCATTAGCATTGCTCCATCCAGTTCAAAAAGAACTGGGGGAAGTTCGCCTGGACCGGCCGCTTTTCCCTCTCCTCACACAGTCCAGTATTTGTGCCTCTCGCATCCGCTCTCCCTTCCCGTCAATCGTGATACCTCCCTTAAATTCGCATCTCCAGACTTCGGACTAGTTACATTAGCGTGCAGCCAGCTGAACTGATCCTCGAAGTGCTCAGCCCAACGGTCCAGCCTTTACTGTCTGCCGTGAATGGATTCTCTATTGCTATCGCACACGACTCCACTAACCGAAGTTTGCCGTCCACCGGCGTCGTGAATGAGTGCAAATAGCCTGTTGTGCTGGCTGCGTCGCGCGGTTCTTAGTTCGTCCCATACGATTTTCGGTTCAGTAAGCTGCTACGATCTAGCGCCAATTAATGACAAGACTCTTTCCCATTGGCCATCCGGGGTTTTGTGGCCTGCGTCCGATGGCCGTTGAGGGCCTGAACCGAAAACTTCACTCAAAAGCTCAGAGCCGCATGGTCCGATGACGGAGACGTACCTGCGTCCAGTGACGATCTCAGCAGTCTGGACAGAAATGCGTCGAACGGCTATCTTACCGTGGCGCATATTGGTGCCATCTCGACTCCAGACTACCTCGTCCATGACTAGATGCGCATGTCCGCTGGTGCGAACCCGTGCATACTGTGTCGATGGGATTCCGCCTTGAACAAAGCGAGCGCAGCACCGGACCTTAGACAGGCTTGTGGGATACACTCCAGTCCCAACTCTTTGCATTAACAAATTACCGTCCCTAGCCACTACATCGCGAGTGTTAGCGCCTCTCCGCTCTTCCCCGAAGCAAACCCAAGTGACAAAAGTTCAGCGTTCGTCCTAAATTCCTCTTTTTGGCCATGTCAGTGCTGCGTCCCTGTTTCTGGGCATAGTGCTTGAGAGCCGACACAAACCGCGTTACAGCCCTACCTTGCATCCTTTCCGAACGGGTTATGGGGTTATTTACGGCATATTGTCGTTTGTCTTCGGTCCTTTTAAATCCGGCAAAGGTAGATTGTGCTCTATGAATCCGCTCGTTTCCTGCAGAAACCGTTTTTCAAATCCTGTCACTCCCATGCTCTTAGAGTACAGTCTGCTGAGATTACACCCATGTAGCTTGTTTCTATTGTCATCTGATGCTTGCATACTTCTCGTTGATGAAACTGTCGTTGAATCGTGTGACTGACGATTTTACTTGTTTCTGCTGCGATTACTTCCAATCTTCATTTATTAAGGCTAACGTTACCTTGTAGAAAGAGTAAAAATGCTGCTAGTGGTGAATAAGATGGACCGTTTTCTGTGTAACAGCTTGGACTAAGTCGTGGTGACGTTCCGATGACTCCGTCGCATATGGATGTTCTTTTGGATGATCTCAGTTTACTATTCCTTTAATCTTTCACGGCAGTTTTCGTCATCCGTATATAAATAGGCTTTATCGATCTGTGACAACAAGTGCGTGATTGGACTCAATAGATTTTGCGCTGAGTTATCTACTTGATTTTGCTTTTATGCGAATATCTCCTTCTAGAAGATAAATCGACACCATTGGTTTCACGGGCGCTCCCCATCAAGCACATCGGTTGCAGGTTAGCTCGGTGCAAGTCATATTCGAGTTATTTTTCCAATCTCAAACTCTATAGACCTGAATTTCTCGCAAATCGACGTCTTTTTGTGGCGTGTTAGCAGTGATTCTACTAGGCGACAGCGCCGACTAAGGCAAGAAACTGAAAGAGTATTCGTTTGATTATCCCCGTCTCAGGTCACCAATTTACCGTCGCCGTTCGTCAGCCACCATCACGCAGCATTAAACGGCACTGTGAGCGCAATTAATCACCACCTTTCTCATTTTATTGCTTGTATTAGAAAGAGTGAACGCAGTGGATGAAAATTGGACCTAAAGGGATAAAAGAAAACACCTTGGCGACCAACACTTTCAGTTTTGTCGTTTGATGAGCACGTGTTGCTTTGTTCCATTCATCAACATTGCATACGTTTGAGTCCTTTAGAGACTTCCTTTTTGGTCGTATAAATGGTTGCTGTGTGATTGGAAAAGTCAGTAATTAGTTTATCACTATTTCATCGGTGATTCAATCGTGATTTCAGGTTTGGCCAACTATAGTTATGGGAAATATCTTCATAATTAGAACAATCTTTGTTGTCTTCGATACACAACTACATGCGCCATGCCATTTATTTGTTGTTCTTCTCTTGTTTTATTTTGTTTTAATGCAATGTAATGTGACGTAAGTTATCTGTGGTATTTTGATTTCGTTTTTGCGATTCTGGTGCTAGGACCATATTTCATCAGGCAACTCACCAACCATATCGACTCTCTTGAAATCCGAAACAGTAAATGATAATATACCTGATTCGAAAACAAACAAAAGAGAGCGATCGGAGCAAAAGTTACGGCGGAAATCCAAACGAAGAAGTTCCGTCCCGGTAGCAGGCAAGGGGGTTCTGTCAAATGGTGTTATTCGCTTGGTTTCCGATAAAACAGGTGAAAGTGACAATGTCATGCCATCCGATACCAAGGTGAGTGTGTTTTGCGAGGGGGTGCTTAGACAATGCCTTGCTCGGCATACTCGGACAATGGATGGATCATGCATCCATCATTTAGGGTCAGGTTTTCATTTTTTTATAAATAGCACCTTGGTTTGCTAGATCCCATCCAGTTAGCTTTTTAGGCACTAATTTAGACCAAGATGAATTTAAACTAGTGATATTCTGCGGTAAATATCATGTGACAAAACAAGATTGAACCTATCGATTTTAGTTTTCTTCCGTGAAATTTGGTTTTTCCTTTAACAAAGATTTATCAGAATGGCTATTCCCATGGCTGGAAATCAAACTCCACTGCTTTTTATGACGTGTTTGACCAGCGATGGACAAGGGAGTTAGGTTGGGGCATTTGGACGTTGAAGTAACCCTTTTTTTGAAAAATGATGTACATCGCTACGTCATCAATAAAAGAAGTGCAAGATAAAAGATAAGAAATAAGCGTAAGTGTAATTGAAGAGACATGTCCGATAGCCACTAGGTCTCGCTACACGGGAGGGCAAGGAGAGATTGGCAACCCTGGGTGGAAATTAAAATGATTTAGGACCATACAAGGTCACATTAGGTCAAGTGTGGCAATGAGCCGAACGAGTTGCCGTCTGTTAGCAAAGTGACGGGAAAATCTGGGATTCAAACTTCTGACTCTTCTGGTGACAGACGCCTCATCCACTCAACCACCTCTGATTGTGGATGATTGGCAACTGTGATACAGAGTAGTACTAGATCTGGCATGACAGTGATTCGGGCAACAGTTGGTTGCCGTCATTTTTGGCAGTAGTGGTTGGCTTATAGTTATATCACGTCACCACGGGCACACATCCAACCATACCCGTTGTATTCTCAGAGACCAGAAGCATGCGATTTCGAGTTCGGACCTACATAATCTCCCACAGATTAATTGGTCCAGTGTAGTATTTTGTCTGCAGTAAATCCGTCCGGCAGAATAGGTCAAATCGACGCCGATTTTATCCTATTTGGACCTTATGACAAGGTCGCCTTCTTGAAACTAGCATTTATTTGTGGTTCACACTAAAGGACGACTGTTTAGGGAAAGGTGGTGAACAACAAGCAACAGCTTTTTTCACGATAGCGAAAATTCGCGACCAGAATGGTAAGTGTGGGGCAGAGAACAAACAGCTACCGATTGTTGTGGATGCCAGCTTTGGGCAAGAAGGGTCTGTGCTTGTGTGATCGGAAGGACGGAGGTGGCTGATGTCTGTAAAGGTAACATCTAGTTTTCCATCCCAAGGTGAACCAGAGGTGACAGACTGAAAAAAAACTTGTTTATAAATAATGGGGTGATGTATGGGGGAAACATCGGCAATTTATGTTCAGCAATACAAGGCAGAACTTGCCATCGGATCTGCTTTTTTGGGTGCTGTTTTACATTTTTTTACAGTGACCGTTCTAGTATCTTCGCCATCGTAGGTTTTATTTTTTACAGAGTTATTTGAAAACGACAAATTCAAATATTGTGTGGTTGGTAAATTCCATACAACCGCCATGTTCGCGTGGTTTCTAATTTTCTTAGTGGTTTTTTATTTATCGCTCAAAGTCAGTCATCCAGAGGAGGCGTAAATGCTGTAGTACTCACCGAACTTGTGACTTATGTCGGTCGCGCATTGCGTTGGTTTCCTTTCTGCCTAGCGACTAGGCTACCCGTTTGACTTCTGCGTTGTTTCGTGAGTTTGCTTAGTTCAAGGTGTTCATAATCTACTCTTGTTTTACTGCCCATCATATAATTTGCAATCACTGCGAATGAACCTCATGACCGTTAGGCAGCTTCCGTAGATGGACAGTTGTATTCAGATGGGATCCAGTTTATTGATCTTGCTTTTTAAAAAGAGACTGTAAATGGCGACCAACGCAGAAAACGGAAATGTGTTCAAAAGTTTGAGGTTCAGTAAAAAAAAAGACCGAAATATGAAGGTGCGAAATCTGGAGATGGAGACCTAATACGGGTGGAGGGCAGGTTGTGTACAGCACCGCCGTTGATAGGTAACGGGGTAAGAACAAATAAAGTAAGTTAAGGGGAACAAGACCGAAAGCACTGTCGATAGAAAAGGGGTAGTGAAGCATCCTTCATCGCTAGGCAAATGACTGCACATTAGAATCTAAGATTCTGCTGCGACTACAAGCCTTAAAAGTCCAGGCGCATATCGTAATACCTCCATTATCAGTGGCAGTTGGCATCCTGCTAGGTTTCACATTCTGCATTCAGTTGTGGATCGGGTGATGACTCGTACTCTCTTAATGCGTGAGGTGCATTAGCATCTAGTCTGATTCCTGTTCCTGGGCTACTGTGCCTGATCGTGTTCGTTGCTGTGTTGCTTTCGACGTCTAGTGTTAACCTCTCTTGCTTCATGTTTGTGTGCAGTCCAGTCAATCAAGCAAAAGGATTTGATGGAGTTAGTTCTATGCGTTGGTGCCAAAGAACCCCTTCTTTTTCGATGTAACATGCTCCGTAGCCACCAGGACCTACTGAGAGATTTATCTTCCAAACTGCTAATACATCGGTGCTGCAACACCAGTGGCCTTCGCGTCTTCTGCCTTCATTTACTCGGGGCAAGTCCATGTAGAATTCGTCTTTAGCCTCACGAGAGCTGCGGCCAGTGATAGCATACACAGATCCGACAACTAAATATCAATGTTCCAGTTGGTTGCTGATTTGTACGGAGCTGTCTAAACAAGCTGCATCTGGACGACTGTTAGCGAAGATTCAATCTAGCAATGCACTTGAGGCTCGTACTGAAAGAAACCTTGACGTCAGGACGATGACATCATTAGCAGCCGGCTCACCTGATTCGCGAAGAATAAAGCAATTGGCCGAGGTTATATCTGAGCTGTGAAGGGTGAGTACAGAAATGGGGCACTCTATGCGCATTTCAGGGGCACAGCATGCGTTTGTCGCAGAAGTTTCAGAATTTTTAATGAGTGCTCCTTGTTCCCTTGTCTGGTGTAAAGACAACCGAGAGAGGTAGGCATTTAGGCACCTGTAGTGTGTTCGACTTAAATAATACCTTCTCCCATCGTCGAGAGAAGTCCGAAGTGCTCCACTCGTACACTCATCTAGTGGAGCGTTTTTGTTCGGGGAACTGTTTCTGTCTGTTTTTGTTCGCGAGATTGACCCGTTCTGTATTCGAGTATCTGCCCATGGAAAACCAAATTTTCTCTGGGTAGCTGATTCTTCGAATCTGGAGTTCCTTTCGATTGATCTTTGAGACTTGACTGGACCTTCAATTTGAGATGACCCCTGTACTTAGCTCATTGGGTTGTGACGGTACTCAGGCCGTTACACGGCATCAGGTTGCATTCGCGTTGCACTGGGATGCTACTGAGTGTTTCTGGTAATTGTTTGTTTCGGAGCTCATGTTTCCTTGCTTTTTTATGCAACTGGTCACCACATTTGATCTCTTCGGAGTAGATGCCACTCTCGCGGTTGAATCGGAACGTATCTCTAATCCTTCGCTGGTTCGTTGAGTTGACTCTAAATAGAATATCTTCATTGGCTTCCCGCAAAAATGGGAGTTTCTACAGCAGCACTATGCCCGCAGCATTCAATTAGGTATCCAACGAAGTAAAATCCAAAGGATTTGTCTAGTCGGTGGGATCCAGTGACAAGAGAAAACAGTTGTTAGAACGATGCAACTTCTGATTCGCAATGCTCTTTGGTAAAACTAAAATTAGCCCTAAGAAAGCTGAGGATGTTTAAACTTTGTGTATTCATTGGACAAACGTGAGACTGATCCCAAGTTTGTATCATGCTTCGAATTACCCTCTCATTCTCCACAACCTTTGGCTTGCATAACCTGCGTACAGATTACGTTCCGTGGAAAGCATGGCGAAGGGAACAACTTTCGGGGAGGGTGGAAGAAGGAAGAAAAATGAGTCGCGTAAAGCTCACAACAGAACGCCCTTCGTTTGAGGCTAGTACACTCCTTCGCCACAGGTGCCGGTGAACATAGCTCCGTATGCTTCGTACGCCACCTTTGATTATTTGAAATTGGCATTTAGCTATCTGCCCTAGACTGACTGGCAGTGGTCTGATTTTCTTTCTTTCCCTTCGTACTTCAGTTCATTTCATTTTGCGCAATCACTAACCTTGCACCAACGTGCTCTGGTTTTAGTTGCTGCCTCATAGCATCATGTACTCAAATAGAAAGATGAATGGTGAATAATGAAAGATCGATTGCAAAATAGTAAGTTGAAGAACTATGCAGAAGAAGAAAGGTTTCAAATGCAAGAACACCACTGACTGTGGCACTAAGCCATGTCACCTATTGTCTCCAACCGTCGCTTCGGGGGATCTCGTAGACCCCAATCCTACAGTCTGATTGGACCCACTGGCTGAAGTTTTCGAATTTATTTCCCACGTCATCTGCTGACCGCTGGGACCCAACAATTATTTTCCTCACAGAACTGTATAGCAGAACAGTCGTTCTGTGAGCGTGCGCAAAACATGTCTCAATCAACTTAACAGATGGCGATTCAGCGCCGGTTCTAATGATTAGACCCTAGCACCCAATGCCTTTCATCTCTCAGTGTTCTTCATTAAGTGCCAAATGCCGAATGGTCAAGCAAACTGAAAACTTGATTTATTCTGTCATGTCAAGCATTCAGTTGGCTTCATCAAAACTGGTTTTGACGGAACGTACATACCAGAAGTGTACGAGTAATTGAGAGAGATCCTTTTGATTTGTCGCCTTCTTTGGGTCAGATGACTTTCTGTTCAGCAATGACTATCAGCGTATTACTGAAGACCATAAAAATATTACGAGTTTCTTTCTTCATGAAAAGACTTGCTTAGGGCTAGTGGAAACTTGAACTCAATACGTGATAATAAGGCATGTTAACACTGCTGACTGTGGCTCTTTCTCTTGGTTTTCCGATCGGTCTCATTTAGGTAAGCGGTCGATTGGACATTGTTTTTTCTACTGCGGTCGTATTTTACTCAGAAGCGTTCTGTTTGAGTTTCGTCACGTGATTGACTCATTTTCACCATAACTTTAGGCGGAAGCACTAGTTGACACACGACGTCTACTTACCCCGGTGGAAAATATCAACCTACTAACGACTGACACTGCATCATTGAGGACTTGTATCACGAACATAGGTTCCATTCCTCCCGTTGAGACATTTGCGAAGTCCAATTTCGGTGACGCTCTGGAAAAACCGCTTGCTGATGAGAGTGTATTACATGAACCTTCCACTACTCCGTTGTCAATTTCGAGTTCAAGTCATATTGAAACATTTCAAAACATATCGAAAGCACCGTTGTCAATTGAAGTAAGTGTTTTTGTAAGCAACCGCTGTTATTAGTAATACGATGATGTAAACGTCGAGAAGTGGTGGAGGGGAACAGAAAGAGAAAAAAGATAGTGCACAGTTCACAATACACAATACACGATAGCTTCCGTTCACATTCACGTCATCGGTTGTCCGTGGTTTGTTATTTGGTATGATTCTACTCAGTTGTCTAAACCGAGCCTTTGACCTAACGGTTTAAAGGATCTGGAGGTCTCTTGACTCTCTGGGGACCGGTGGTTGATTGCTTAGAGTGGACGCTCGTCATATGGGGGCAGTGAAGGAGTGCATTGGATGTCTCGTCTTCGAAGAACGAGCGAACTGAGGCATCAGTCACAGTCTCTCTGTAGGACCATACGCCTCGTCGCACTGTCTTGTCGGTTTGGGTTTCGATAAATAAAGGCCCCAATTTCGGATTCCTAAGGTAAACACCTGCTTTGACCTAGGAAACCTAGCAATGTTGCATCCACAAACAAATGAATCTGTACAATTACAATTGCACTTTGGTAAGTTTTTTCGCTAGACCGACCTATAAACCTCGCGTTACGTGCACAACAACCGTCATCCGTTTCCTTTCCTCACTTTACCATGAGAAGGCAAACTGCACACTTGACAAAACAGAAATGTTTTTCATTCACTCTGACTTCACCTAAGTCTTCTTTTCTGGCTGTGCAATGTATTGTTTGCCGACCACTCTGAAATATTGTAGATGTGGATGTGATATAGAAATAGGATTTGCTGTCTATCCTCCTGTTCGCAAATTAGGGAAGCAGCAGAGAAACCGCCGCTCCATTTAATTCACGTATAAAAGGGTGCTTTTATGTATCAGCACCAGGTTCCTTGAACAGTTCTTTAGTTTGTCCTTCGGTCTAGTCCACACGAAAATTCCGCTTATTTGGTTACCTATTCGTCCTAGAAGTTTTATATTTTGCGTTGACCACTCCATCACCATTCTGTTTTTCATGGTCCAGAAAAACGCCTCCTTGTTTGATTTGGTGCTGTTGGCGTATTTGTGGTTCCTTGAAAAATGTGTGGCGGTTACTGCTAGAGAATGGTTATTTTGTTGTTACGAGGCAAATATTCATGCGATTAGTGCAGTAATCGCGAAAGCTTTTTCTCAATTAAGGATCACAAACGGATCTCCTGCAGTTTTGGCACAAGCGGTGTCCTGTTCTTATCGAGATGAGCCAGATCTAAGATTAGCTTGGTTGCCCCACATGGTTGGCTAATCATGTCCGCTGATTAACACCGACAGGCACTAGGAGATTCGTGGATAAATCGTGCGAGAAACGTCAAATCACGAAATGTCCCGTATGATGTGCTTTCATAACCACTACTCAAACACCTGGACCCGTGTGTACTGAGGCCTAAGTGGAGTTCATGTGTGGATTCAAATTTAACAAGTGATCATTTGGATCTATTTAAAATTTAATTTCTTCTGGATTTTCCGGAATATTTGCGTCTTATTTGTTTGAGTGCCGTTGAATATTGTTAGTTCTCTGTTGTCATTTTATCGGACTCGAGATGTTGTTGGTAAGGTGTTTAATGTGGCTTGCCTGTATCGCACATTCTACGCCAGGATAATAGTTCGACAAACTGCACGTCAAGTATCGTAAAAACCGAAACGCATTCGTCGCAAGATAGTGTGTCTAATTCTAAAACATGCGGACGGGAGATATCAGAACCACGGGTGCTTCGGAAATCCCAGCGAAAGCTTTCTGTCCCGTCAGGCGATGCGGATGTCGCACCCACCGAATTTCTTTCTGTTGGTTCGGACAAAGTTGATGTAAGGGCTGAGAACAAACGATCGCATGTTGAGGTGAGTACTGTACATTTTACTCCCATTTGATAAATCTCGGAACATGTTCAATCCGTTGTTACAGCGACGAGTCTATCTAGGAATCTGCCGTTTTATTTTGAAAATTTTGGCACTTTTGGAGTGTATTCAAATAGTGCTCACAGTTTGACCACGCAGAATTAATAGCTTCTGCGCACACTAGTGGGTTCTAGTCTATTGATCTACATAATCCCTCGAAATGATAATAATAATAAGTTGGGGTCATGATTTCGTACAATCAAATGGAACTTCGGATCTCCCAGAACTACACCAAAGTCCGTTCATCTTAAGCCGATGAGGCTCGGTCGTTATGTTCAGTTTTTTAGTTGTCTACGAACTGGGTCTAGCGAGAAAGTTTTCAGAGCTGGAAGCATCTGTAGCACAGACATGTTGTTGAGAAGGAAACAAAGTCCAGGTCCTCGGTACATCACATCTGGGCAGATTTCTTGAGCTTTACCGCAGAAATAAACCCAAGAAAACTCCAGTCAAGATAGTAGAACAAATAATGAGTGCAATCACATTTCATTCAAAGATGGTCATTTGTTCATTGGCTAGTGCCTGAAGTGTGCTCCAAAATTTATGTAACTCCTGAATTAGAGATTACATACATCAAGCAGCTTATTCTGAGAGCTCATTCTGAAAGGCCATCCGGAGGGATTGTTTCTCACGCGATTTATCGGTTCCAAATGAAGACTCATCACTGCATTGTCGTAAACCAAGCGCATATCTCATTTTGCACTCGTGCAAGAAACGCTTATGACAGGCCTGTGTGGAGCGGCCGCTGAAAACCAAAGAATTTGCGATGACCCGCCATATCACCAACATACGACAGAAACACGTTGCTTACGAGAATTCTTCAAGCCATGTGTTCTCTGCAGGTGACTTCAGAATAACGTCTTACATAGCGCCAATTCACACTGAAGACATCTTCTCCGTTGCCGGTTCCAACGGAAGCCCGTCCGTCTGATGTTCCGGACAATCTGTCGTGTTCTACTTGTGATCGTGTGTTTCATAAATCGAGTTCATTGAAGAACCATCAGGCATTTTGTAAAGGGAAACACTCGAAAAGTGATGTGAGTTAACGAGTTTAGTCTTAGTCTGTGATGACAGTTCATTCGGGGACTGTTTTTGACTTT
>LUCM01001294.1:0-105349 GCA_008360955.1 Fasciolopsis buskii
CGACAAGTGGTCTACAACCTGATCGTGTGACAAATTGATCAATTACGCATACACACAGACGTATTGTTAGATTTGTGAACTAATGTGACTGCAAACCGACAATTTCCCTTGAACCATCTGCAGACCATATTTAATGTTATGTATTGGCATGAATACGAATAACTGAAAACGAGCTTGTTCGCCACGTTGTGTTGTTCTCAATGTGTTTTGTAGGGTTTTTCAACCTTTCCTGATTAGCAGTTTGTTTCCAAATTGAAAGGATCCCAGCTGGTCTTCGCACTCAACCCGGAGGCTCCGTGTTGTTATCGTCAGTTGTTTTTTTAACGTATTCTGTGACTGATGCGAAAGAGCAAATTCATGCGAAAAGCCCTATTCGTGAAATGTGTCTCTTCCATCGTGGCAAAGAATTAGTACTTACACAATCCTGGGGTGTGGAAACCATGCCAGATGCAATTGAATTAGCGACAATCCAGGCGAAGACTATCGCATTTACGGGACCGGCGAAAACATGCAATTATGATGTTCAGTAAAGCAAGTGCATTCAGACGAGTCTAACGAAATCAACATCCAATAGCAGCGGAGAGAGTCGTACGTAAGATTGCACCCGAAAGTCGCCAATTTTCTTCGAAAAAAGAATGTTTCTATAGAGTACCTTGTCAGAAGATTTCCATTGCGCTCGATGGATGTGTGTGTTTCAGAGAGTCATCCAGTGAAACTCCTTTTGTTGTGAATGACGAGCATGTTATAATTGCTTATGTGGACGTTCAGAATGACGGTGGCCTGCATAATTCTTGGGGTCAGAGAATAGTACCAGGATGGTCGGGCAATAAACAAATTCGTAGCCGGTGGCATGGTTGAGAGATCGACATCTAGGTGATACCAAATTGATGCAGTCCAGAAGCCGGGGAAGGACGAAGGACTAAAAATCCGGAAACCAGGTTAAAACGATTATCAGTCGAAAACTGTAGGAGGCATGAATAGAACAACGAACCAATTGAACGAGTTCTGCGAAAATCAAAAGGGACGAACGCAAACGGATGAGCACTGTGAAGTCAGATGGAAGATGTTTCGATGTGAAATGGAGAGGCGAAATTTTGTAATTTTTGAGAGAGTAATTTCCGAACAAGCCCGCTAAAAATCGGCAACGCATCTGAATAGATCAACCCATTCTTAATAAATGCGGGGTCGTATTTCCAAACAAGACTGCTCTGTGGACCACTAGGAACCTACAGGGAATAGTTCTTGTGGTACGGGATGTAGATTTTATCCTGCAGTCTTAAAACTTAAGTATAGTGAATTTTTTTTGGTCATCGTCGTAATGTCATTTTTCATCCTGCTTATTTTAAGGTAACTCAACCCGGATGGCAATGGTTTCGCCCGTCAATTACTGTGGGTTTCGAAATAGGTACGCGCTTACGATTCGGTCGAAGCAGTCAACTTCTGAATCGGCTTTTCCGACTGAATGTCAAGTTATTTGATTTATTTTGGTCTGCACAAATACAGCATACTTTGACACGCAGTGAGGTATATGAGTTGATTGCACAATTGCATGTTTGAAAGTAAGTGACTTTTTGGGATTGGCTGCTTACGAATCGGATAAAGAAATGGATTCTAGTTAGGCCATACATAACGGCAAAGTAAAATGAATTTGGGTTTCGTTTTACACTGAATGGGATATTAGATGACCTCCAGTTCATGCAGCAAATGGCGAAATATTCGTTGACAGAATGATTGGTCAGGCTGCTTATGAACAAGGAAGGTCATTTCCTGTGTGAAGGAAATCTGGGGTTGATGGAGGAGTGTCCCGATTTCCCTCACGGAAGACGTTATCGGTGTCCGTTATAGCCCCATTCTTCGGGATACCACCTTCGTATCATATCGGGAAATGTAAGTTACCTTTTGTCCCCTGTAAATAAGGGTGACCGTCGCATAAGCTCGGAACACGAGGTCGATATGGCATAAATTTCACTCGGTGCTCGTCTCACGTCGCTCATTATTGCCGTTTACGCTACTAGTAAAGTATGCGACTTTCAAACTATTGATGCTAAATGTTTCGACGCGGCCGAGATAATCAACGCCGAAAGTCACATCCTGGAGAAAATGCTTGCAAAATAGGCTTTCCTAAAGTTGTTGAATTGTGTTCAGTATCCGAGTGAATACAGGCGTTTGCATAACAGTAGGTTTCGAATACAGTCAGATTCTATATACATCTTAACTACATGAGCCAAAGACAGAGCCCGTATCTATGCAGGCAAACTGTAGCAAAATCGCGAATCGGTCGTTGTACTGACTTACAACAAACATGACAGACCCTATTATGAAAATCCTATATGCATTTGTTTAGTACGGATTGCGTTCAACCTGATTCCGAGCGTTGTCCGCCACTCATTATCCGGAGCTCGCAAACGGCATACACGGGGGAAGCAGACTTCGTTTATGAGGGGCTATGTGTATGCTATACTTTATGGGAAGCTAACTCAACAATTGTGCTATGCACGAAAAAATCTCTCGTTCTCGTTCATACAATTCCACGCTACCTCCTTCCGAAAAAACCACCCACAACGGGTATCCTCACATTACCTGTCCAAGCAAGTTTAGCCATTCAGTTGATCTGGCATTCGAGAAACGCATGCTATGGCCAGCTCCCAGTTAGTTATAGCCGAAATCCAGTGTACACGGACGTGCTTGGATGCATGATGCGTCGAAGACTTCGCACGGTAACCGGTCATGCGCAATTAAATGAATGAGCTGTTTCTTCCGCCATCCTATTTTCCCTTTGTCAACACCGTAGACAGTGCAAACATGCTGATTGAGCTTGTCTGCATTGCTCCGTTTGTTGACCGCCTCTCATCGTGATGCTCGATTAGCTCGATTGCTTTAAAGAATAAGTACAACCAGCACAGGCTTCGTGATCAAATAAAATACGCCTATTCGCCGTTAGCCAATCCGACCATTTTCCAATGCGTGTTACCAACCACCTTTGGTCGACTGAAATTCTTCCCATCTTTAGTTCCGCTGATTTTCTGATGTACCAAAATGTCTTCCGGTTGATAATTCACAAAGCGGGGGCAGTTTTCTGTTGGATGCAAACACGAGCACCAAACGGTTCGCGAATCTGGTTAATGTCTGTGTGAACCATCGGGATCAGCTAGCTACATCTGCCTGCGTCGAACGGCTATGATGCAAGGATGCAATGACAGGCCAACCAGCTCACCCTAATCAGTTAAGGCTTACTCATCCAGAAGCTTTCCGTATGAATATACAGGAGATTTCGACTGTAATTGATAGGAATTCTGTGATAACCCCAGTCGATCGACAGAAAATTCTGAGGCTTGGGCTAGGGGTTCATACGCTGCGTCAGTCAAATGTGTCAGCAAGTATCCGTTGGCGCTTCAACCCATCGTCGAGTAGCGTACAACCTGCCAGCACATAGTGGCTCATGCTTGTTCTGACCAGTAGTTTCATTCCATATTGTCCAGGGCTCGGACCTTAGTATTTTGTCAATCGTTAGTCAGTTTGTACGTGCATGCATGATCCAATCGCAGCTGTGACATCGTCATTACTCTTAAAGAAGAGTACCATTCAGACCAATCAGCCCTAAGTCTTAAAATTTATTTTCGTGATGATCTACATTTCCAAGACGGGGGGAGGTCGTAATGTTTCACTTGCAGGCATAGGTGGCAGTGCTATTTTAGGATCAAAGAAATCGCTGTTTACAATGCTGTGGGCAACACACTAAATGACGGTCCCTAGAAGGAAACACTGAGTCGTAAGTTACCTCGACCATAGTTATGCTTGGGTTTCATATATCAGTACTCTTAGGCAGTCAATAAGGATTGCAACTGCTGTCGACAGTCGGAAATTTCTCTATTTCCTACAGTTTTTTCCTATCAGTGACTGCGGTCACTTTCCAAATTTCTGGTCAGCTTTTGTTCTAATGCTTTGCGCCTCCAGTTGTGCATAACATCCGAGAGAGGGATCTGCGGTTGGCTAACGCCCTAGTACCTACAGCCCTGCTTTACAATGCCGTGACAGTGTCTTTAATCCACTCCTAATGTTCCTTCATATCCTGCCCATTTAACTGTATCCACCGACTCGTGACAACCCCCAACTTGAGCGGACGCTCGCAATTTTCGTCTAGAAGCAGCTGTTCAGGTTGCATTGTTCCCACGTACGTGTGATTAATGATTAGGCGGAGACAATAGGTAGTAGGATCAAGAAATGACCCGAATGTAGATTATTGGGCTAGAATGATAAACAATTTCCTACTCATCCACGGCACACTTTACAAGTGGCAATGTGTTCAGCATGATTCGTACGCTATGACAACGAAGCATGAAACCAAGTTAGCTAATGTATCTTATGGGAACAGGCTATGAGGACCGAGCGCAACCAACCCGAAGAATGTAATCGCTGTTGTCGTTGAGACTGGCTGAGATAACATATTGGCTTCCAGTGTTCCGTTCTATTTGTGCTGAACTGCTAAGTTGGGTGTTAAAGTTCTCAACAGAAATCACAATACCTGTAGAATGGATGTTTAGAAGTAGTCGAAAAAACTCCCACTGTAACGCGCAATTATATGCAGGCAAGCTGTAATAAATGGACGCACGGGTAGATACGGTAAAGAGACAACAATTTCAATGACTGGCTGCTGACACAGTAAACAGTCCAACCAGATTCAACAAACGATTGCTAACTGAGCTCCAGTTTAAAAGTCCAAGCTCGACTCTAGCGCTCAGAGCGATCCCGATGTCATCATGACCACCGGCACTGAAGGACTGGCCACTTGACGTGCTAACAATGGGGCGAGATAAATAGGTTGCATCTAGTCTACAATATGGGGTTATAGGATTGAGATCTTTCGTGTCCTTTGGGGACGCAATATACGTCTGTTTAAAAATCCATGATCTCTAGATAAAGTAAGTCGTCGCTCTATTTAGTTTAGTACGCGAATACCAAAAGCAATCAAGGAAAGCGACAACTTAGGATTAAGTAATGCCCATGATTCACTTCCTAACGTTCTGCTATTAATGCCGTCGGATACATCTAACACCGCATAAATGGTCTTGACATCTTGTTTAGTTCGAACGCCAGCATAACGAAGAACCGGAGGATTGCCTGTAGAAGAGATGCTGAAAGTGATATTTATCTGCTGCTCACATCTCAGAAAAGAACCTTTGTTAACCCTACCCGATGCCTTTGACTAAATGGTTCCACTCACAAGACAGTGGAGTTACAGCCAACAGACACTTCAAACTTCTGTATACCATCGGACGAAATATTCTGGATGAAATATCTACAGGGGGAAACTACTGAGTGATGTGATTTTTATGGCAGACAGAAACGTATGGATTTCTCATTTGTTATTTTTATTGTTAACCATATAGACCCCAACCAAGCGTTTAGGGTTATCTTGCAAGTACCTCCTAATCGAACCGAGCACAGTCTGGATCACTGAAGATTGGTAATCAAATGTCGGATCCTGAATCTCTGTGTGCAAGAACTTATGGTCCATGCCATACATCTACCTAGGACTACATCAACACACACACACACACACACACCCGTACAGCACAGTGAAGCGAATCGTGATGGCACGGATTCGGTAACATTCGTAATCTAATTACATTATACCAGTTATCGGTGATATGGTATCATGCTCGACTCTGTTGCACATCAACACAATTATGTACAGATATATACACCCACAATGAGGTAAGTGTAGTTGTCTTTTATCCATTGTTTTCATATCTTGTAAATTGTACTGACAAGTTTATAAATTTCGAAACAATTGTTCGCATGATCTTTGGCCTTCAGAATCAGATTGCTTGAATAACTGACGCAAGAAGCTATAGATAGTCAGAGACAAGTATATATGCTTATTTACTCAATGATATTGTACAATACTTTATCTATTTGGGAGATTACCGGTTCAAAAATGCAAGCCGGGACAAGGAAACACCATACTTGGTTCTCTTTTAAAATCCATTACGACATGATCAGTCCAAGATAAAAAGAAAATTGCTGGTCAGTTTTTCTTTAAACTCAGAAAGTACGTAACTGCTAGGAAGGAACGCACGATATCATCGGTCAGCTAAATTAACACGGACAGTTGTTCAGATATAAGATGTCATATTTAACATATGCGAACCACACCACAATACAGCGTTCGAAGTCTGAAAACTCATAATAAGACGGAATTGACAAAGTTGGAGTCAAGATTGAGATCCGCGTGTGTTTAATCTGAATTGTACAAGACCGGTTTGTAAGAGCTCAACGCTTGCATTCACCTCGTCTGAAAAATGAAAAGGCAAACAATAAGAGGTAGATCGTTCATGCATAGCAAGAACTTTGTTATATGTGGTAGAATATAGTAATAACACCAAAAATCATAAGAACTGATGTCTTTTTGGAAAGGCCATTGTTAGTTTGTGGACTGGGCACCGAGTTTGGTGGATCAACTCGGTGTAGCGTATTCCGTTTCTCGTATACCCGATCCGCAGCTGACGTGGACAACGGTTCGGGTGATGATAGGGCATTCTTGTCGGGGATAGCATTGTCCGGAACATGTTTTCTTTGTTGGTTTCTGTCGCCCATTTGTGGCCGGTGATCATTTAGCGAATGAATAAATTCAATGCTCATAGGTTCGTCGGGAGTTGTCCACCAGTCGTGCTCTTCCAAGCTCTGTCCGAGCCACACTGACTGACCTGTGCGAACAGTGCGCGAGAGTGATGGACTGTTAGCTGATTTAGTTCAACGGACATTAAAATAATAAACAAAAATTGTTTATTATAGTGCAGCCTAGTTTTTAATTTGATATCATTTAGTCAGTGAGTGATTGACATCGTTACAAGCATCCTCTTCTAAGAAGGAACAAATGCGCACTACTGGAAACTGAGATAACCGCTAAAGTAACGTTTTTTTTACGCTTCATTAACTAGGCGCCAGTGTTCAACCTAAACGGAATTCTATTTATTCACGGAGTAATTCCTATGGTAAATGCAATTAGTCAACGTGGTCAACTATATGATCGATGCATTTTTCATTTCTACCCATCACATGTCACGTGCCAGTCTGGTCTCCTGCATTGAAAAAAAATTTTCTTTAGGGGAAAAACAGTTCCAAACATGGCAAAACCATGATATCGTAGTAAACTCCATATCAGTGCATCGTAAACTGTCGTGTGTAGATAAGCGATCGGGAGAACTGATTCACTCTCGTCCATTTTAATGTGAATAGGAGCCGAATTTGGACAGACAAGAAAAAAAGATGGAAAAATAATCCTTTAATTTTTCTGCGTTTGTCATTAGAGTCCGAATGTGTGATGTCGTCTCACTCAGACTGATTTCCGGCCCTGATAACTTAACTCGTCTGCAGGGACAATTTTTCCGGTCACCCCGACAGCTGCCATATCCACAGTCTTTGGTTTTCACTTTCGCCTAGTAGGTACAGACGAGCACACCTACGCATCATGCTTGCAGGTGGTGGACACCTGTGTTTGGACCTGTCTCTATCTGGACGCACAGCACCTATTCATTCAGTCTTTTATTAATTTAAATTATTTCGCACTCGGTTCGCAAATCATGTGTTGGACGAGAAAGGAAAATGTTTTTGCTACCACTGCATATTTGCATCTGAAACATGCGTTGCACAAAAGCATTGTGAATTTGTTCTATCCTGTCCATGAGTCCCACAGGATGGTTGTTAGCGAAGGTTAGTGGTGGACGAATATTTATACTACTTACAGAAGCAAGAATAATTTCAGATTTGCAAGTAGGATTGAATTTAGGCACTAAATTCACCAAAGTGTGGCCGTAAGATCAAACATGTGGCTGCCAGTATTCGTCCTGTTCTTCAAACATTACTAGCGATCCTTGCTGCATAATTCCATGGCTCGCTAAAGAAACCTATTTAAATTTCTTAATTTTGTGGGTTACAAAATAAAGCTGGACGAAAATAGGCAGGTTGATTTTGACTCGCTGAATTCCATTCATTCATTCCTACACTACGCCTTGAATTTCCATCCGCCTCCCAACAAAATCAGCCTGTATTATTGTAAACTGTTTTCAAAGAATAATAAAGTATTCGAACGAACCTATATCTTAAAACTGCAGAATACGATGCATTACAAAAGCTATTTTGATAGCACTCGAGCACTTCAGAACGCAGTTGTTCCAAATCAATATTCTGAATTTAAAGGCAACCGAAAAACACCAATTTCAACCTAATGTATCGCTGCATGAAATAAAACGCTTTTGGCATTTTGTTGTGGTTATTCACCCCAGCATTGATCTTCTCCAGTCAAAATCAGCTGTTTCTGTTAAGCAGACAGAAAAACCAAAATACGGTCCCCATTATGGGCTCAGATAACTGCTGACTCGAGATTCCGCGACTCGTCCCATTATACGAACGTCAACAACGCATATAAGAGTAGAGCCCGCATGCCACAAAGTTCATGCAGCTGTGCTCTTTGGGTTGCAAGCAGTTTCGTAACCAGGAGGTTGGTGAAAAATCATCCGTGGCAATTGTAACCGACTTCCTACTGATCAATCGTCAGCCTCAAATTGACCCCAGCAGTCAAAAATTGCTCGCCTGTTCAACTCTTTTGAAACCGTATCAGCCGCGGAAGGAAATACTTTGTCTCTCTTGACTTCCAGAATCCGATGTCAAGGGTAATTGCTGCTGTAAATAATAGAATGACGTTTGCCTATAGGGGGGGGGATCAAAGTTGAATCTGTTGATCTCCTTGTATTTGCCAGTGGAAGGCACAAACAAATCTAAGGCAAGTGATTGAATGTGACACATTTTAAATGCACTTCATTCCATAGTAGTGGTTTTAGTGTTGTTTATTACCAGCTTTCTGGGCTCTTGAATGATTTCAAAATAGCCGCTGTTGAATGTCTTCTTTTACGGTTAAAAGTGAGTATCAGCCCATGGGAGCATTGCACTGGCCAACTATAACTTTTATCGTTGTAAGAATTTTGTGATAGAAACCACCGCTAGATTTCATTTCCTCGGAAATCTTTTGCAAATCAACGAACCAGCCTGAAGTCCTAATTTTGAACTAGGGTATCCGCAAATCTGGAAATTACGAGCATACATAGGAAACATGTTAAGGGTTTATTGGTTGTTCCTATTACAAAAGCGCCATTATTTGCTGAAAGAAGCCGGTGCTGATTGTTTTTGCTGTTGTTATTCCTTTCTACCTATTGTAAAGCCGTTTTGCTGAATTGCTTATCCAAACACAATGTAAAGGATCCTCCTGGAATTTCACGGTGCTCGTCAATATGAACTGCCTAGAGAAATCCGGTGTTTATTAAACAGGTTATTTCAGCTAACAGGACGTTGAATTCGTACTTAGTGAGGGATGTGTTTGACAGCCGACCACTGGTATTTGTGCAAATCATGAATATTTAATTAAATGTTTAGCAACAAAATGGCTAGCTGACTAAGGGGATGTATTTTAGATTCACGATCAACCTTTTCGGAAGCTGTCACCTTAGGTTTTGCTCTAGTTCTGCGGGACATCGACACTTCTCCAGTGTTAATTACAGTCATGCAATCGATCTCAAAAGTTGGCCCAAAAACAGCTGTTGTGAGCAGACGTTATCCAAAGGCTGTACTTGTTTGCGTATCGATGCCTTGGTAGTATAATTAGTGATATGGCGGGTTGATTGTATCCACAATGCTGAGAATAGGCAATGGGTTTTGGAGTCTGGGCGAAAACCGTGCGATCCCCTTCAGGGGTCAAATGGGCTCAACAGTCCAGGGAAAATCACTGTCATCAGTGGAGCGAGAAATCACGCCAGAATGACGCCAGGGTTCACCAAAATCTCATCATCAGAGCTCTCAGCTCAAATAGATTCGGCACACCGAAATTAACCACTGACTCGATCTAATCTCTCACCAGCACTGATCTTTTCATTCGAGTCTTACGAATTTGGGCCAAAAAACGTATTTCTGTTTCTCCATTGATTGAAGGCTAACGCTATCAGTATGTTCTTTTGAAAGGTAAATATGACTGAATAAGTCTGAAGTCGTTTTAGCACACGTTACCCAGAGACCATACTGACGCAAATGCCATCCTACTACTAACAACGCATTTCGGTTTCAGTGAAAGATTTCAGTAATTTCGCAAACGAACAACTGGCTAAACGGGAACCGTTTAAAGGGTCTATCCTAAAGACGAACAGATGATGAAGCCGTTCTCATCTGCAATTCAACAGATGAATTGGAAACTTTGGTTGGCCAGGCTAGTTGTGGACGTTGTAAAGATTGTCAAACAGGCCCAATTTACAACTGAAAATCATGAAAGCCTTGTTTCATCCCACTTTGAAATCGCTGACGGTGAACATCGCCGGTTCTCGAACTGAGATGGAAGCTCTAGCTGAATGATTGTGAATCGGTTTCCTCATGCGTTAAGCTGGACGGGCAGATTCTCATTAGTTTATCAAATAGGCCATCGCTAACTAAATAGCTAACAGTAACGGCTTTTCTGAAGAACAAGTCCCTTGCTTCAACAGCCCTATATTTAACAATCAACTTATGCCTAAAGCACAGTAGTGCCTAATAATGCGGTAAGAGCATTTCCAGTTGCCGGTGAGTGTTCGGAGTGTAACTGCTGTGTTGTATGAAAAGTAAAGGCTACAAATTTTGGTTAGGTTATCACGTTGGACGCTAGTTGACCTGCGTTTCGGTCGCGTAGACTTTTAACTGGAATACATAACTGCAGCAGATTTTCGATTCCGATGGAGCTTCATTTGGTAGAAAGATCAAGTTTGAATTCTACCTCCAGGCTCCTCAATTCTAATGCCAAATTGGCGTTGGAAATAAAATGTTATTGCGACATGTTATGTGTGCAAGTTGTTGTGACAAAATGCATAGTTTAGAAGGTAAATTCGACAAAATGGAAGTAAGTTTTAGAGACATTTTCCACATTTTCCAACCTAAAGGCAGTGAAATTGCTAATCCGTTTACCCCGGGGTGTAAATGTTAATTGGTTCTAGTCAGCAAACTAAATACAAATTTTCACTTCTATCGAAACGTGAAATAATTACTTAGAACGGTTAAGCACAATCTCTCTGTGAGGACTGGTGCAGCTACCAGTATGGTTTGAAATTTAATAGCGCAATAAATGAACTCAGAGAAGCAAGTTGATTTTAAAAGAATGACTCCTTTTTTCAATCAAAACGAGAAATTGTCGGAACTTGGAAGTCTCTCTGATTATCACTTAGTTCACTGCATTACTCTGAAGTAGTAGTTAACCGTCCAGTGGTATCTACCAAATGAAGTAGACCAATGAGGGCGAATTGTCGGCTGCCAAAATAGGCCACGAAACAGCCTTCTTATCCTATTTACTTGTTGACAAATTTTGCTGACTGTCAGTAATTACATATAAGCATAAATTAGACAGATGGCAGAAACTGGGTCCAATATTACCGTAGTGTAGATAAAACATAGTAGGCGTAAAAAACTGTCAGCCCGATCAATGGATCAATAGTTTGGTCGGTTACACAATAACACGGAGAAACATACTTCCTTTTAAAGTGTTCTCTGCTCTACTGATAAAATGGTAAGTATAAAAGCAATGTAAATTGGAGATTAATTCCATTTTATTCGACTTCTCACCGCACAAATGACGTTTAATCATCCTCAGCAAGTGATGGCGCAGTCACCTGGGTCACTCGACATCTGCCAGTATAACATCACGAAAGTTTGTTGGGCGAGCACAGCTGTCTTACATTAAATTGAAAAAATTCGACTGTGTGGAAGAATTCTCTCAGTTGTAGAAAGAAAGCAGTCAGTGCGAAAACATTCCATGGATGTGTCTGACTAGTATACTTTAACCAATTGGAAACTGAAAAATACTCGGAACGTTTTCAGTGCTATATTAAACTGGTCTCCCAATAGTTGTTTCACTTACCAATTAGTTTTTCCGCATTTGGGTTGCTGGGAACAATCTGAGGAGATTCCTGATCCATGTTCAAGTCGTCAGTCATTGATGTCGAGATAACAGTTGCTGTATCTCCAGGATTTGATACTCCTGTGAACACCGATTCCGGCGTCCCCGGAGTCGTTGTCGTTGTTGTCATGTTGGTGGTCATGCTAGTCGTGGTTTTCGGAATCGGTCTGTTGAGTGAAACTCGAATATTCCCCCGTTTAATCTGAATTTGCAATTGTGGACTTACATGACCGTTTTCTCTCTTTAATCCGTACCATCTCAAACGGACCGCCGTCGGTTCCAGTATGGGTTTCGTATTGTTACAAAATAGAATAGCCTTGCCAAGTTGATACACACGGGCGGTATCGAATGTTCCGCAAAACTGCTCTGTTCGATTCGTATTCAATATGGTAACGTAAACATGACCTAGAAGAATGCAAATGTAGTTCGAGATGAGTGGATGTCGGGATTATCCCAAACCAGAATCCAAATGCAACAAACGGTACTAGTTGGGATTAACCGGCAGCAAATGGCATACACAGTAGCGTTAACTAAGAACCGACGGTAGTTGTCTTTACTCAGTTCTGTCACAATGACAGAAGCTGAAGAAGCATGTAGATGATTCAGATGTACAAAGACCACTGACCAAATAATCATAAAAAAGCAGTTCAAAATTATTTCTATCCAGATGCAATTGGTTTTTTAATCTTGCTAATTAGGAAATTCTCTCCCATTGTTTGGGCTAACTACCGGATGCTTTTGGACAGTCAACCGGCAGAATACCTGAAAACAAATGAAGCGTAACCGGTAGTTGATTCTGCATGATGTGCACATAGTAGGTCAGATAATGTGGACAAGAATTCAAATGGAAACGGGCGGAAATATCAAGTAGTGCCTGCCTGCGGATGAAAGCGAAAAACAAAGGACTGGAAGCTTTTAATCAGTAAAATTTATCGGGCGAAAACTAAACAAAAAACGAAATATTATATGACGACTCGAAAATGCGTTATAAAAATCACATAGTGGTATACTAATAATTAGCGGCTCTCAAAGGATCAAATCAGTGGAAGTCACAGCCGCGGGTTCGAATCCTTCAGTCATCAGTTCATTCTTCATTTGACAGATTGCAATTCTTCTCGGTGATCTTCTTGAAAATGATATCTCGTTATATGACTGACTGCAAACGCATGAAGAAGAAAAGAATTGTCTAGTGCTCCAGTACGAGTAATCAGAAGTGTTTTTCTGGAGTAGCGCACAAGGCCTCACGGTACTGTTTCTGACCGTCGGATAGTGCAATTTTAAGTAGTACAACCGAGTAAAACTGGCAAGAGACTAAGAAACACGGGGTATTGGTCAGTGATGCTGATTGAATATTAAAGTGAGACACTGTTCGTGGCAAGTTCTGACATCTGCCGCTAAGCATGAAAAATTTAGTGTCAGTCATGGGAGTTAGCAGATCACTCTAATCAAGACGCAAAATGGCATCACAAATCTTTGCTTGTCTACATCAACTGGTTGAAGTCATTTTCTTGTCGTCAACTGCTGAGTGTCGGTAGGCTGAGTGTGAGATCTGCGTGCATGTCTATGCGTCGCCGACTAAGAAGAAATGGAACGGTGAACTCATCATTGCAGGACAGAGCGAATATTGCTTGTGCACTACCGTACAGTCATTATCCACCGTCAATATACACATGCATCTATATGCACATATGCATGCATGCATATGTATATATAAACGACCGCCCCGCTGAATACGTATCAGTCATGATTAATATCTTACATTTTTATATGCATAGCCCACGAAAAACAAAAAAATTACTTCCCACAATCATTGCTTATTGCGACTTGCGATGAGCCTACACTCAAGAAGTTTGCAATTCGCTCCAATCCCTTTCAAGATTTATGAAATACAATCATTTATTTTCCATCATGCGAGTGACAAACCGACAAGCAGCTTGAAAAATGCAGAATATTATCTCATTTTTACAATCTGCATCCACTCTTCTTTTTGCCAAGTTACAATTAGGGATTTGTTTTTGTCTTTTGGGTTTGATATATCGAACTGAAGACCGCTACGAACTGACGCATATGGTGGTCTTCGGAATGAATTTGCCGATGATTCGTCGAATCGAAAGAGGTCAGATATCATTGTACACTCAGAAACGGTTCTGATTGAAAGTGGGACGAACTGTCTATTTTGAGGTCCTCCGATTTTGGCATTAACAGTCTACGTTAAAAAAACAATTTTGGTTTCTTCCAACTCAGATCAAACCCCTCAACATTGTTTGATGCAATCCTAGCCTGTGGACAGGCGCTGAATTTTGATGATTTCCCGAACATTGTTGTTAGGCGGGGTAAGCACGATAAGTCCTCGAGAATCTGAAAAAGTAACCTGCAAAAGAAGACTGAAAGGTCAACTGCATTCCGTTGCACTCCTATCACTAACCTACCGGTTTGACAGAGAACTATTTCCGTTGGTTGTGAGACTATTGCTTAACAGTAAACCACTAGAAAACTGAAGCAAATCCGAACCAACTGGAGTTTTACTTAAACCAGGCTAACGTGAGCTTGTCATTCTTTTCTATTCTTTTCAAATGCGATTACATCATTAAGAGGAAGAGTGGTCCTGAAAACTAATCTGAATCCACTGCGTACTAAGAATTAGGGGACAACAAGAATCTGGGATGAAAATTAGTCTGCGGGACAGTCAGACAACTGGAAAAACAGATTACCCAATCTCCTTGCTTTCGAAAGTTTGTGACCAGACTCGGACAATGTGGAGGGGTTTCAGCACGTTGGATCTGCAGGTAAATATTTAATTTTGTAACCTCGTGTCAAGCAAAAGCCAATCCTAAAATGCATCCACGCTGGTAATTGGATTTCCATTTAGTCATCTGCGTATGAAAAAGATCTATATTTTAGTCAACCATATAAACATGTACATTCGAAGACAAAAAACTACAAGAACAAAAATGCGGAATAAGGAAGGGACTACGGAGTTTCCCAGGGACCCTTTTTCTGTTAAGCTGATAAAGAAGACAAATTGTGCTGGAGAATCGATGCAATTTTTGGTTGAATCAACAGGATCATTGTCGGGATATTTTACACGGACATCAAAACTAGGTGTTCTTTGGTATCAGTTCACGATCTTATGACGGTTTGTTGGTAGAGTCAACGGCGTAAAGTGATAGACAATTCACTGGAGTCAAGCGGAGTTGTAATGCACATGAATTCTTTTCGTGAAAAGTCAAAAACAAAGTAAATGGGTGCCACCGAATAGTGAACCACTGAAATGTGAAATGAATCAATCATCATTCGTTCAAAGGCTTATTTGTTTTGTCTGTGACTTCGGAATGGCTAATGTTAAAGCTGCTAAAACCTAACTGGACATGACAAGATAGTCCAAACGCAGTGTTCTACGGGACGCGTGAGGATAATGCAGGCTGAACGATGAAAAAGACGATTGGACTACTTAACACAGTATCTTACTAATAGAAAAGGCGCTGTTTGATGGAAATGTGAAGAAATGATGACCTTTTCCATATGTTATACGAGAATATGTAATTAACAAAATTATTCATTATGCGGTTTCATCGCTGAACTCACAGTAGTTTCTTAATGTATGAGAAATATCGTGTGATAAATCATTTCGTTAGCGGCAAGATATTCTACTGCCAGTACTGACCAAATTGGTGTTTATTCGAAACTGCGTTATTGGTGCAAATATTTTGAAGAACCGACGTCTCGGTTGCCACTTTTGGCCTTCTTCATAGTTGATAAATGTTGCTTGTTATAATCAACAGGTTTTCACATTAGCAACTCCGTCGACGAAGTTGCGATTCGATAAATTAATATCTCCTAGTATTAGGGTACATGTAAAAATCAAAAGAACCAAAACCTTATTTGTCGCTAACGCATTTTGCCCTCAATCAACTGATAACGTCCATTTGACATCAGAGCGAAATTCCCCAACAGATATTCGTAGCCGACTGGGAGTACCATCATTGATTCCGTCCAATCCGTTATACTCACTGTACTAAATTTTCTTCGAATTAATCGGATGCCCAAATTTTAAATTGGTTGAATTCAATATAAGTCCTGAATTAGTTGAGAACACGGATTTATTCTTAGTGGAAATGAAAAAATCCATCAACTTTTGTGCTCAATAGGAAGAAAGACAGCACCAGCAACAATGGGCGCTGGATTTAGTGTGGTTGGGTCCATCTATACTAGTGGAAATCGTTGACCGCTGCGGAATTCCGATTCGCCTACGGATGTCAATCAAAATTCATTGTCAAGTGTTATATGCAAGCTCAGTTAGAAGGTCTATCTAACAGAACCAAATAAGTACTAAGGTTATGCTGATATCCTTACACGAGATGAAATGCCACCTGGGAAAGGCCATGCAGTGGCCACAACTATAAAGAAGTTGGTACATGTTAGTAGTAGGAGATTGAATATTTTCATGAAATAATTCACCATGTGATATCATTGCTCAACTCACCATAAGTCATCTATCGGTAGGGATCGATTGCTGTGGGCTAACGAACAGTAACCGTGCAAATCAGTCACGGATAGGTGCAGCATCATGCGATGAAGTTCAAAAGACTGTTCAGAGCCAGCCCGGTAGCGTAATGGCTAAGGCGTTCGACTCAGAATCGTTCGTCCTTGTTCGGATTCGCGCCCAACTTCGGGGGCGGTTGAGATGAACTGCTGATGATTCCTAACAAGGATGAAACAGCTGTACAGTGCTTCCATGGTTTCTTTATGGTGAGTTGAGCGATGATATCACATGGTGAATTATTTCATGTAAACATTCAATCTCCTACTACTAAAATGTATGAAGTAATCAAGCTCTGTACGTCATATCCAAAGCCTTCGTCGTAATTAGGCTACCTGCAGAGAAGTGATCTAAGATCAGTACGGGGGTCGACCTGGGGGGGGGGCGGGGGGGGGGGGGGGGGGGGGGGGGGGGGTTCGTGTGAGCTAACGGACAGTACCGTGGCAAATCAGTGACGGATTAGGTGGCACCATTGCATGTGGTGAAGTTGAACAAACCGTTCAGAGCCTGCCCGGTAGCGTAATGGCTAAGGCGTTCGACTCAGAATCGTTCGTCCTTGTTCGGGTTCGCGTCCAATTTCGGGTGCGGTGGATATGCACTGCTGATGATTCCTAACAAGGACGAAACAGCTGTACAGTGCTTCCATGGTTTCTTTATGGTGAGTTGAGCGATGATATCACATGGTATATTATTTCATGTAACGAAGTTGTCAACCAGCAGCGCCACTGTCAATAATCAGGCGACAACGGTGACAAAAGCAACCGCAAAATCGAACAACTTATAAACTGCATTAAAGTTACTTACCACAATCCCATGCCTCGCACTCCAACCGCCCCTCAAAATACACCGACAGCACGTGAACTGGCTGATCGCTTTGATCCCCGCGGCGCTTCTCAGATTTCCTTACCAACCAATCCTCCTCAAGTTTTACATCCCGCTGCTCAATCTCCGTGACTGTTTGCAGCGCATTTGTTTGAACTGATCCCTTTTCCAACGCTTGGACGGTTCCTAAGTAAACAGAAGAATGCATTGTGGTTGTGAGCACGTAAGGATGATGTGTAGAAGGAATGGGAACCAACAGAAGAAGTGGAAGGCATAAGGAAACAAAACTTCCCACCCAAACGTTCTGCAATTACTGCTAATTTAAAGACGTTTTCTAATGACGAATGCAGCAAGAAGAATACTATGCACAGAATACTATCGTTCATTAGCACATAAACTGTGATGTTATCCACGTTTTAGTCGAATTTCATTAACTGAGCAGCAAGTTATCGGACAGGACGAAAGGCTTTCGATGGGTTACGTTTTTTATGAGGAACTGAAGTCGATCACCATAAGCTTCAAATCTTGCCATCGGAAGATAGTAAATTCAAATCCTTGTCCACATATTTCAAAATTAAAAATGTATTTCGTATAGTTTTGTGTAACAAATGAGTGACATTGCTTGAAATTTTACAAATATTTTGAGCATATGTCAGACAAACCATTAGGCATTACTGATGTTCACGAATTAGATACCGTAGTTCCCCATTCCCTTCCTGTTTTCTGTCATACGATCACCTTTAACTAAAGATGAATTCCTAGTTGGACGATAGATGTGAGACAGGACCTAAAGCCCTTGGACTAACCACACTGGCTCAGGTCTTGACAAAAAGAGTGATTCTCATTTTCCTGGACGAACTCCATAATCGCCCTCAACTGGTCTTTGGTTGTCCAAGCAAACTTTGTCACAGTAATGCACATATTACCCTTAAGCTGTACTGTTTCGATAAACCGAGAAATGTAAATGACGAAAAATTCGTGCTAACGGTCGAAAGCATAATTTTTGCTGGTCATTCTATGGCGCATATTTATTGCATCACTAGTTTCCAACGTTTCCACGAAGTTGATGATTTAGTATTTGAACAGAAAGCTTAACAGGTATGCTCAGCGATGATTTATTCTTTTCATCTTTACATTTTTATTAATGTTATAGCAGTGTACACTTTTTTTCGGGAAAGGGGCCGTGGACAACACTCAAGGTTGCCAAGTGGAGAAATTGACCGGCCGTGAGAGGGTTCGAACCGGAGTTCCTGACGTCCAAAGGTCACAACCTGACCATCGTCGATAGGTAGTACTAGCGAATAAATTTGGCCCAAATATAGAAGCAGAGTCCGCTAATACTGATTAACTTACCCTAAACTAGTAGGCTTTTGGAAAACAAGCAAAATTTTCAAAATGCAATGGAATGACGCGTTTTAATCCTGACTAAATCTATTGGCAAAGTAGAAGTGACCTAACCACGAACTTTAAATCCTTAGTATGCAGCTCAAATGAGCGGTCAATTTCTAACAAAAACTACATAAATTCTCAATTAATCAGTAAAGATAGGATCCATAAACAACGCAAAGAGGCCAAATGCCAAATCTGCCTGTTGGCCACGGGATGAATGTTTTTACACTGGTCTTTCGCTCCGAACTTGACGGACCGGAAGTTTCCAAGTGCATTTCAAATAACCATTTCGGAAGACATTTGAAAACGGTCATGCATTAGAACGGAGAGAAAGGAGAACATAACCTGTCAGCGTTTGTGTCGGTTTTCAACAGAAAGGGCCGTGCATTTGTGAATAATTTCAGCTGAAAACAATCATTGCTCTATTCGATTAGTTTTCAGTTTCTTTATACTGTCCTGTATCGTCAGGAAGATAACCGGTAAAATACTGGGAAAAATAAAGAACATTTCCGCTACAAATTCAGATCTCGTTTTCGAATTCAGTCGTCAGATCACGTGCAGTTCGTATTTCAAGCGGTATGCTTCCGAAGCGACTGGTGTATGTTTCGGCAGTCGGTGGTCGAAAGATTACCATTTGTCAGTTTTTCCAACTCTTATTAACACCGATCGGCAAATGTCAGGTTCCACACGTTAAATGGACGAGCTTTCGATTGCCGAGTGCACAAAGATGTTCAACCTAGACAGCGTCCATGGAATGACGGGCCAGTGCTTGAACGTTGTTGACCAGGAAAAATGAACAGATGTAAGATTAAGGACAACTTTTATCGAGCAAATTTTCATGGGTCTTGCGTCAACACAATCTCTGTTTACTTGATAACGCAGAAAATATGCAAACCTTTAGGAGACCTGAAAAGGATTTCGGGAGAGAAAATCAGTTCTAAGTAAACAATTAGATTTCATTACACAAACATCATAAAGTGGCACACTGCTGTAATACGGGAAAGTTTTGATGGAACACGAAACTATCTTCTAGATTATTTCTCTGCCGATTGTGCAATTGGACTTGATATGCAGGTGATTTCACTTTCCTTCTCGCACAAACAAAGGGCACTGATCGTGAAATAACCTTAGAGAAAAACATGTCGACAATGTGAAAATGAGGAACCAGCTAAACACATGATTGGCTGACGTGTTTCTATCCATTCCTGAAAACCAAAAGTATGGCTGTATTTCCCAAAAAGTCGATGCCCATATATCCTGTGGGTGGCACTTTACATTCTGCTAATTCCACTTCCTTTACATCTGTGTTACGGGTCTTGGGTACCCTGTCCATTACCTTTCTGTTGCGTTGCGTTTTTAGACGTGACTACTATGAGGCCAATAAGTGGAACACTGCAGCGATCCACTCATCGAGAAGCGACAAAGGACAAAGAGCATTCATGGATCGCTTTCACTCCAAATCCGAAAAATTAGTCTGGCAAAATATTCTTCTACAGCCCTGGAAATCTCGGCTCTCCGTATATTTTGAAGGCAGAAGAAGTGTTTTTCTGGAGAACGGTTTATCCTGAATAATGAATAGATATCTTCAGCCAAACCAGTCCTTAGGGAGTTCCCATGGATAGTGACCCAAAGAAACTCATTTACCTTACACCAAACCAATATTGCCGAACAATGTACGAACAAAATGATTCAGAGACTCAGATAGGCCTTAAATCGCAGCTTCTCAGCTGCGAACTTAGAGGATAAGCTTTTGCCACTTTGAAAGCCGCGGCTTGTCAGTTGCAATGACACATCGGCCAGACGAATCGATAGTTTTCGAAACGGATGTTTGAACACAGTAGGACTGACGAGTACAGTGACCAACAAGATCCGAATGCCGATTACTCAGCAACCTAACACATGACCTAAGCCAGGTATAAAAATAGCTCAGTATGGTTAGAAGTCATTGATGTGTAATCCCAACCGGAAACAACTCGATTTTTGTAAGGCTAGTCAGACGATGTAGTCCACTTTCATGTTCACAAAAGTGATTGATGCAATCAGTCAGCTTTTGTGAATACGCCATAGAGCTGGATGATTTATACCTGATGATATCGCTTGCATTGTATTGTATTATACAAACAAGTGGGAAAAATATAATGTAACACTCATCACTTTGTAACAATGAAATAAAAACTCGTCGAGGAATGACTTGGGCACATTATGACGGGATGCTCAGGAATTCGGCTTAAACACAGTTACGGCGCTAAATATGGGACAGTGCAGTTTCTGTAGATATTGGTTCTAGAGGGTATAGAACAAAAAGTGGATGACGTTGAAATATGAGAGTGGCACTCTGAAAAATCGTTGTAGTGGGGATGACTGGGATGTGAAATAATTCTGTGAGCAAATTGTTTTTACATGGTGATAAGTGCCGATCAATTAGATTGAAGGACAGCTCAGTTAGTGATGTAAACGACACGGTTAATTACTGATAGTCCCGGCGAATAAATTTAAAGTCGTTTTTAAGCAAATCTGGAAAAATAACAGGAGAATAGTAAAGAAGGATTTGAAGCGCACATTGGTACAAAACTCGGGGGATGGTATTTTCTTAACCTTATAGTGCCGAATCTTCATTGTACAAGCAACGGAGATTCTTTAGACCGTATTCATTAGGTGTTGCAAATCGGTTGCTTTGTAGCCGTCATAATAGATTGTCATAATAGAAATGGCAACTCGCAAACCGCATATGAAAATCAAGGTCCGTCCCATGAACTGTCTCTCATTTTGAAATTCTTATACGAACAGACAATCAACAGGCTTCACGTGGTGTCTACTGTTTGACACCGCTTCTGGACGTCTCAGTGGACTCGTGTTACTACATGGAATAGGCTACTTTGAGAGACTGACATGTTGTAAACACTGTTTACTTTCACACAGGCTTCGAGTCATTGGTGATGTGCTTGAACTCTGGTTTTTTATGACTTGCTTTGCTACTCGCTTTCATCTGGAACTACACAACAATTAGTTTTCAACGGTGTGATAAAATATTTTGTTTGGTGTTCTGCCTTTGTGGATGATTGAGCCATAGCAGCTGAGTTGGTCTGTATTAGGATTCGACACGAATAGGAAATGTAGAATTACCAGTTTCACGGCATGGTAGAGACGTCCAATAGTTAAGTCCATTCGTTGACCGACTGTTGGACACACGTGCTTACCTCCGTAAGAAAGTTTAGGTAACACCTTCACCATCGATAGGTTAAACGGAATATTCTCTTCTGGCCTTAATTGTTGATGTTTTTCCACTAATTCATTTGAGTTTCCGTTGGCGAGTTGGTGATCAGTCTCCCCCACCCTGGTAACAGACTGTCGAAATACGTGGAACGTTATCTGAAGTACATTCATCTGAAGCAAACCATTCTAACTACTGTTTGTGCTGTGCAGAGGTGCCGCGAAAGGATTCAGCATGCGTCCTGGAAACCGTCTTCTGCTATCATGGATTCTTCCAGTCCCTTATGCTCGCCCAAGTTGTTTGTCTGTCGCACTGCTGTTGCCAAGTTTTTGTCTTACAATTGTCAGACAATTTCACATATGCGACCAACAACAGTAACACGAAGCAGCTACATCACGCCACATCCGTGATCATTTTTTTCTTGTTGAATCGAGGAAGGTAGATACCAGGTTTCAAGTGAAAATACCGAACTCCAACTCTGCTTGCACTTTACGTAACTTGAATGAATGAAGTACATGCAAAATGGATAGTTGTGTGGGCGTTTTGGAAAGTAATCACGAACGTACAATAAGCGTTATTTTTGTCACAGAAAAGAAGACGAGCTTGTGTATTTCCGCGTCAATCGTATATTTGCCTTGTGCAAAAAAGGTGTATGTTGCGGGCTAAATTGTTTTACTCACATGTTCTTCGTATCCAGCACAACTGAGCTTCTCGCCTAGCGCGGGAAACAAATTATCACAGGCTGATTGAAGCGACTGTGCATCGTTTCGTTGTAAGGTCTTCAGTTTGACGATGTATGCTAGAGCCTCTCGAAACGTGTAAATTACTATGGCGATCATTAATCACTACTCGGTAAAGTAACTTTAGAAAAATAAGTCAGTCATCTATTTTTATTTCACTTCATCCAGAGTAGAATAAAAAAATAGTGAAACGGTTCCCCCATTAGGAAAAGTGTTGACGAACAAACTTTTCACCAACTACGGATTTCCAAGAATCATCTAAAAACTATGGTCATGGTGAAAATAGAATTTGATTGGTGTGAAGTGCAACCGTATGAGTGTTGTGCGGTTATGTGAGAACTGGACAGTCAACCCAAGCTTGCAAGCGGACCACATTTTGCGCCTAAACCAACTGGCTGCTCATGAGTCTAAAACACAAACGTCTGTTTTAGTAAATACTCATTTTCTCTGCGTTGCCAATCCACGGGAAGTCCATTCTATCATCCAGAACCATGTCATAGTGGCAGGTAGATGTCAGCATTTGTTTAAATCCCCAGGGTAGGTACAAAATCGTCCAAACATGTCAATGGTTATTTGCAAATTTCATTTCCGTTCGGCTCATTCCGCACGAAAAATTTGGATGCGCCGAAAGGGTACTATTTCATTTTTGGCGAGTACCATAAATGCCAGGCTATTCAGGTATTGTCAAACCTACCTTAGTGAGTCTCTGTGAGAAACATTTTGTTCCTGTGTATGAATGCGTGTGTAGTCTGATTCGGCCAGGCCAGCACAAATGCTCGAACTTGAGCTGATAACCCACCTAGCTGCCGACAGCAAACGCCCACTAGGCCGCACATAGAATTATCCCTTCGAAACAAAATGGTTCCTCCAACGGGTGTCTACGAACACTGATAATACATAAACTAATCTTTAATAATGGGTAAAATATTGAGCCGTTTTGATTTGGATTTAAATAAACAATCGCCAAGGGCCTTTTCTATCTCAAATCACTTGACGTGCCCAGAATTCGGTAATTAGTCAGCTCAGCAAAGTCTCCCTTTGGAACAGTGAATCCGTCCACATCGGAATTAAGTTCCCCGGAGTGACACCATGAAGGAACCCAGACTGGAGCATTAAGTTCACTTGTGCGCTGGAAAATTACTGTTTACATAAGACAATCATGAAAATTTAACCTTTTTACCTTTTTTTCGAAGTCTCATGGAATTCCTTCTCGAGTTGTCCTTTTCTGGGGGTCATTTCCACTGCACAAGTTTCTTCCAGTTAAAATGAATCGGATTAGTGTCCATTGAGAAGGCTGCCAGTTTCGGCTCTCATGAATTTTGTTTGGGAATGAAATCAAGCAAGAAAACTAGTCCACTGGACTTCTTTGATGAAACCTGAATTTGAGAGCTCTTGATCGTCTTCCAGACGCTTACCTACCATACGGACTGATCACCCAATCAACATGTCCAACAATGTCTAGTCCCAAACAAAATTAATGTTTGCCCACATCTGTTTGAAGTTCATTGCCTGCCTCAGTGTCACTGACGCGTGAAGCACTTCTAGGTCCTTCTGAAAATGAAAAGGTATTGGCCATATCCTACTGTTGGACATAAAGGAATAAATAGTAGGAGTTCCTTTGTCAACTAGTTGGAAGCATTTAACTGGCAAATATCGAATTTAAATTTTTCACTCGTATACTGCCGGATAACAACTGATTGCAATTTTCTAATTCTAAACATCTTTTGTTGTATTGCGGCATGAAAACTTAAAGCAATGGCATAACCACAAAAATAATTAGGATTTCTAGGTGAAAGATGATAACATTTGAAATTTCCTGTGATTAAAACTTTATCGTCCATGGTTACGAATTTTTGTGCAACCTATTTAGCGTAAAGTTCCCCTCGGTCACCTGATTCCTCTTAGTTTGTTTATCGAAACATAATTAGGGATTGGGCGTTCAACAGACGAGCGACATTTGTTCGATTGATCCGACTGGCATCACCCGGGATACTGCCTGCATCTCGACTGACCGAGTTCACATATTTAGATTAGCTCACGTTAACAGAAGTCCATACACGTACGACTGGGTTTGCGATAGTCAGATAAATGAAAGTAAATAATCACATGTGTTGGGGCTAGAATGCACTTTTATCGATTTCGGGAACCTCGGAATAGTAATGCAAAACATTGTGGAATTTATTGCAATGGCAGGTTTTGACACACTGCTGTCTGTTATTTCCGTTCAATTTTCTTCAAAAGCTTTCACTCACAATGATGTTCTCGTGGTCCGCTTGAAATAGAACTTTGATCAAAGAACTGGTGCGCTAGAATTTCTGCCGTTTCGGAGGAGGTGATGTCTAACCGCACGAGTTCATATTACTGATGCTATGTCCTACTTGGCTGTCTGCCAGTCATCTGAATGCCGGCAGGACAATTTTATGTGTGAAATGAAACCAAATCTGCGATATTTTGACTCTAATTCACAAATTTTTATCCTGCCATCTGTTTCGTGGAAAACTAGTTTTCTCAAAGGAACGAAAAACTGACTCTCGACAACCATCCCTTGGATTTAGGAGGAAAGCCGAGATTTGAACGGAGTGGGACGTATCGTTTCCACCTGGACCTACAGCTGTTGACATGAACCCCGTTACACGAGGAAGTTATTGCTTTGAATCACACAGTCCACACATGATTCGTCATTTTTTGCTTGGATCAGTCACGAACACATTTTACCAGTGACTGCCACTGTTGATTTAAAATTAGCGTCTACTGTACGACCAACAGAGACGGCTGAAGGACTGGGCTAGTCAAATGGAGCCTTACATGCTGAATTCTCAGGCTATTTTAATTATGGTAGCTGACATCACTTTGGGTGGGGCTTATTGACGGCTTCCGGTAAAATGCCGTTTTGTATTTTCCGAAAATGTTTTGCAAGGTAGAAACAGTTTTTACCCGGTGTTTTAAAGTGCTCATAATCGATATCCACGTCAAATCAAGAATTGAGAGAACAGTGACGTAGTGTTTTTCGTTTGTCCTAGTTTTTCTAGTGCTCGCGAAAACAAACTCGAAAACATTTTGGGACAATGGAATTTTAGGACGCGGGAAATACTTTTCGTTCTCTAACTTGCTATAACCCTGGTTTTAGAATGCCAAACCACCACGAATTGTCTCCACATTCTGTTCCCCTATCATCGTCTTGCTTTTATCTCTCCCTTATAATTCCATCTGTGAACCAGGCGCTGACTCATTGGAGAAAGTAAAGGGATATAACTTTATTAATTTCATTGGAAGTTAATTCACTTTTTAGTCTGCGAGCGATCGAAGTTTGGATATAATCGACCCTAAAGCAACAAATTGCCTATCGGAAAATCTGTGACTATTCATTCACCCGAACAATTATATTCCGATATCCTCGTTTGTGCGAAATATTTCAATTCGTTATTAATTTCAAATCCACATATCCGATTCTCTTGAAAAATGGCTTAAAACTGTGGTTATCTGCACACCACAAACGACCATCATTTGGGACAAGGAGTGTAAATGCCAGACAAACGATTGGGGCAAGTGTGCAAATGTACTGAATCGTGAAAACATCAGGAACGGATGCCTATTCGTTAGATTGTGTAGGAAAGGTTAGGGGAACATTTTTCCAATGCATTAGTTTTCATGCTTCTTGAGTGATGAAAAGTTGTTTTTGTTTTTTCGCCGATTTCTGAATCTTGCTATTAAAGGTTCATCAAGGGGCTAAACAGTACGAACAAGTTTACATGTATAATTACACTTGGTTTCAAATGAGGAAACCCCAAATCCTCATCCAATTAATCAACTGAATTAGTACCTGTTTTGCCACCATTTTCGAGCATTGTTTACCCCACAAAACATACCAATAGGGCTTCATTTTATATGGGCTGCGAAGCGGATTCCAAAAGCAATTTGTGAACACATACCTCCGTGACAGTAGTTCATTTCAATGACGCAGTTGGTCTGGGTACAGTCCAGTTGGTTGTCAGTTTCCTTAGTTTCAGTCGGTTCACTTGGGTTGTGAATACGAAAACCGGTGATTAGTTGGCAAATCCCTGAAGAACGTTGTTTTGCAAAAACGGTTGCTTCACATTCAGAGGCCTGCATGCACGTGGACCGGCAAAACTCTTGCGGTGTGTGACGCACGTAGCGGAATACGGTGCCGGAAAATCTCTGCCCTTCCCTTATGGCTTGTGTCTCAAAGCATTCGTCAAAAGCTGTTTTAGGATAAATAAATGGAAGAAGTTAGGAGAAGGGAATGAGTAGCTTTAAGTCATCAAATAAACAATCTGCTACTTGCTCACCAAGGGTTCCAAATACAAAAATGTACGGTCGCATTAACCGAGTCTCAGAATCAAAAGCGTTGGCGACGCAACTCCGCCCTATTCAAATCCATTCCTAATAAGCAGCGACATTTTACCTTTTTCAAACGGATGTTTTCTAAAGGTTTGAAGTGACCGTTGATCGTTCGATGGTAGCCGAGCTCTTCAAGTAATTGTACACAAATAATACTCTTCAGTGGTTCCGGTCAAACGGTCGCCACCCCGTACTTTACTTACGAAATTCTCGTGTTTGAATTTTCGAAAGGTAGAATATTTTCCAGTTTGACAACCTTTAATTGGCTTCAATGCTCAACGCGAGACGTCTTCTAAGTTTTGTATAATAGGTAGTAATTCTGAAGTGACTAATAACAACAATTCCAAAATCAGTGGTGGATAACATTATTTCTGTTATATTCTTCAGTGGACATCATGAAATTCTGACAAACAACAGTCAGCATGACAAATGAAAACAAATCATATTTAAACTAGTACGCATAGCTGACGAGCCGCAATAACCGCGGAGCCGGTCGTGTGCTTCTGCGGAAAATTTGCTCATCCATTCGATTGCGAAACATACCACTGAAATGAAGTAAAGATAAATTGTTTTACTGACTTTAAGGTATTAAACAGTTTCAAAAACTGAGAATTGGCAAAGCGAACAAATGCAATTTTTTAATCTTCTGATGTGCAACAATGTTCCGCGATATCCTAATTGTAAATCTAGGGTAAGCGATACGAGCGCTAGTTTACCGAGCCAATCTGTGGAAGAATATGAGTTCTGAACTAAACCAGTGATGAAGGAACCGTCCTTGAAACTAAGCGGCTGGTTAGCCCACAACCTTTTCGTGCTTATTTTCTTACGTATTGCCATGTGAGATCAATGGAGTTTCGGTTTTCCCGGTGTGTTCTCATTTTCGTGTATCACTCAGCCTCATCAGGCCCATCCGTGAATATAAACCAGCTCCTGGTGACAAAGATCTTTCCCGGCATGAACTCAAGATCAGTTCGTTGTTACCTATTCGTCCCTGTTAGATGTCAGTGACAGAATATCCAAAAGCTTCAGTCGCTTCTTTGAAAATGACTTAGTAACCACGAAAATATGCATGTATTAACTGTACTGTCATCCGACAACTTTCCGTTTTCCACTTTCAATAAGAAGTTTCATGCAGTTATATGGCGTTTTATTTTTCCGCATTCACAGGCGATCGTACACAGCGAACACACTCACTATTAGAGGCAAGGTTTGAGTTCTCGTTCGAGCGCCTTTAACACTTCTAGTGTGTCCGTCAGCGGAGACCACGGAATCAGCATGGACTAAAAAAGGTACGAATAGATCTTCCCATCTATTTATCCGGACGAATTTTCTAATATATTTATGTGCAGACGTCAACTCAGCACAACTTCTGAATACTTAAATCAGCTACTCTTTTTGGCGGTACCCGGATTTTGGATAGCAGGTGAGTAAAATTTATTGAATTTGCACAGTTTTGAGTAAATGAAGCTATCTGTATCAAATCGACCCCTATAAACTTCATTCTGAATCAGTCAAACAAAGGTACACCGTGGCATCTAACTCCTAATGTGAGCAATTCTGTCTGAAAATATTCCATAATACTACTGCGACCGTTGAGTTAGAACCACAGATTAAAATAAGAAAACATCTTGAATCGAGGTTCTTTGAAAATTTGTGTTTTCCGCCGATTTGGAGAGACTAATTTACTTTAATTCTCTGTGACATTTTTTCATTGTGCACTTAAAGCGCAGAATAAATCAAGTATTTCATTTGGGAATTTTCACTTAACCAGCCAAATTTCATGCTAAATTTATCAAGGCGGTTTTATCCGTTGTCCACATGTTTTCAATCTGTATAATAAATATTTCCGATACGTTGCACCACAAGATGACTATGAAACCCAAATGCGGATGGAGTGAGTGTGATGAGAACAGGCGGTCAATCTGAAACTTAAAAAATTCACAATCAATCATTTTGTCACTATCATTCGAACGGTCTTTGAACTTACCGCGCTCAATGTACACGCTAACCAGGCAAATGTTCAGTGTCGATTTGCTTCGTACGGCAAGCCATCGACCGGTGTAAGTATCGGGGCATCTTATGGTGACTGACTGGCCGGTCACAGAACCGGGTTCAGAATTCGAACATTTGTGGTAATAAGGTGACGACCATGACAAGCTTTGTTTGCGGACGATAGAGTTGTTCAGCTCCTTTTTTGGTGTGTCCAAGTGAGATATGACGAATGCTTCGATCGGAAGAGGTTTGTCTGCCAATTGTGATGACGAAGAGGAGGTGAGAATTGATGAAAATGGACGCATCCGTAAGTCACTTGGGATGGATCATTCTAAGTTTTAAATTTAGCTTTTCGTAATTCTTCAGAAGTTAGCAAATACATTCAGCTACCATTTTATTTACTGCTAAAATTCGGAAATTTCTAAAACATTAGACTTTTTCTGCAATCGAAGCTGCTTTGACCAAGATTCCGATGCCCCGAGATTTACAATTACGTCTGTAATTTTGGACGAGGCACCCATTAATTTCAAAACATTTCATCACTTCATCACCAACTCACGAAAGAGCAAAACGTGGTTTTCAAGGTCAGAAACTGTTAGGATTCACTCTGGTTTATCAATATCATTACAAGGTTTACACAGTTAACCAGACATCTGGCCTCATTCCGATGAGATGATTCTTAGTTATTTCTAAAAGGAAATGTATGGTTTAGGGTTTTTTCTCGTGCAGTATACATTTTCCGACATAACGTTAGTTCCGATTGGACTGCATTGCCAAAGTAAGTTTTTGTCACTTTTATCCATCATGATTAATTGTAGATAAACACATCGTTTTGGCTTATTGGAAGTCAGCTCGATTTGGAAGTTAACGGCATTATGAATTGCTAAGGAAATGTCGCGTTTAATGGCAAACCATTTTACCTTTTGTTTTCTCATTCCCTTTATTAGTAAAACGAGAGTCTTCATCACTCTTTAGGAGGATGGCCACTGTAAGCGAAGTGTTGTGAAATGGGGAAAGTTGATCGAACGGGGCAGGATTCGAACTCCATAACCTTCACGTTGGAACCAAACGCGTTTATTTGCTTGATCGTCCGGCCGATTTGGATGCCTTCGCAACATCCTGTTTCTCGACTTGATAGCCTACAAATGGTTCATACCCTGATTTTTGCGATTAGCCAGCTTTCTGCAACTGTGGTCGACCTGCATCTGATCCGGCTTTTTATCAGTTAGAACTTTTTGTACAGTAAAATGTTCAGAACCAATAAGATCAGTTCTAGTCAGCGACGATTTATTACACTCTGTCCGCCCGATTCGAAATAGGAGTTAAATACTGCATTCAACGTTGTTTTCGGGTGTAAACTGATGTCAGTTCACACCTAATCAAACACAGGTATCCAATTGGTGGTTTCGAAATCCTCCGTTTACTCCGTAACACTTCTATGCATGAGTAGAACCCAGTCCATATTAGCTTACCAAATTAGTTTCAAATCACAGCCGGGAATTTGTAACAACCATTTTGTACCTTGGTCATTTCTTCCACTCGTTATTCTAGGGTGATCTTCTAAGAATCCGTTTCCCTTGTATTGTAAAAGAATATTTCGGTTTTCGGTACGCATAACTGGCAAATTAAAGAACACTACCGTTAAAATAGGATTTTCTAAAAGAAAATAAAACAGCACTAAGAATTCACTGATAGTTAAGTACGCACGAAGGCTTCCATGACAATGAAAGATGTGTTAAATAGGATAAATGCCTATGCCCACATACATCGGCTGATACAAATTAAGAATCTGTCTCTGTTACCGAACATAGCATATTGAATTCCATTTACTCACCGTTGGCACTGTAAGAACCGGAACTGACAGCTATGCGGATTTCTCGAATGTTTGCGATATCGACACCGAAATCGATTAGAAGCCAGTGAAATCCCTCGATATCCGGATGCTGTGCGTCAGTTGAGAAACATGTCGGCGTGCTCTCCAAAAAGTCCACATCGACTGCGTAGTTGGGGTCAGTTCCCTCTTGTACGGAGCTGCCGTACACATTGGAGTTGAATATGCTTGGCGAAAAATAATCTGCGGCCCAGTGGGTAACATGAAAAGGCACGAAAAAAATGAAAAAATTGTTACAATTTTCCTTTAAATAAATGTGGCCTTGATCACAATTAAATTTTACATACCAAACACCATGTTTTCAATTTAAATGGTAACCGGGTTGTCTTCAGGTCATCTGCGGAGACTGAAAGTGATTTACTGAAATAAATTGGCAGGATAGAAAGTAATGAACACCACTGTCGTTTTACGGAATTCAGCAGAATGAAAACCCTTCGGCATTTTTATGATTACTTAAATTCAAAGCATACAAAATGACTTAACTTACATTTATTGCACACTTAAAAATAACGGCAAACATTTCATTCTAAGTCTTTTCTCATATTATTCCAGAATTACTACATAGCTTTTTGGACTTGTACAGAACTGAAGAAGAAGGTGCCTCTGTCCCACCAGGCTTCTGTCCTACTCATTTCCAGTGTGTTTCCCTTCATCCTGCAAAACAAAAGTAAGCCAATGCGATACTAGGAACTAGTTACCGCTTCTGTCCGATCGAAACGGAAATTAAAGAAACACAAACGAGCTCATGTTTGTTCTTGAAAGGCAACCGGCAAATTGAAGATTGCGGCCACAATCTCTAGCTTTGTTTTCCATTCCGCAAAGGATAAAAACCCTCAGGCACTTTCGTGTGATTGGAATAAAGTTTCAGCACTCGCGCCTGAGAAACGTGTGTTTCAAAAGCAAACAGCAGTTGTCCCTCTTCTCAAGGTAGAAACTTGGTTTCCTGGAACTGATTCTCTACCATTTTCCGACGAGTCAACAGGGTTGGATATGATCCATTTTGTGTAGTCGACAAGTAGTTTCAAAAACAAGATCGCAGAGAGCAAGCTTTCTATCTTGCCATTAAGACTTGTGAAAAGTGCCTATCACAGTCCAGGTCAAATCAGTCACCTTTCTCTAGTTGAACTTCACCAAGTCTATCTATGCTCCTCAACTGTCCATTAAGACGTCGTGGAAGCACTTGCCCTGTACGGCTGTTTCATCCTTCTTAGGAGTCATCAGCGGTGCATATCCACCACGCCCGAACTGGGACGAACATTATTGAGTCGAGCGCCTTAGCCATTACGCAACCGGGCAGGCTCTCAACAGCTTGCTGAACTTCATCACATGATCTTGCTCATATCCGTGACTGATTTGCACGGCTACTGGCCGCTAGCTCAAAGCAATTGACCCCTGCTGTTAGATGACTTCTGTTAAGGTAGCATAAGTACGACGAATTGCTTCGACATGACCTACACAGCTTGGCTACTTGGTATACATTAGTAGTAGGGTTCGCGTCCCAGTTCGGATGCGGTGGATACGCACTGCTGCTAACAAGGATAAAACAACTGTACAGTGCTTCTATTGTTTCTTAATGCTCAGTTGAGCGATGATGTCACACGGTGAATAATTTCATGAAAACATTTGCACGCCTACTACTAACACACACCCGTTTATGTCACGGGGGATATGGCCGTTTTTTTCGGATGTCGTACAACTAATTATCCCGAAAGAGGCGACAATAAACAAACTGGTATAAGTGATATGATCGTACTGGCTCGAAATTCGGGGAATCATTTGTTGGGCAAAAACGGAATGGTACCATCTCACTCAGCAGGTGGTGAGCCTGGATGGACTACTATGAGTAGAACAGAAATAGACCGTTTTATTTAATCTAAGGCAGTATTAATGATGCAATACACTGATTAGTATGGAGCCTCCGTAGGTAGTTGGATTATGTACCGTTTATTAGCAAGCCAACGCATTTTACGTGACGTACAAAAACGAGATTAACGCTGCAAAACGAGGGAAAATCGCTGGTGTTTGAAACTTGAAAACTTCCTTGTTCTTTGAATCGAACACGATTACGGCTCTGTACTACACTTTATGGAAGATTTCCCTGTTCCTGATGATATATTCCGCTTCTTTATAAAACAACTTCAAGAAGGAAGTTTGTCAACCTATTGGCGTCACAAACAATTCACTCATTTTCTTTTTGCTCTCATCAGAAAGGATTTGTTCAGTCAGCCCGCAAACGGCAATCTTCATCATGAGTCCATGATTATCGATTAAACGAAATATTTAAAACTCGTGCTATGAGCAGTAATCGCGTGTTAGTGGACGGGAAACACTAATCAGGTAGTTCATAAATGCTCTCGCTATTAGTAATTTCTGTCAGGTTCAAATGTCCGGTACGTTGAGGTCTATTGTTTTCTATCTTTTACTTCATTATTAATGAAATGGAAGGGGGGTCGCGGCCAATGGAAGGATTCGAACTTTCGAACATCATTTCCAAATGTCATGACCCTATCGGCTTGACCACTGCCGGTTACAGTTAGTTCACAATTCTAAGGATGTGTGGCTGTGTTTATGTGTGATTGATCAGTTTCTCACACGATCAGGTTATAAACCACGTGTTGGATGTTGAGAAGTGTGCTAAGGAAGTTTGAGCATCTGAGCAAGTGGTTTCTGAGACCACATATGGGGGCTATGCAAAAGCATATATACGGCTTCGGTTGTGTTTAATATGGTGATGCGGAAAGTGCTTACCACGTTGACTGAGTGACTTGACTCAACAAGTTATGAACACACCACGTAAGTGTTTACCCTAACTGTTCCTGTGCCCGACCAACCCGATTGGTGTTCGAAAATACGATCGGACAAACGCCTGGTGGAACGGCCAGAGGATTAAATGAATGAACGCACACAGAATGAGGTTGCACTTTAAACACAGTCGAAGCCGTGTGTGTCCGTTTGAACAAACCGTTGTGCGTTCAGGAACGATTTGTTCAATTTCTTGAATTTTCCTGGCCGATTTTTCATCAACTAACAAGTGGTTGCCACCTGAACGAGTGATAGATTGATCAATCGCACAGCACACAGACGCGCATTCTAAGAGTTGTGACTGTGAACCGACACTTCCATTGATTCAGTCCTTACCATACTTAATGTTAGGTACTGGCATGTGTACGAATAAATGAAAATGAGCTTGTTCGCCACGTTGTGTTGTTTTCGATGTTAAGTTTACTGAATCCCCAAGCTGCAATGTGTGGAACTCCACATGTGTTTAAGTACATCGGAAAACAGAATTGGATTTGTTATCCTTAAATAATTGATCAAGAACAGGAAAGATGGAAAATAGATTTGGGATATTGGATCATCTGACGAAAAATTTCCTGATCCCTTTTGCGATTTCAAAATTAAGCTCTTTATTTTATGGATCTCGTCAACCCGAACAACAGGGGCTCGGAAACAAATACCTGCTTTTGGGAAGTGCTAATTCGACTTATATTTTGTTGACATCAATTAACAATAAATAGGTAAAATCCCATCTATTATTCATACCTAAATCACAATGGATCGCTAAAATCGGACTTTTCTCAGCTGAAGTTAAACCAATTTTTCTAACCTCCTAACTCTGATGAATGACCTCTTGGATTCCAGAGCAGTCAAGGGGTCACGCACCACGACACCATCACCGCGACTGGCAATAAAGTTTACTTGTAGGACACAATCTATAAGTACTCTTAAAATGCCCAAAAATGTTGTTTTGGCTAACGTTTCGTCTAAGATTTCCATGTTCTTTGGCCCACAATACCTAAGAATATAGAAGGGTTTGTTAATCCATATCGTTTCTTCGTCAGTTAAGCTAACAGATTGCAGTGTGAGGTAACTGCCTAAAGCCGGACTAAAATAAAACAAAAAATTCGTGATACCACACCAATGGTGACGGGATGGATGAAGTCGAAAACTGTCTATCATATCAAGAGACTTCATGAGATTGTTTATCTCATATCCAAACCAGCGAGCATGCTAACAAATGGGGTGGCGTGTAAATGACAGTCGAAAGAGTAGCGTAAACCAGGGGACAAAAGAAGCTAGTTTGTGTTAATTTTCCTTATCAAATTGCCCAATGTCTCACCCTCAACACAACTGGGCGGAAACCCAGTTATGATTGTCCCTTTAACAAACAAAATCGGGAGTTTCCCCATTCGAATACGGAATGGTCCGAAGCATTACTCTGGTACCGATAATTAAACATTTTCCCGTTGATTTGTCCCGTATATTTATACATATCTCAAAAATAAGAAATGATGCAATGTACCTTAGGATCATCGTCGCAAACAAAATTGGCAATGACCACGTGTTCAGTTCACCACAACGGTAAAAACCACTGCGATAGTGCCATTTAATCGTACGCTTTTACTTTGCTTCTAAAGTTTTTCTACTGATTCATATTCTAAACAATTTATCATAATCTTAAAATCATTCACTGTGTGGTATCGATGCGCTCCTGACTACCTGTTATCGCGAGCGCACACACACGTAGATATGGACACTGCAGCGCCGTTCCATTTCACTAATCCGGGTTAATAATCAACATTGCATGATATGTGCCAAATCCTCACAATGTCTGCAATTCCAATGAACTAGTCGAAATAGGAAGTGTTAACGAGGATGAAACAGCTGTACAATGATTCCATGGTTCCTTTGTGGTCAGCTGAGCGATGATATTATTTGGTGAATCATTTCATGGCCAAGTGTTAGTCGTCATATCACATCCACCAGATTTAAATGTTTTGCTTAAATCCTAATATGGGGAATGCAAGGTTCTATTTTCTGTGACTTCTGAAGAATCCACAGCAGTTTTCGCCCACTAGGCTTGTTCATTTCGGAACGGGTATGCCGATATCGAACCACGGAATCATGTCGCACTTTCTCCTGGTAACGCTTCCCTCACCACGACTTACTATGATATTGATCAGCGTTGTTATTCGTCATCAAGTAAAACCAACCAAAAGAAAACATGCTACACGTTGTCGCACAAAACGGAAACAACATAATTCGGGCAGCAGTTTACAAACGTTTGTCTCTCAAGATTCACAAGCCATTTTACAGAATATGCCGACCAGGTACAAATTCGGTAGCCGACTAGCAGCACCTTGGCACAAGCTACCGAAAAGACCGTAGTCCTAACTGTCTAGTGAATTTCCAAACTGAAATGTATCCACGATGCCAGGGCGCGTTGATGTGTTAGTATTTCAAATACGTTTCTTTTCCCCGCAACTCGACAGTATGGACAACGTGATGTGGTCTAATTTTCAAGAAGCCTGTCATTTAAAATGACTAGTGTGTATCTTATGCATAAACTTGGATTTAGTTGGAAGGATGTGTTTTCCTAATCAGTCGGAAAAATCTGTTGTTGTATGCGGTTTGTGGAAAGATCCGACACAAAACGCATCAATGGCACAGCAAGATCAGCTGACGGAAAAAAAGGCGATCAGCTTTGTGTTCCTCCAGAAGCACTGATGTTGGCCTACTGAAAATCGCCGCCAATGGTTCGTCGTTAACGATGTTGTCGGTGTTCTCATTTTTGTCGTTATTATCTAGATTTAGTTTCGCAGTTCTAAATTTTATGGTAAATCACACAGAATGTAGAGTGTTAGTAGAGCTTCTTTTCTGGGTATGAAGAATTTTGCGAAATTCCGGCCAGAAAGAGTACAGTTGCAAGCCGTTATGACTCACACAGAAATTAATGCATCACCAAACTACTGTGCCAGTCAAGTCAAAATACGTGCTCTTCTACTTGTTCAGGAATCTAATTTGGCAGTTGCATGTGAAATGCATGTGCAACTTCAACGATCCTAATCCCACTCCATATCAACAACTGGATCTAGACATATAAATGTGTCCCTCTCCCGCGCATGCAGTGAAAACGTGAGATTTTATAACAATAGAATCAACTTTTTGTAAGCAAATTCCACTGAAATGCAGCCCACTGTGTTACATTTAGTACTGCAAGATACTAAAGTCCGTCCTGACAAACACCTGGCTAGTGATACAACTTCCAGTTGGCACGGTTCTGTGTTCCTCATGCCATTTAGCCGTAATTTCGTTTCTCATATTCACACTTCTAGCTATTTGCCTGTCGTTATGCAAAACAAAAATTTCGTCTGAATTCCTGCAAAAACATTGTTCATTCGACCTACAGAAATTCTACAATGAAGTGGTTGCCGAAATTTATTTTTGCGAGTTTTCGCGGAATTTACTCTATCCCTGGGCATCCAAAAGTGGTACAGAAGCCAAAAGACAAGTGTTATGTATGTGTGAGTTCCAATTCCGGCAAGGCACTACACCATCTTTTCACTTCAAATTTTTGGGGAAATTTATCTCTGGAAGCTAAACGGGCTGCCGTCAGCCTGAAAAACTATAAAAATATCATCGGCATCGTTATCATGGCTGAATAAAAACTGATAAGCCAGTGATTCTCATTGCATGATATGTTGCTATTTCTGATGGGTACCGTTCACCTGTCTATCAACTCAAAGAAAAGTACGGAAGGTGATTGCAGTTTAAATGACATTTTAGTTACTCTGGTTGGAGAATTCTCTGATCCCAAAGATGCTGCGACAATGTAAGCTACCTACCGGTAGGTATACGGCTGCTGCCGAATTAATTTATAAGCAATAATGCTCAATTTAGAACGGTGTTGGACAGTGTGTCCAAAAGCGTATTTGATATATGACTTTAAGTTTGCAGTATTCTCGTGAACTAATTAGCCCAAAATTGGGTTTCACCGTTTCCGTGAGCCTGCGAATGTTAATCGGAAAGGTGAGGCATGCTGTGAGATCCTGGCGGCAATAGACCATGGGCAAGGCTAGTGTGACATGATAAAGGAAAATTTTCACCCGTTATAGAAACTGGAGATTAAAGAAGCCACGTAGGTTAAATTCACGAACAATCTAGTAAATCTGTGTTAAAATATATATTAGTATTACAATTCTATAACACGTATCCGATGAAAAAAGTTGTTCAAAACAACGACTTGAATGTTCGCAATTTTAATCAATCCAAAATATCCGTCTATCACAAGTACCAATATTTTCGCAGGGTATCAAGCACAAGAAAAAAAGAAAATATTCGCTAGATTACGACAAAGATGTTTCATTAGTGACACATCCACAGCAAGATCGAATTTTGAAATCCAAGCTGGAATGATATACAAAGTTTTCAATTATCTCGGCTTCACATTTGTGTGCAACCGAACATGTCTAGAAAATTACAGATGGAACTGGAGTTGTTCCGGCAAGTCCGACCCCCATTTGGTAAAACCTTTTGCTCTCAGTGAAAAACTGTCCGTGAAATCCGAGGTTGAATTGGATTGTGGGGTTGGTGAGTCAGTGAGGGCGGCGCCGTACTTCTGGTAGTCTGCTTGCAGGCACGACTGAGGCAAATCCCATTTGTTCGAATAAATGGCCTTACTTTATGAATGCAGACCGATAGACGGTCAGACAACCAAGCAAACAAGCCAGAAACTTGTAATGGTTCCCTGGTTGTTTCTAGTCTGAAGATTTACTCGCTTAATAAAACATACGTTCACTAGTATGCCCACTGACTAACTGGCAGTTGGAAATTGGGGTAGCCTGTCTAGGTAAATTGGGAGCAAACAAATTAACACTGTGACTATGGTATGCATCCGAAGGGTGGTGAATGTAGCCTCTCCGCGCAACGAAACAAATAGTGATCTGGATAGAATTGAAATTGTGAACTGTTCAACTGAGGATTCACGAGACTCAAGCAATCCAGAAACCTGCATAATCCAGACATCCACAAAAGACCAAGGACATGATTCTACCTTATGCGCTATGCAACATGCATTACATGGTTAGTCCACGGAAGATAAGCACCACGCAGATATGCCATAGTACGATACATGTCTGTTCACAAATCTCTGGACTAGTAATTAACCACCAGTCTATGACGAATCCGTCATCCTACGTTATGATTATATTATTCTTCACGATAAACGTCCGCGCCTTCACGTTGAAGTGGGCCGAATTTTCCGGCTGACTTTTGAGTGTTTTTCAAATAACAGATAACTGAGTCACGGCTAGAACATAAACTGAGACAAGTCGTAATCTCTATTGTACAGCCGAGGATACACAGCATCACATGGCACTAGAAACAACCCTAGTCGTAGATGAGTCACTCGGAGTCGGCAAGGTTAATCCACGACTTTGATGAATCGTGCCATGTCCTAATGATCTGTAGTTTTCTTATCCACAATACTAGCCGGGGTTAAAAGTCATCAAAAACTGAGAAATAAATTAAAAGTTTACTCCAAAAAGGCAAACGGGGCACGCATCGAAGTGTGTATATGCATTTGCTGGCTTTCATCAAAGATACCTCATTTTTGTCACTGTGACAAGCAATCAAATGTGCACTCAAAAGCAGCACAATTCATTCAGAAAGCATTGCGTATATATGCAAGTAATGACTGATAAACCCGGAGAAAAGCTCGGCCTATGATTGAAACAACTTCTCGGTTGCCTTCTCATTCTGGCTGTTATCAGTCCCACTGGAAAACTGTCAGCTTTTATAGTAGGAAAAACAAATTTGCTTTATGGCTTTTCAACCCAAATAACCCGGTTATGCCAACCTTGCCTTTTTTAGTATCCGCATATTGGAATTTAGATATGATAACGAAATTTTGAACGACGATGCCAAATCCGCATTGAAATCAGTCGACTTTAAGAGCCAAAAGCGACGTACAATTTGGGGAAAACCAATATGATAGGAAGTTGTCTCAACGTGTACCTTTGCCTTCTTTCATAGTTGAAGCCGTCGCCGACCGGAGAAGTACTCAGCTGGCTGGGAATCTGACTGCTGCCAATAGTCGGACGTGTACAAAGAAAGTTTAAAAACAAAACTGTTCTAATATGGGTGAATATGATCCTCAACAACACTTACACCCCTGTTAAGGTCGATGACCAATCCAAGGTTTTCGGAACGGCAGATTTCATTCCTGCTATTAGTTTTCTAAAAGAATCTATCCTTTTTTCAATATTTCGAAATTGGAGTTATTTTAAATATTGCGCGGTTGATAATTTTTGAGCGTCCGCGAAGAGATTCATAAAAGCCCGTTCTGTGATTGGCTAGTCCACACGTCGATCAAGGCCACCCAACAAAACTATATAAATGATAGAGCTCACTTGAATTCCGACTTGTGTTGGTGGGTCACCAATAAACGCGCGGCAGTACTCTGTGTTCGTCTTCTCTCTTCTGCTAGCGGGCTGGGCTAGCTGTTCGTATTTCGCGCCGCTTATTGTTCCGTGTAGCTGCTCATTCAAGGGAGCAGCGGATCTGTCCCATTCGTTATGCAACTATGGGCCTTGAGTCTTGAGCCCGAACACCTTGTGTGTTCGTGTCCTACTAGGCTACAGGCTGTGTGCTCCTGTGATATCGTGCGCTGCGAGTACTTGTGTCTTGTGCTTCAGTGTGTGCATAAACCAACCAAACTCGACAGCATAATACCCCCCCTCGCAAGAAACAAAAGAATTCCTTACGTCAGTATCCCGAAGAATTTGGTAAAATGAAGAAGTAAAAAAATAAGTCACTGGTTTAAGGGCTTAGGACGACTGAATAAAATGTTAACATGAAAATAAATCCCAGCATTTTGCAATTTCCCCTCAACCAGTCAGATCTTTCATTATGCATTTGGCAATTCTTTCCAGACCATTCACTGCTTAAGCAAAAGAATTGCCAAATCAAATAGTGTTATTCCCTGTCCTCGGAAGTTTGTTCGACAGATACACTGGGATGATTGTTTAAGTTGTGTGAAATTATCGCGTGGTTGAGCGATCCATATCATCTCGAGATTTGAGTACGTTTTTCAAACTGTTTTTGATCAGTGATCGTGAAGCCAGTCAGCGATATTGCCTGGTAAATTCCTGCTGTGAGAGAAAACGTAAAATCGCACTACCGTGCATTGATAGTCAACCAGTTGCCTATCCATCGGGGCCAAGTGACGCCTATTTGGGCAGAATTCGCACGAAATGTAACTCGATGGGTAATCTTCAGCGTGTATGATGGACTGTCCTGGGTTCAAGGACTTTAAGGACCGAAGAACAATGCAATGAAACTGGTTTTTAGCTTATCGAGTGACTTCGGAATGCACCAAGAGGAAATCTTTCTCATGTGTACCCTGAGCGACATAAATATTCTGCCCGTAAAAAGTCAATGATTCAGAAGAGTAGGCATTTTTAACAACTGAGTTTTCATCAGAAAATAATTCACTCACAAGTACTGCTAAATTTAGTGAGATAAAAATCCATACAGTCAGTGGTTATATAAATAAACTTACTTATCTATTTGAGACAAAGTCCCTCATGTTTGCTCCAAAATGGCGAACCTTTTAAGGATTTTACAAACTGATAAGTTCCAGACGCCCGTCGGGTTGGCATCAGAAATACGGTCAACTAATCGGTTTATTTATTCGGAGGTGCCTTGCCTGGTGCTATCTGGCCACTAGGTGACGGATGGAACAACGATTCTAAGGGCACAAATTGCCCGATTGAAAAAATACATTTTCCATGTATGCTATTCTGTCGGTTACAGCGAACGATGCGATTTCTTTTCGTGTTCACTTGCAATGACCAATTCAAATCTAATGAGGAAATTTATCGTCAAAAGTACGCAGTAATAGTTGGGTCAAAGTCAGTACATCTCAACACCTGTCAGGTTCCACTAATTTCTTTTTCTCATACCTGATGTTAGGAATAGTTTGCAGGTGGTTCCGTAGTTCAGTTTCTTAGTAGCCCAAAGGTCACATTCAACAAAACAAAAACAACGAATAACTGAAGTGGAATTTTTAAATTCCTGTATCGCTCTGATGATGATCTGAACAGTACCATGTTCTGCCCACGTCGACAATTTGTAGTATGATATCACTGGCTCATTAGCCAATCTGTCGATCCCGTTCAGGCTGAGCAACTTACGCAAAGTCACGAGAAGATTTAGACATTTGGTGCACATTACGGACTGGTGTGTGTGTGTGTGTGTGAACCAAGAAGAAAGCATCAGATGTACGGCGCATTAATCCGAAGTCAAAAGACAAGCAACCAGTCCAGTTAAACTTCCCAGAATCTTTGCACGAGCGGCTACTATCTAGTAGAAGCTACAGGCAATTCAAAAATTTCCAAATGCTCCTGCAAAATTAGTAGAAAATTTGGCTGTTTCCGGTCTCTTCATTTGGATCTGACAACCGCTGATTTATTGTCAGCGGGAACGTGTGACAAGCCTAGGTGTGCCTTATTTTTCTTTGAGATAATGTGATGAATTTGATAAAAGTAATTGGAAAAGAGAACAAATAGTTGCATGCATACGGCTTGTATGGATCATCGCTGCAGATTTATCCCAGGACCTAGACAAGGAAGATCGGGAGAACCACCGTCCTCTTCGTTGACCCATGGCAGAAAAGCTGTGCACAAGTGTAACGAATTGAATAACGGTAATAACAATGAAAGAAGCCAAGTGAAATAAATGTGTAGTGTTAATAAGAAACTGTTCGAAAACTTTTCCGTATTTCTAGTGCTTGCTGATCTTAATGCAAGCTGCTAGAAATTTTTAAATTGCCACTTAATACCATTATCATTTTTATTTAAACCGGGAAAGGATACAGGGAGGTAACGAAGTCGGTGATTAAGAATGCTTGCGGTAACATATTGGGGACATCTTTGCGTATTATCTTCAAATTTACAGTTTTAAAGAACAAAATGGAGCACAGTTTATCCATTTCGGTCTATCATATATTGCGAGACGAATCTATGTCCAGAAGAAGACTGGGAGAATCTTCCAGAATGCATGAGTCGTTTGTAGATACCGGTTGAACTTCACCGGGAAAATTTGTGTACTGAGACCCAGGCGAAAGGTTGGTGAGCACAACAGGCACTTTTGAAAACGTTCAAATTCGTACCCGCATAAGCAGACCAGATGAAACTTAGTCCGATTATCCCGCGGACGAGTTGGAATCCAGTTACCATCGTAAAGATACTTGTAATCAATAAAATGGTGGCAGTAATGTGCTAGCATAGTGGGAACGAATGAGCAGAAACCGAACGGTCTGTCGGGAAAATCCGGTTACTTTCAAAAGGAATAAACGGCCTAACAGCGGAGGACTTGTCACCGGTGACATTTAAAATGTCGTGATTAAAGCTATTTCACAGAAGCTTCCGAAAAACGTTTCTATGGTTGGGATTGAGAGAACTGAGTGCGTACCTGCAGTCGAGAAAAACTGGGCCTTCCTACTCGGCATTAGCCATCTGGACAACAAGGCGAATGCTTGAACAGCATAGCTCAAAGCATCCAATGACAACGCCAAAGGTTCGAAAACGGACTGCAAGGGATTGGGGTTTTGAACGTTATTTGGATATATGATTGAACAAAACGTTTTTAACTGTCTCCAGCCAGGCTAAAATGCAGACAAAATGTCATTTGTTTTCTCGAACTTGGCCTGGTCATGAAGTACTTCCAAAAATCCTTAATGGTTCTGGTTGGAAGACGTTGCAAAGCGAGTCCTTGAAGCACTATACTGTTTGTGAGTTACTGTGCACCTCCTTCATCCACGTGAGGAATGACAAAACCAAAATGGGTCTATCGCATCCGATAAAAGGTGGAAATCTGCACCAAAAAGTCACAAAGCAAGTAGCACATCGTGAGTAATGGTGTCTTTCAAGTAGTCAAACTGTGCACATCCCACTGAAAGCCTTCGTCACACTTAGACTGACTACAATGAGCTCATCTACTACGGTTGCGGCTAAAGGTTGACCAATGCGATGTAGCCAGGAGGACTTGGCAAGCGATAAGGACTATACAGTGGTGTTATTCAGTAGGCGGTTGACAGTACACCCGAGTGACTTAATGGCCAGGATGCTTGATCTATGGAATAAATCTCAATTCCGATTCGACGCGTAGGCTCTTCTGATGGATCCAAGGCGAAATAAAACGAATTTACATTACCTACATGATTTCTTATACCCAAGGGGCAAACACGTACACGGCGTGGTGAATAATTGTGCTTCACTAACAAAGCACTAAAACTCCACCGAGATTTAAAAAATTGTAGCTCGGTCGAACTCAGTATTCGGTCTAGTATTGTGAATAGATAGAAGAGGAAGCACCTGTAAATTCCCCAGCAGAGATTCAACTACTTCGTTCTTCTATCACCAAACCACATCTCTGAATTGTCCAATTTGGATTTTTCTCGAGTGGCCAGTTTTTGAATCCAAAGTGAGCAGCCGGTTACCGTGATAAATGAAGCGTTGAAGTGATAAGCAGTCATGCGGTCTGATGAAATTCGTCTCTACAGTATCTAGAAATGCAGAGGATATCCTGGCAATGCCGTCAGATCCGGGTTTCTTGAAATCGGCTGGTTTTCACTTGTTTTTATCTGTCACACATGCACTACCCTAAGATCTGTTCCATTCATGTTTAGTAAGCGGTCCAAGGTTAAAAGTGTGGATAAAACAGTTGTGCCAGCCATGGTTCTTCCCAGGTTGGCTATCGTTTTGGGATCTAGATTTGCAGTTTTGTGACCGACATTTAACAATAACAAAATCCTTTCTGGATAATCAGATCCCTCTTTATTTACGTTAAAAAATGCCTAATCCATCTCGCGCGGGTACGTAAAAGAAGATTGCACCGAAAATATTGTGTCTTCAATCACCTAGGCGTTTATCATATTTCTCCGAGGGTAGGATATCGTGTGATGTAAGCACTATTTACTCAAGGCTCAGCAGGACCGAATGTTCCGGAATAAAATTAGAGAGAGAATAGGCAAGAGAGATCAATCAAGATTTTACTGAATAAACAAATAAAAAGCTTGGTGACACTTTTAGTTAGCTGGAATTCAAAACTCAAGAGATTGTTGGTTCCAAGTGATATCCTCGAAAAAGCCAGGGGAACTGGATGCACCTGAAGGTGGTGTAATGTCTCTGAAGCATGACGAAATTCATTTCCAAGTCCTACCTGGGAAACAGATAATATAAGCTAGTTCAATAAACAGATTACGAGGATTCCTACGATGATGACTTTTTGCCCGAACAGAAGCGAGGCAGTGTTTGCGATCTATAGGAGCTGTGACTAATGTAGCCCAGAGAGACATCGTCTAATCCCGGTGATGGTGATGGCCGTGGAGCGGGGAGAACGCTGATTTTATGGAGCGGATTCATGATTGGAAACATTTTCCCCCTAATTTCGAGCCGGATAAGCGTTTTCGCACATGCGCCAGTGAAAGCCAGAAATATAATTCACTTTCCATCTAACGTAAGGGCAATTATCTTGTACCAGTAAGGTTGTGGAGTTTGTACGTATTCAAGTGAACTGCGTGGCGTTTGAGTAAACAGAAATTTTAAATGGAAAACAGAGAGTTTAACTTTGTCTAAACGATATTGCATGAGCATGCACGGTACCCAGAATCAGCTTATTTCTAAATTCCCCTAAAATGCTCCTTTTCTTGAGTCAAAAAATACTTCCATGTGAAAGATAGGAGTTACTCCCGACTAACAAGGACAGGCTGTGAGGCGATCAAAAAAATACATATCTATGTCAGTTCATGACTTTTCTCACGCTTCATTCTATTCCCACAAACGTATTTTTTGAATATTTTGTAAACCACACCTAGACTTTAACGGTTGTCGTCCAGTATCAAATGACCGCCAGATCCGAAAGTTTTGCATAGCTTGAATTTTCACTGATACCAAAGTTGGAAGTTATGGATCAAAATATTCAAACATTTTGGTTTGCACAATGATCTTGCTCAAGGTGATTTTTCCGGAGTGCTTTACTAAATATTGTTTTGTGATGCACCAAAGAGTAAACTAAACTAATAACCACTGAAGTGTCAAACAGTCTAAGAATATTGTGCATCTAGGTAGATGCTATTGATCGAAGCTGATTTGACTGTGAAAGCAGAATATGATTGAATATTACGAAAAAATATCCCGGAGAACCCAACTGCTGAAGTGTAACGATAAAGGCGGAATGTTAGAACAATTTGTCATTAGCCTATTTTGTACAACCAAGGAAACCACTGAATTCTTGATATGTTTGGCCTTTTGACAACAGCAAAATACAATTGGGGTTTTCATATCCAAATGCAGTTACCGCAATAGGAAATCAAACATGTAACTCTTTGCATATAGGACGCGCAACATGTGACGCGAATATTGATTGTTTATGTCGGGTAATTACTGGTAAATTTTACGTTTAAAATTCATAGTTGTCACTGCTTATTCTTTCGGGGCATTTGCCCATTTGGTATTTGGCCGCCTATTCCTATTGATCCCCATTCCTGTTGCAGATACTATCGGAAAGAATAGCGTTCAAGTGAACATTTTGTTGCTCCCGTATCATGCAATTATTTGTGCCCCTTTGGAATTCTAACCAACTGCCCGATTTGTATCATTACCGCCCCGGGTTTAATAGCAATGAAATAAACTGTCCAACGTGATGTAAAAACCCTTGCAATATAAATTATCGAGGGACGCACATTAGAAATATGCAGCCCTCGTCAGACTGGTTGAGAATGACAATAAGTCTGAAAATGAGAAAGCCCAAATAACAGAGTTGATCAAACGTTGATCTAACAGTACCTTTTATGTGAGCCAGCTGGTTATTTCCTCTGACCTCATTGTGCCCATCGAGTGTCATTTTGTCTTTTTCTAGATATAGATATCCAGAATCGTTCCCTTTTGGCGCCTTTAGCACACTCAACTTTTGCTGTCATTATCTCGAGGGGGAAAACAGACTTCCTTGTTCCAGCATATTTACACAAAACCCATGACATCAATCAGCGTTCACGTTGGCCGAAGCAAATTCGAACTTAGTTTCTCAAGAAGACGAGTATTAAATATCGCTTAACGTCCAATGACTTGAAACGGATGAATGGTGTCTTAGCGGATACACGGACTGTGACAGTTGCAGGGTCCTTGGATAACATGAAATGATTATTGCCATTGCAAGGCAGATAGACGGATAGATAGATAGATAGATAGATAGATAGATAGATAGATAGATAGATAGATAGATAGATAGATAGATAGATAGATAGATAGATAGATGGATAGATGGATAGGACTGATTGGATAAAAAGACAGATATGCATGTGGGCATCCATATGTTTCTGTTTATATTTGGTTTGTTCCCGCCTAGCCAGCAGCTTCAGAATGAATTTCTCCGTCTATTCTGAATATTTTGTCAACCAATTTCTTTCCGCCCCACTGTTTTCTATAACTCAAAAGCCGTTTTGGAATACAGTTTTTCTTGAATATATCCTAATATTTTTCTAATGTATACGTAAATGGGGATGTCCGGAGAATTTCGAGATCTGTGAAGTGATTTGTCTTCAAAAATATTTATCTCTGAAACAATATACCTTTTCATATTAGCGAAAATTAAAAAATTGCTGTTGCAACTTTTAAAACCTGTAATATTTAATCTGGATGAAAAATCTGACCCCTTCCGCTGCCGACCTTTTGAAATGATCATCATGTCCAAAGCTAATCATCCACCGAATATTTTATCACCTTTTAAAAGATGGAGTTTCGTTAGATTGGTCCCTTGGTGGCATTTTTGTTGGACTAGGCCGGTCGATCCATATTCATCGAGTCTGGAGTAGGGAATCACCGAACTACGCGAAGTGGAGTCAAAATCTGTCTCACAAGTCATTAACTCTGAACAAATACAGTGAAAATTCGAGATCGAGAAAAAATCCGGACTCATTTTTGATGTTGAACGGATACCGAAAACGTTCTGGACAGTGAATAAGCTATCTCCGGTTTCCTTTAAACTATTAGAAAATCAAAGTAAGCCGTTCGCTTTTAATTTTAGTGTAAGCATACAATTACGAGAAAATAGAGTAAGCCTGGTTCTGCGATAGCTGGTGGAATAGATCCCCGTCGGGGTTCATTTAATGATCATGGTGGCCTCCTAACAAACGCATTCGGACTCATTATGCAAACAGAAAAACGTGACTGTGCTGATCTTAAAATTAGTTCTGACGTTTCTTTTCCCATATCACTAGTAGCGGATAACAAGATAAACACAAATCCTAAAACAATCGGAATGAATGTTTAGTAATAGCGATTTGAATGCAAACTGAACGATTTCGTTTGCATCAAATATTACAACCAAGCAACCGGAATTTAAGGAAATCACAATGTTTTACTTCTAATTCGAGTTAGTAAATTCCAGATATCAAGAAAGATTATTCTGAAGAAAATCAATGAGTACACCAGTCTACCTGTCTGCCTATTGCAAAAATGGTGATCACAAGTGAATTTTCGAAGATAATCGATGGTTACCTAGTATCCATGGTGGTCTGACTCAATGCACAAATATTCAAATTACTGCAGTAAATATATAATTTGCAAAATGAGATTACCAGTTGGTGAGTTCTGGATAGGCTGAAAAATCTCACCGAGCTTATTTTCATAAAGCTAGTACCATTAAACATTGTACTGTATAGACTTTTACGTGCAAAATGGTTGCATTTCAGCTAAAAATGCGTGGAAAAAATAAGAAAATTTTACACTCATCACTTTGCAACAAAGAAATACTCATTGAAGAATGATTTGAACGCATTGTGATAGGTTTCTTAGGAAATCGGCTGAAACACAGTTACGGTTTGTCAGAATGCGTGCTGAATATGGGACAGTGAAGGTCCTATAGATATTGATTCTATAGGGTAAGAAACGAAAAGCCGATCATATAGAGATATGAGAGTGGTGCTCTGAAACATCGTGGGATGTGAAAGAACTCTGCGAGCAATTTTTTCACATGCTGATAAGTATTGATCACATAGATTGAAGAACAACGCAGTTAGTGATATGATAGGCCCGGCGTACACTTTTAATGCATTTTCCAAGTAAAGCTGGAAAAATAACAGTAGAAGAATAAAAAAGGATTGGAAAAACACATTGGTATACAAATCGGGAAATGGTGTTTGTTCTGCCTTCTAGGATTGAAGCTTCCTGATTTAAAATGACAACCATCGGAGATTCTTTACACAGGTAGAAAAGTGAGAAGTCCACTGCAGATCTTTACCAATAGTATTTCCTGGATATTTCAAAGAATCAACCCTGGTAAGTGTTTCTTAATTGATGAAAAACTTTTCGGATGGGTAGGCTGACCGAGAGATGGAACGGACATTCGAAACATTTAGTTGTGTTGAGATTCAAATCAGCTTGTGCTGCGAAATCCTAGGTAGAAGATAAGTTGTTGGAAAAACTTTGAAAATCATCGTTGCTTGAAATGGCTTGAGAGAGGGAAACATCATCAGCCTGGTTAAAATGGTGACATGGTGAGCTGGTTGGTAAGTCACGGATGTAGGTAGAGAAGAGATAGGATGAAATAACAATGCCCTGAAGCTGTTTTGAGTTATTAAGCAAGGGTTCTGAAATTTATCCGCCCGTTTGAATGCACTTGGTTCGGTTGGTTATGTAATTAAGTAGCCATGCTAATAAGGGCCCGGGCCAACCAAATGTTTCTATTTTGTAAAATAAGAAACCGTGGAACCGGATTATATGCCGGGGAGTAGTCCAGGGAGGCACAGCACACAAACTTCATTAATGCGTACACCGACTTTCCAATGTGATGATTAAAAAAGGCAACAGCAAACTGGACCTGTTAGATTCATGAGCGAGCTAAACGGTTAATCAGGAGAATACATAGAACTCAGGCGCTTAAGTACAGTAAACCCTATCTACCTAAAGCCAGAAGACATTAAGGCGATGGAACAAAAGCGTTTAGCTGAAGCAGCAGAACTGTTAGATTTTGGGATACAAACAATAGCGACTGGCCTCCAGCCATAGGTAGAACACAAGCATAATAATGTGTTAATCGGTGAAGTGAATGCGCTTTTTGTTAGAAGAAAAGTGTACGGCATTCCTAGAAGTGGGTGGCCGTCATTCAGAGGCTGTCCAATAGGTACATACGGACGGTGGGAACGAAACTGATGACCACTAGTTTTTGCTGATCTACTACTAGCGATCAATGATCCCCCTATTCGGAATTTGCTCTCGATGAACTTTACAAGCAAATCTGGGAGTCCAATGGACTCAAGCAGGTGACTGGCAACAAAAAGTCGCACTAATCAACTAAATTGTCCGCATATATCGTTGATCTGATTTTGTTGGCAACTTAGATGTAATTTGTTGTTTGGATTGTTTGATCCAAGAAGGTGGCGAAACATGAAAATGTATTTAATTGAAGAGGATTTCACGATTAAACTATCTTTTCTGAGTCGGATTGTCAGCGGTGTTAGCCCATGTGTATGGCTTATTGATGACTTCGGCAATTCATTCAGCATCTTCTACTGATTTCTTTTTTGCTCTAACCATTTTCACTAAGAAGAAGTAACCAATCCAGATCTATGAACCGTGGGTGTTGCTGCCTAATTGCAAACATTCTTCCCAGCTGTTACTTTCCGTTCCTTATTTTATCTTTCATCTATTACTTCATTATTAATGAAATCAGCAGGGTAAATAATTTTTCAGGAATGGGTCTGCCGCCAACCGCGGGCTGCAAAGTGGGAAAGTTGACCGGCGAGGGGAAGAATGGTGAACGTAAAATTTACATGCGAACCCTACGGTCTTCTGCGCTTGATCACCGCTGGTAATTTACATGTGCAGAATTATTTTCCGCCTATTTATCGCAAACTGCGATTAACAAGCCGTGCAACTGGGAAATTTCCTGTAGGTCATCAGCGACGCTTGACTGCGTAATCCAAGTGAACGCTATCTATTTGCTTTACGTGCTCCATGCGAATGCTTTCCGTCAAGATCGATTTTGCAGTTGTTGGCACAAAACCGATAAACGATAGTTATCGTCCAGTGCACATGTTCGTCCTCCAGGTAGACCTCTCAATTTCTTCTTTGGATTGTTGTCAGTTTATCCCAATATAATTTAGTCATTTTCCTGACCTAACCACTGTTACCAATCGAAGAAATAAGGCGTACGATACAATTGCTGCAAAGCCGAGACCTAACGATTATCCAGTGGAACCTAGTGCCAAGTAGTCCACAGAAGAACAAACCGTCCACAAACGGCGAGCACGACGGAAACTGCGGTCTTCTTAAAATTATCTTTCACACGTGTTGGTGTTACTAAGCTGATGAGGAAACAGTTGTATTTGGTCTTTTAAGCGTACTCGGTGATCGCTTTTTCTACCGCATGGACACAATAGAAGTCGGTGAGCGATTCTCTACAGAGAATGATGGTGCGGTTTCCACCAAATCCATTTACATCTACACTCAGTCGTATAAGGAATCAGAACAAAACGGACAGTTAAACCACGATTTACTTGAACCCAGTTCGCGAGAATAATGTCACTCGCTAAGCCTAGGCGAATGAGTTCATCAATTGCCCTATATTTGACCTATCAAGGCATTGTTTTTGCCTGATATATAACAGTATAAACATACGATTACACGGAAACTAGACAGAAGCCATTCTCTGTTGCAAACCAAATTTACGAAAACAGCGCTGGTGGACTATCGGTTTGGCATTACTCTGATAGCCCTACGCTTGGGCGTTGACGTTTGTTGCGCGACTTATCACTCAGTCGAGCCTTCATTGAGACTTTTATAGTAACTTATTGTTTATGTGCATTGTGCAGATGCGGAAAAGTGATCTTAAACATATTGTGAAGATCAGTGTTTTGAACATTTCGTTCCAAGTTATTGCGGAAACTGGGACTTTAAATTGTTGCCACGAATGTTTCGTTTTGGGGTTTGCTGGACTATGAACAGTTCTCCCGATAAAGCCAGAATCCAAATCAAATTGGCATTTTTGTTTGAAGGTAATAACTCTGTGTGGAACTGTGCTTAAATTCGATTAAAAAATAGTAGCACAAGACATTTTTCCGGTAAATGATTTTTGTCACTAGAATCTGCTTTGAATCTTTAGGATCGTAGTTGGATGATAAGCCCAGTCAAGAATACTTCGTTTATTCACCAGGCGATTTTTATCGGTCGAGAGACTACCGGGTATGCATACCCGACATGCGGTAATAACCGCGAAACCGTTCGTACGCTTCCGGTGTAATTTCGTTCATCTAACAGCAGGCAGAACATACTGATGTAAATGATTTTGGGTTTAAATCTGTCTGGATCATTTTATGGTACAGCATACGTGAAAACTGAATCAATTCAAATGCGATTTGTTTGCACTTTAGGGCAACAAAACGGCATCAAATGGAAATACCGGGACACAAATCGCATTCACTCTTCAAATTTATACGTACTCCGTTAGTTGTCCAATACTCTATTATTTATTTACTACCAAACTACACATGCTTCAGCCTTGACAAGTTTGGACAATTAAGTTATAAGACAGTCATCTAGTATGGAATATAGTATAAAGCTAACTAACAGATTCAAGCAGAATGGATGCAAATGAAGCCGTCAAGTTTTGCTTTGTAGAGTTCAGAAGTTCAAATCGCTCACCGGATTTGTTTCAAAAACTCAGATGAGAACTTTTCGGTCAGACTAACTGCACCTTCTACCAGCTTACAAACGGTATTGGGTAAATGAAAATCGAAGAGTGATTATCACAAATAAACCCTCGTGGAACCAACATATGCGCAAAATAATCGTTGGGTGAATAGTTCACAACGTGTGGTCAGATGTGTGTTTGTGTCCAAATGGTACAGTTTGTTTGCTCTAAGCTACAAACGAAAATCACACTCGAACTTTTCTGACTTCCACGGATGATTCTAAAATCCTCGACTCACTCCAGGTAAATAAAAATATTCAGCTCATGACTCAGTATTGTATCACTGTTCAGCGTATTCCCAAAGCCCAAAATTCTTATGAGACCTTAGCGCACGAACCAAAGAGTTGGGAAATTCCATTGGACTGCGTTAAAATGTATTCAGTCTTTCGGTAAAAATGTCGTTTATTTTGGTTTCAGCTTTGCATCCCGATTGGTTTGTGCCGGAATGGAAATGTGAACAACTCCGCTGTTTGCGAGGAAAACTGCACGCTTTGGTCACTCTAAATCTCGTACACTGCAGAATAGCAGACGAGTTCAGCCAAGAACGTAATCCCCTATCGTAATTCGGGAAATGGTAACGAAATCTGATGAAAACTAGTGGATATTTTGTGGACTCCGAGTACCACCTGAGTGGTGCAGCCCTCAAAATGAGTTATTCTTTTCTATCTGATCCTGAGTCAAGCTGCTTTGTTTTAATGGCACCAGGTCACTGTTCATCCATTGCTCAACTACCATTAATAATCTAATTCCGAAAAATGCCTATTCATGCTCATTGCAAACGAATTAGTGATTTTTAGTTGATTATCACATGGCATTGTAAATTAGAAGACTTCCTCTGCGGAGAAAATGCAACAGTAATTCCATCACAGACAGCCCGCGGGACTCTTTAAACGAGGAAACTGGTGTTTCCGAGCTAAGTGTATGATCTGATGGCTGTCTTGCTCGTGACTTGACTGCTTGCCATGACGCGTTTCAATGGCGTTCGTGATGCGTCGTGGCCTACTACTGTCACTGCGTTAAAGTATTATAGATTTGAGCTTTTATCCCGCTGCACTGCCATCCAAATTGTTGTTAAAACATATTTCAGTGACTAATAAGAAGCATGCAGCAGTTGGTCTAAAGTGTTGAATATTCCAGGTATTTCTCCGCAAGTACGTTGCGAATCCCAAACTGGTAAGATAACCCATTTTCGGTGCATTTGGCTACCGTTAGGATTTTCACCAGTGTAACGAGTGATGTATTACTGAAATGTCTCGCCTTACAACACCAGGGTTTGACGTTGCGTGCTGAACGAAGTGATGTGCGTTTCTACCCGACCATTGAGAGACAATTGGCGTAGATCGTCGACTGGAAAGTTCAATCCATTTGTTTATCTTGAACACACAGTTCTGTCCGGTTGCGATAAAAATGCATTACCGACAACTTCGCAGTCCTGTGTGTTCCATTTTGAAAGGAGCCATCGTGACACTCCGACCTCGATTAGCGATCGCAGATGCAAATCCGGAACAGATGCCTCGTAATTGTCGGTTAGTGATCGAGTTACTACGTACCAGTCATTTAAGTGATCAAATACTCACTCCACCGGGGGGTTGGGACGGGAGAATTGCACCGAAACAACGGTATCAATTACTTTCACCCATCTATTCAGCATTATTCTTATTATTAGCGGTCAGATGACTTGCCAACCACATTCTTCCGTATTCGAAGTTCCATTATGTCACCCACTAATAACTTGGAAGGGGTTTCGAATAAAATCATCATGAAGCTTGAACGTTCTGCAATAATGAGGTGGGATACAGACCCAGTGTCTTGATCTAATTTCACACAGTAATTCATTTGAACGACATCTTTTCGTGTGAAAGTATTTTTCCATTTCACTTTTGCTAATTTAATTTTACCTTTTATCCTAGGTGCACAGGAATGGTATCATCCCCTCCCCCACCCCACTTTTTCAACAGGGTCCAAGTGACTGTTAGATATTTAATGTAAACTGAATAAAAAAACTATTGTCACCGTGATCTGTTTATTGTTCTGGTTTCAAGACTAGGCCAAAATACCCAGTGAAATTTCGAGTATCCAGTACGCACGAAAGTTTCGATAAATGTGACTGTTCCGATGAGGATTTATCACTTATCTGTTCACGTCTGTCACTATTTCAAATTTCCTTTCTTATTTTAAGTTCTCGCGCACTAGCGATGTGTGTTTTTGAAAAAGTCTGCTTGTTTGTTTTACTCAGATATTTTGGAATCGAAGCTTGACAGTCGCCTGGTGTGTCATGTTAACTATCGTACCCACTGCGAGCAGAAGGGATGCGTGCACACATATAGAATTATTTGAATGGTTTTTAAAAATTTGATAAACCGCACCATACGGTGTTCGCATTTAGGGTACCAATAAATTACAAACTGCCTATTTTGCTTCTTTAAGCACATTGTTGGTTAGGGAGTTTTCCAGGTACTTTGATCGTCGCAACCAAGCTCCCAAGATGAATTACCTTGCTAAAAGTGGACCCAGTTAGCACATCAAACAACTGAACAATTTTTAGCCCGGCCTAAGCCTTAAGCGGTGTGTTATCGTTGCTAGACTCCCCCCTAACAAACAATATATGATCAACTCAGCGTGAAAACAAGGTTGACATATGTTGAATCTCAGTCTACCAAGAACCGACAATTGGGAAAAGTATATTTCGATTGTGCGATATTGTCAATAACTCAGCTGCCCCGTCATGTTGGAGCCAAGCACTGACAAGGCTTGAAGCTATCTTATTAATCGTTCTGATTTGGCATAAATTGCTAGACAGTGAGCATCTTGGTTTGACAGTGAAGGGACGAAAAAGTACTTTTAAAAATCAACAGTAGGAATGTCTAATAGTTTGAAGAATGTTTCCCTCCAAAGGGATGTAATTCAGCAATAAAGTCCTGTACATTGTTTTTCGTATGTGCAAAATTACTTTTCAGCAGCAACAGATAGTTTTCAATATGAAAAGACGACAAGAAATATGATCGCGGAAACCCAATTTGGGAAGCACTCAGTCACTATGAATAACCATGGAACTGTAAAGTAATAATTCGTCATTAGTACCTTGTTGGAAATATTACAGGACTGTGTTGTCCACTGAACTGTGAAGCGCATGTTCTATGTTGGAGTGCTTGTGCTAAGGAACTTTAAACTAACCATGCGTCTGTAATGTAATTTATTTGTTTACCGTGATCTTGTCGATAGTATGAAGTATCACGTTTTACGGACTTTTCCGTCAACTTCAGAATGTTTATTGCGAGACCGGGTTGGTAATCAAAATGAGTTGAAAATGCTTTATCGATTAGTGCTGTGTAAAAAACGGCCTTTCGATACCTGAGACGTGAAGGGGAACGAAAACACATGAATGCCTGAAGTTAACATCTTAAGTTGTCTTTCGGGAAACCGTAATAGGCTCGCATTGCCCACGACGTGTGGAAAAGAGTGCGGATTTGTCTGATCGGCTATCAAACCAGACGGTCTGACTGATTAATCTCCTCTCCCTCCCTCTCTCCCCCACCCCTTAAAAGCCAGGAAAACACTGACCAAATTTCCCATCACGACTGCATGTCTGTGTTTACGGTGGGTCAGCCATCTTCCGTTGACATTGGCACTCGCATGAGTGGGTGCCATTTACATTTTATGGTAAAGCATGATATTTGAACTTGGACACGCTCTTACTGTGACGAGTTGCTACAATCATCCGAAAATGGGGGGAAAATTCGTACAGTCATCTGGGTTTATCTGCTGAGGTAGTGTGAAGTTGTTCTGCAGAAAACCGGTTATCATAAAGTGGTAAAATAAAAAAACATTTTAATTCCTTAAAGAAGCCGTGAAATTGTTTCACATTTATCAAGAGGCGATTGGCTAACACGTAGAACCCACTTCTTGTGATTCTCACCAGATTCTGAGCGATGAGTAACTCCGACTTTCAAGATCATTCCTATCACATAAGGCCTTTTTTACATACAAAAATCAAAATCAGTCCCCAGCAGTTCTTTTTCAACTTGCTTCAATTTAATATAAACTGTTGATCATATTTTGTTCAGTTAAAAAACAGCAAAGGACAAGGAAACATCTGACGGTAATGGTTAAATGAAAAACACTACATTTACTTCACCCTCCTCTATTAGTACGAAGAATTCTGGCATAGGTTTTTGTTGTCGTCACTTTTTTAGGAAATGCAAATGATGGTTGGACGGTGGTAGACTTTATTTTGAAACATTATCGGCTCCGAGCTTTTCTCATTAAGTCCAAACACGGAAAATTTAGCACTACTCTAAACCACGGGAACTTATTCGCAAATCAATCCGTTTTGAGCGGCCTTCCAACGCTAATTATCGTCTTCAGGTTTAAATGAGAAAAGAGATGGAGGTGTTACCTAGTGCCCACAACGCTGACCGAAATTGGGAGGCATCGGGAGGCGGTGGGTGGGTAAATTCGCGCTATGCCCGCCGATAAATCAGGTCTATGTGAATTCTCCCTCATCCGCCTAGCGAGACTTCCTCACGCATGCATGTTTTACGTTCCGCTGGTTGGGCATGTAACCGCCACAACAGACATGAGTAGATTGAAACAGAGAACAGGTACCGATTAAGACTAAAAAGGAAAGCCGTAGCTGCTGCTGTAGTGAAAGCAACAACAGCAAACAGCCTTGACCACATGGCATTCACGAAGTTCATCAACTTTCACCACTGATGACTCATGTACACGTTCAATCATGTTGGACAAATGTGTGTGCACAACAAGCAAACGTAAGTGGTCGACATCGGAGAATCGCATCAACGGGTGCGGCTTTAGAATTCAGGTGAAGCTGACATTAGGTGGCGTCGTTTGGGTATGGATTGCAAAGAAGAGATATTTCTGCTCTAGCCTACGCAATTGATTTGGCTAGAACCATGCTGATTTCCCGGTTACTTATTGCGCACTTGTGAAAATTACTTTCCTTCCAGGAACTGGCTAATGAAATTTTCACTGCGGTACAATCCAATGTTGCTAACTGGGTTCCAAGTGTAGTATTACTCCTTGGGAGAATATGCCTCCTTTTTCGACTTGGGTTACCGTTTTTTATTCCAACATTATCATTGAAGTTGCAATGTTTTCGTCTGTAAAATGCACTGAAGTTATGCAGCGCCAAGAAGGTTTGAACGACGAATGTGAAAAATGGGTTTTGACCCGCCAAAAATACAATATTCAAATAGACTGTCGTCAAACCATACCAACTACAGATTCTCTGCATCACTTCATGTTTCGTTTCTTGTGTCTAAAAGGGTCCACAATTCAACATGAGTACTATTCATACTTCATATTGGCCCATGCGGTTCTCCTCGACCGATAGAAGCCTTAAGGCTAAAAATACCCAGTCAAATGATGTCATTTAGGAATCTAGCTTCCGGAGCCCGTTTAAATAATTCGTCGTTGAAATTCACTAATCTGATGTGAAATTTTCAGTGACCGACTTCGTCTTCAAGCTTTTTCTCCTTCTTTATATAAGAAGTTTTTATCCGGATGACACACTGTAAGCAAAAAGACATTTATTGAATGATTTAGCGAATAGTAATGGCTAGTTCAGTAGACTTGTGACATGATGAAACCTAATCCAGGAAAGTGAAATGGTGAGTGGAATTTTGAAATTATAAAGAAACTGTATTTATGGAAGAAAATTCCCGTCTTTATTGGGCCGCAGATTTTCAAGTCAAGCCGTCGTAACACTCAAATTTTACAGCTGTTTCTCGCATGACGAATCAAAGCACCCGTGGAAAACATTTCTAGTCTACAACCATTCCGAGAAATACACTATCCTATCTGTCACGGCGGATGAAATTCAAATATCCTGGCGTAATTCAAGTCAAAAACCGGAAATGAACTGAAACCCACTACGTGAAGGATATATTTTTGGCCGCGGGCATGTTATTGTCAACAGCCGCTGTGAACCGAAATTCCGGGGAACTAATTCTACGCAGACGACTTCGAACAAGCTTCGCCTTGGCACAAAATATCATTGGACAAAATACCTCACATCCGCATGGGTGCATTATCAACAGTTACAGGTGTGTGCCTAAGATCACAACACTAAGCAGCCGCAAGGTTAGATCAAGATTTAGGCGTCCTCAGTTCAGTACAGAGAATCTGCCAACAAAATGGCATCTTAATTCTGAGGCAGGTGTTATGACGGGAATATTCTTCTGTTGACACTGGCTCTGAATCCCGTTATTTGTTTCGCCCTCTTTGTATGTGTATGTAACCGACAATAATTCATCGAATAGCTCACTTGGGGCGATTATCCGAATGATGGTAGTTTAGCCATATACGGTGCACCGGAAGCCGAAAATGATTCTGTTCGTTGTTTCCACTGATATTGCAACATCTTGTGTTCTTCGCAATGCAGCAAACTATTTCGCAACTGTTTAAGTTCCAGTTTCCGCAGTGATGTCTGTGTTCATAACAGTTTTCTCTTGTGCGTTAAGTAGCCATTCGAATCCTTCGACGAAATATGTGTAAAAATGTACGTCTTTTGGACGTCAATTTTGAAAACGATACATTTTCCGTTCCCTAAACCTTTGCTCGGTTCCTTTAGCACTTTATTAATTTTGCTTCAGCTCCCCTCCGAAATCTTTCTTTGGGTGTAAGTATGTCTTCAAAATGTCTTAGCTATTTCTCTGGTTTCAGTGCCATAGTTTTTCCATCTTATGTCGATGAATTCATTGTTTCGGGTATCCCTGACGAACTTTTCTAATGACTTGAGACAACTTTGGGCAACTGATTTGCCATCCCCCACAAAACTAGCAATATTTTAGCAAAATAGAAAACTAGCATCGGAACGGATGCACCTCTGAGCCTCAATTTTACGGTAGATTTTCGAAGTACAACGGTAACGTTAAAAAGGTTGGCTTGCATTATCTAATTCAGATTCGAACAGACAGGTATTTAGGTGCCCAAATTCCCAGGTTCACCAATTAGCCGCCTCCTATCTGCTTTTTTAATGGACTTTTCTGAGCCAAGCACTCCAATCGTCCTACGAAGGTATCGTTTGCTAAACTTCACACATTGGACAGTGAGATTTCTCCGCGGAAAAATACTGTTTCCCCGCCAGCATGACCCTTTCCAAGTTTCTCTTTTGAAAGAGGAAAAATGTGAATTATCGGATCAGAATGATTGATTTTTTTGAACAAATCTATTATCTGCCCTTCAGAATCCTACCCCAGGTAGCCAAAATGAAAATGACCTCATTCTCAAATACTCCCTAGGTTGATGTCACCGAGTGCTTTTTGCCGTGTATTTTGTACATTGGGACTACAGTTTTCACTAACGCAAATTTTACACTGCACGCTTTGTTTGGGACAAGTCCACTTAGGCATCTGCTCATTCAACTCCTTCCTTGGGCTGCTTACCATTTTGGGGTTTCGCAAAAATGGTCGTGTATGCAAGGCAATCAAACCTCACGACATTTCCTAAATTTGTCTCATTTGGAACGCGAAAATGCCAAAATTACTCAGGTTTTGTCAAACATTGAGGCGACTTAATTGAAACGTCTTAATGTTTAGAAAATCCAGTCACAACGAATGAGTGATGCAGAAAGTGTTAAATCTGGCAAGAGCCAAAGACTGTCTTCTCACACAGCAGAAATTGTCCGAAAATCTTCCGATTTGACGATACCGTGCTCAAGTTTCGCAACCCTCGTTGAGCACAAGTACTGCGTTCGAACTGGTTCACGCCAACCGGCGGTAAGTCCCGTGAAGTTTACAGGTTAACCCGGAACTCTAAGCGCCTGGCAACTTGAAATTGGCGTACCTCTGTCTTAGAACGTTTTAATGACCAGTAAGCGATCTGATGTCCCTGATAAAATGCCTATCTCATTTCATGGAGAAAACCTGTCGTCACCGGCAGGTTCTGCATCAAGACGGAAAGTCGCAATCAAGATGAACTAGGTAACTAGAAATTTGCAAAGAATTTTTACACCCTGATAGTGGGCTGACTAAAGTCAAATGACGGACAGTATGTCAGTGAGTGCAATGCACAATCAAAGCCGCACGGCGTTCAGCGTGAGTAAACGAGTGGAATTTTGCTAATTTACTTAAACTTCTGTTAGCAGAACTCAAGGATCGATAACAGGTACTCGGTGCTAATTCGCCTTGTCTGCAGTTCACGTGTTGAATGAAGTTTCAATGCCAAGTGGTGTCTCAGAGTTTAATTTTTCCAAACTAAACATACCAAAAGAAAGCATATTAAAACTGATTTGCGTTATTACGAAAACAATGTATGAAATTTGTTTACTTTTGTCAAACATGTTATGACAGTATTATTTTTTTTAGTTAGACACTGGAAAGTCGGAACCTACAGTCATGGTATTCACCGTATTTCGTTTGGTATTGCTACTCTGAAACTTGTCGCTTGAAGGAGAAAGCATCCCAGCTTAGATCAAATCTCTCCAACTTGTAGTGGGCAAGTAGAATGCTTAGAGCAATTTAAGTGCAAATCGAAACACAAAGTAATGCTGTATTTTCTAATCCGTGGGCGAGGAGGAAAAAATCACTGGCAATTATTTTGTGAATTGCTGCAACAGGTTTGCTTTGTTGACAGTTACTTGCGAGAAACCTGTGGAAGCCCACAAAAGTAAAATGAACGAAACCAGATGGCAAAATCCCTAACTCACTTTGCGCGCGAGTAAATCCGAGGACCAGTAACAGTTGGATCAAAAGAATCGATGATGTCATCTCCGATGAACTGAGAAAGACCCGAAAAATCTGCAGTAATTATCACAGTGGAAATTGGCGTAATAGATGCAAAAGTTCGGCCGGTTTCATGCAGGCTGTTAAGCGGTGAGGAATGTTATATCCGGCAACGGACGATTTGGTTGACACAAGCCCGTACAACTATTTCTGAACCAATTTCAACGGAACCGGATATTTTTTATTGAATGAATTCCCGAATTTCGCTTCCAGAATCAGATGAAATGAAAGGGAAGGTTGATGGTGGACAGCTGTTTACCGTCTGCAAGTTAAGCCTTAGACAATCACTATTTTTCACTGTGGGACCAACTCTTACGGGCAATTTGAGAGCACCACGACCGAGTGAAGCATAAATATGAACAGATGTGTGCACACACGCACCCACAGACGCGCATAACACGCAAACGCCCATGCCCAAGGGGCAGATTAGGGATCAGCACGATGTGAGAGATGTATGTTGGTGGTATCAGTGTTAGTAGCAGTACTTGTAGTAGCAGATTTGTTGGTGTTGACGCGGTGCTTGTGGCCGTTGGCTAGATTGTGACCGATCGATACTCCAGTAGGAGCTTTTTCCTCGTTCCGATTGGTTAACCACACCAGATCATTTGTGGTTCACGCGGCTGCACGTATCTATGGGTATTTTTTCGTCCGAGAGCACGAGATGGACAGAGTGATTATACTAAATCCAGCACGTTCTGCCATTCATTCATAAAACGATCACGGCTCGGTACACGACATCACCTGACTGACAGTACCAGAGGAAAATAGGGAACATTTCACTGCCTGCGTGAAACCTTGCTCTTATCACCGTAAACAAATTCGCCGATCCAAAAACCGTCATGACCCAAATTCCGTACGGACCGGGTGATCTATGCAGAATGAAGCCTGTTACTTAAAATAAGCAACCGTGAATACTCTAAACAAAGAAAAACAACCGGATTTGAATTTCAGTGCAGTTTTTTATGTTTGGAAATCTCAAAATATCTATTTTCTGGACTATATCACCGATCTTAACTGGTCTCAATGTCAGATGTTGACAACACTGACTTCCCCTTTGCTAAGAATTAATCATCTACCATGAAGTGGTTGATAAGACGGTCATTTGAAGGTGTGTATCAGTTTTCCAGGTGATAACACAATCTGATGAACCAACTGTCTGGAGGCACTAGGCCGACCTGATTGCATGGATCTCATAACACGTATAACTACCTGTTTTCAGGACTGTATTTGTATTCATGATATGTTTCTCATACTATTTCCTCTCCATGTCTAGTAAGCCTGGCAGTGAAAATTAGAAGGACTAGATTTGATTAGTCATAAGGAACTATGTTACACTGAGAACTGTGCTATTTTTGGAACTTTCTCATATGTATTCGGCTGTCCCGGAAAGACTCAGAAGCAATCACAAAATTAAAATAACCTGATCAATTGCACTTACCCAAGTAACTCTTTGAAATAAATCACCGCTTTATACTTATAATAAAAACAGGATAGAAAATAAACGATTTTTGTTGATTATTCGAGGCACGGAAGGACAGTTTGCAAAGAAGCATCAACAAGCCTTGGAGCTTTTCCGTATTACTGGATTCTGCGTGTTAGACTCTCTCAAAAGCGTACACAGGAGCAATGACAACAGATTGAGTTCCGCGCAATTTTCGCGGAATTTTAAGCCCGATTTCAATGTTGCATTTGCTCTGATAATTGTAAAACTAGACCCAAGTGAATTGGTTTGAATAACAAGGACAAAAGTTTGCAAAGCCTGACAACCCATTTGATGAATGTCCCATTCCGCATTCGTCATGGTGGACGTTTCGGGCGATAGAACTGCTTAGGACAAGATTGCGTCTGCAAATCAGTCAGTGTCGCCTTTGTTCAGGAGTCTTAATTTTTATTTTTAAATAATTTACTTCCTTTATTAATGAAACGAAAGTATACATTATCTTTCCATAAAGAAGCTGCGGTCAGCAGAGGGCAGGCAAGTGGGGAAGTTGACCGATTATGGAAGGACTCGAACCCGCGACCTTCACGTCCAAACGCCACGAACTCATCCGCTTGCCAATCGCCGGCATAAGCAGCCAACTCGGTCCGAAGATTCCCATGCTAAAAAAGGTGTGATATTTTTCTCGGGAAACCAAGACTGCATGATTATAGTGAAAATGCCACCCTTAGTGGTATAGATTGAATGGTTTGAGTGAATAGTTCCAAACATTATGATTAGATTACAATGACTGGGTCTCTTTTTCATGGTCATAGTTTAAAGATAGATAGCACCAATCCATTACGTATCAAGAAATAAAAAAAGATACTGATCTGAACATTTTCCGATCAAACCAAGCTAGATCTCAGGTTAGGTCCAGTAAGTTCAGCTAAAAGGATGTTTGTACGACTAAGATGACGTGATGAGGTGCCACGAGAGGTGACAGTTATGGGCAAAAACCAGTTCTTTTCCCGCTCTTTAAAGCAACCTTTTATCTCCCGGGTAAGGTGTCACGTTCTAGTGCAAGCTTAATGTTAGCCAAAAATGCTCTACACAAAGAACTGATCCAAATACGTTGCGTCGTAGATTTCCGTACCTAATGACGACATAAAAATAGGCCATTTATCCTTCCTGTAAATCAGCTTTCTAAAAGTTCGTTTTTGTAGAAGGTTAGATCCTTGCTCGTTAAACTTTCAAAAAATCAACGAGTTGTCTTTTCTTGCCTGTATTTCCGGCGCAAAGTATGAAGTCCTCAACATTCTGACTGTATTTTAACCTGCTTTTATTCCTGAAGCGCACGGTCTGTTCAATTATACGGTTTAATTGAAAATTACGGAAAAAGAAGCCAAATTGTGCAACTTATTTCTGTTGACCGAAGTTAAGCACACAGGGAGCGGTGTGCAACACTGAAAAATACAGTTAGAAAAATCTATTCAATCAACTTGAAAACACAAATTTTGCTCACCGAGTTTCCTATTAACAACCTCCGTTTACTCATATAACGTCTAACTGTACACAACAAGATTCCCCACAATTTCACCTGTTCTGTCACTGGCAGTCAGGTGTAGCTGATGTATGCCACTATGAAAAGATCTACTGTTTTCCCCCTACGCTGTACTCAACTTGTAAGATGCGGTTATGTTTGATGGTGTCTTCCTATCGGATTTGTGGCTTGGGCTGGACAACAAGAATGACCGGAAATTGTTTCACCAAACAACCGGTAGTAAACTAGTCGTGAATGCCAGTGTGACTAACAGGTTAAATGCGTACGACCACAAATTAAGGACATGCGATAAGCGAGGTTGAAATGGTAATCGGTCGCACCTTGCCATAAACGTCATGTGCTTAGTCGGACAAGACAGCAATCGGCAGTTTAGCAACCATGACTAAGCCTTTGGTTCTGTTGCAAGGGTACCTGGGAATTTTAACTGTTTACGTGTATAACTTTCCAGTTGTTCCACGAGCTTCCGAAATTACAGATATGAGATCCACGTTCTTTTCATTTGCGACTTCATCGAATTACTCGATAACTGAGAATTATTATGCTAAAACTCGGCCGACCCCTACAGAATGATGGTTTCAACGACCCGTTGGTTACCCCATTGATAGAATTTGCAGATATTTTCCATGTGTCCCGGGTTATTAGTTAAATATGTTGAATACGGGCAGCAGTGTAGCCAGATCTATCGGGTGGGCCGTATACCGTTCAAATGTAAAGAGAATCCGAAGATTCGGTACAACTACGTCCCCCCGACGACGTTATTCGGGGGGATCAAAACGTCTGACTGTTTCCACAGTGGATCTTACCCTTATAAAAACCCTCCGAATTATATTTAGTTTTCTGACAACATCCTTCCTATGAAAGAGCTATCTGGGGATGAAAATCCATGCAAAATTCAGGAAATACAAATCTTTCCCTGGGTTCGGCTTGAACTGCGCTGTTTTACTTTACACCTTTCAGTTCACAGGTGTCAGTGAAAATAAAATCTGTCGGATTCTACAGGAACTTCTGCAATCTAGGTCTACTTCTCAGTCTAGCTTTCCATCGTCCCAAGTTCGAACTCTTTACGGGACTGTGAGAATGCCGAAACTTGTTGATTTCTGCGTGCTCGTAATTGCAAACCCAAATAATGGTGCAATTCTTGTGTTTTGTCCTCACCGACCACTCCAAAAGCACTTTAAACTCGTTCGAATTGGCTTGCAATTATTACTATTGACAAATGACCATTGCCGATTGCTTCAGATTAGACAGTCATTCATAAGTCAGATATATGTGGTATTGGTTCTGTAAAACTATTTAGCAAAAGTCATCATGGCGGGGCAGGTGTCAGTGAATCTATTATGCAACTACAGCTTGGATTTGCATTCTTCTTGTTCCTCCGATGCCTCGTATTGACTTCTTCGTTTTGATTGCATCTCTTTATGGAATCGATATATTCCACGGAATAGCATTTCGATGAGATAAGATGATTATTAATTGACCAAGGTTAGCTGAATATATCCGTGCGCACAGAAAAGGGATCATAATTTCGCTTGAATAGTTGAACAGCATTTTCTTCCTGTGGAACGTGAAATTTTGTGGAGATCAACTTCGTCTAGTATTAATGCACTATGCAGAGACTGAAAGCATGACTAGGATGAACAGAAAGCAAACGATTGGTCCTAATTGGATTACCTCCAGCCGTACTCGGTTCTCAGCCATGTGTAAACATTTTTTCCCAACTCAATTTTGCGATTCTTCTATAGAGTGAATAACGGTTACTTAAAGTAACGTTCTCAGCAAAATATAAACGGCATTCCACAGCCAAAATGTAACGGGTAATTAAGGGAAATTTAGTCGTTTGACTGTCTTGTCTGGCAAATGAGACACTTGGTCATAAAAGTCTTGTAAGAAGTTTTGACATTAGTGTTCCGTTTCTCATCGTTTTTCACACTTATTGCGTAGTTTCTCATTAGTATGGCATACTTCTTCATTTTTGCGTGCATTTTTGCATCCTTTCCGAAAAGTTTCTCATCCCTGTAGGATAATTCTTGTCCCTAAGCATCGGTTCTAATCCTGGCCTCGCCTCTCTCCAACTGGGCAAAGTTATTCATACCGAAAGTATTGTAGCCTTCGAATGAAATAAATTCTACGTGTTTGAAAAATCAGATCTGTTTAATAGGAGCCAGCTCCCTTTACTAAGCTGCACACATTCTCGACACAACTCAGCCCTATCGAACTCGTACTGGACTGGGTCTACCAAATGCAAAGTCACGACACGAAAAACATATGCGAAATCGAACACAGGATAATATGGCCAAAAACTCGGGGTTCGGGTAGTGTTGGTACCGAAGTCTGCAAATCATGGACAAATCCCAACTTTGTCGATTAGCTTTATGACCCAAATGTACCGAACTAAAGACAGGAGGCTATTTCATTTAGCCGGAAGTATGCCCAGCGGGAAGCAGGCTCATGTCCCGTAGATGTGCCCACGCGTTTTGATATATCTAACTTCTGAGACCAGCCAACACATCGACAGAATGACGCGTATCTAATAAACTAGGGTTTTGGATGGACAATGCAGAATGGCGCTCGCTAAGGAAGCAATTATTGACCCTCTTCATGGGGTCAAGTAAATCCGTTGTAAAATAAATCAGCTCCTTAAAATCAGTTTGAGGATAATTTTTCACTCCATACCTTCTTGTACGATGAGCAGAGGATCACCAATGGGACTGAAAAGCGTAAATCGTTAAGGCAACCGACAGGAATGCAATCGGTCTAGAAACCCAGTCTTCCGAGATGTCAATGCATGACTTTGCCAACTGCACTGGGTATGCAGCTTTTAAGCCCACCTTTAAATCAGCTTTTCATGCCGCTTGCAAACCATCCAAGTTCAGAATTTGTCACCATTTGTTACCAGAACAGACAAGCAAAGACCGTCCTTAACCGAGAGGCAAATGGCTCACTACCCGATACCCTGGAGAATGGTTACATGAACCAGATTATAACCATTTGCTGTCCGTCAGCCCGTAATTTTCATGTAGCAGTGCAACATTGAGCGTCCAGCTTTGTAACATCTAACGTTGGCGAGTTCGGTCACCATCCAAAGGAACAATTTTACATGGTCACCGAAAAGTCACTCCATTCAGATTACCGAAATGACAGAAATCATTTGGACTACCGGTCACCTGCACCTGCAACATGCCTTAGTAGAAAAACAACTTACGCAATATGAAAACGACCTCTAACTGTACTAGATCGTCTGTAAGTATCAGGTTTGCCTACTAAGGCAGAACAGAGGAAGACCTTAACCAGACAGTGACCAAATTCCCCCAGCTTGGTGTACCAGCTGCTTATCGATTCTCGGTTAACAGGTTACCACGAAAGCTAACGCTAACTGAATGTAGAGGTATTATCAGCTACTAGCAACATCCTGTGTAGTGGGCCATAAGTTAACTTGGCTGGAACTGCATCAGACGCTTGCTTTGCAGAAACCAATCACTTTTTCCAATTACCGAACAAAATTCCGTTCCAGCAGCAAAACCTGTGCGTCAACCAGTGGTAACTATGCCCATTTTAAGCACCCACGTCCCACTGTGGTTGGTAGAATTGCATCTTTTTATTCGTACACAGAATCCAATGCATAATGGATGAGTTGCAACAAATAAACTTTTTCTTCATATAAAATAGCACTGCCATGATTTTCCCCCAACTTTAGAACAAACAATATGTAATCGGTTTATCTATCCTTTTTCGAAGTTCATTTACTGTCATCGTGTAAACATAAGAGTGATAATATGCAGAGTGATTTTCGCCAGTGCGCGAATGGTCAGGCAGTACTGACTGGTGCCATTTCTTGCTTTACATAAATATATATATATATTTATGTCCATATACTTTTGCATACATAAATATACACATATACATAGGTCTTATTAGTAATTGTTACATGGACACTCCGTCCCCGAAGGCAACTGAATAAAGAAATAAATATGGAATTTGTTTCCTTTATTCTCAGAGAAAAAGGGAATCCGGTTTGGGGTTATGACGAATCAATACTTCCCATCCTTACACTAGGTTCGCCATCATGCGTATATCTAAACCTTGACGCATTACGAGCACGCTATGGAGAACGAAAGGATTGATTTGCAAAAGTTTGACCTCAATGTTATTGGAAATCCAGTATCCTTAATCGGTGTCAGTCAATGGGTCCACCATAATTTTTCATTCTTTTGGTCACTGACACCGCCTCCGGCAAGTAATTGTTTTTATCTCAATTGAAAAATAAAATACCGGGGTAAAAGGAATATGGATATCGGCGGAACTGATAAAAATAATACAGGTTCTCCGGGCAGAGCGTTCGTACACGACTGTCGTCTGTGCTTGACTTTAAGCTCGGACGGTTTGACAAACAAGCAATCAGTTTTCATGACTTGATTGACGTCCATTCTCCCGATAGTTTCCAACAAAAACTTGCACATTTGTCCGATTTTCGGTCAACATTTCTTCCCTTTTGTTCATACAACCGTGTGACTTGCACATAGGAGGCCACAACATGTCCCGACCTTCGCATTGGATTCACCGAAAGGCAGTACTCACGCGGACCACGAGAAGATGATTGGTGAATATCGAGTCGGAAAATCAATTACCAGTGTATTTTCAATGCTTTTATTGTGATAGTAGAAAAACAATTCAAATAACGTGTTTTTCTTCAGCAAAATTGTGTATATGCGCTATACGTTCCCATTTAGTCCACTCCAGTTGTGCGCTTGTGCAAGATGGTAGCAACTGAATATGCACACACGAGTTTGAGCGTTTTCTGTGCGCACCTAGTTGACAGCAGGTACGATCTTCAAAACCTCGGAATACCAGCGCGTGATCTTGAATAGTAAAAACATAAATGTCTCTCGGAAAACGCAAAATAGTTCATTTGTATTTGGGATAGAAAGCAACAAAATAATCGAGGGCACTTCTCAGTTCTATTCTCAAAACCGCAATACTTTTAAGGCAAGATTTCACGTGTTTTTTCTTTAATTTGAGCTTTTGTAGCAAAATCATTTCCGCTTTATTTCTAAAAAGAATCAAAAATCCTATAATAAATGCGTTTTGCTTTCGACCGCAAGAAGCTTGTCAACTAGTTCAATCGATGTGAATCTACTTCCTGATTCTTTGGCAAGAAACAGCAAAAAGTAACAGAGTGATCTGATTTACTTTGACAGAAAACGAAGATGAAAACTGAAAGTTGCCAGAAACAATTTACCACTGGGACGCCCATTCAAGGACGAACATTTCTTAGTCCGTTCCAGTGGAGGCGGAAGGCGCGAGCTTATTCTTGCGCACGAATAAAAACGCGATCTAAATTAACAACGAATGCCAAATCTGTTTTCGCACATTTTCAAACTTTATTATGCAAACATAACAATTATCCAACTCAAGGGATACAATCCAGTTTGAATGAGTCCGTTGGAATAAGGATAAAATGACATTGTAGATCGTCTTCCTGCTCACGGAACGATTATCACGTAAACATGATTTGTTCAGCTTTTTTCGACAGATTCACGGAAGTTCGAATCAGCTCCAACTAACGTTCGTAACGATTTATTACTGTTGTTTCCGAGTTTGGTTCTTGTAGCACTTGACGAATGGAGCTTTCCATGACACCATATTTGACAAGTGACACTTGCGTCAGTGAAGCCGAAAACAGTCTTGCGGGGGATATAATTACAAGCATCCAGTTAATTTTATCTGTCACCTGTGATATCCCATCATATCCCTTTGCACTAGCTCTAGAAAGCAATGTCAGTGCAAACTGAAAATTCTCCTTTTTTATTGAACATTTTTCCTATTTGAAACATTTTTGTGCACATATTCGTGCTTGTATGGAAATCACTGAGTTCATCGGTTTTCTAATCACCATTTTCCCAATACTCCCTATTTGTTGGTTTTTTCCTTCCAACGTCGTTGAACTAATTCTGATGTAAAACGAAGATCCTTCACCTTGATGGGTTACCAGTACCCCACTATGGTCAGCCGATAAATACCACGTCACTTCAAATTGAATTTCGTGGGTTCATAACCTGACATTAATGGTCAACTTCTCTATTTTCCATCCGTCAGTCAATCGCCTACTTATTTCGGAATATCGTTGTCATAGACCCAGTAATTAAAGGGAAATGAAAGCTATGCAAAGTGAAACATGTGACCCTCGCTTTGATTGTTTGCTTTCCTTTCGTCCAACCACGATTCGATGTCAGATAGCAGCGGGTAGACAGTGGAATACAACAGTCTCAGTTTGAATATGACCAGTATTACTCAGCACCTTGGGACTATCAACTCTTCAACATTCCCATCATGGGTCTTTATCGCTCGAACACTGTAAATAAATGAAAGCAATCACTTGATAATCCATGTTATTGAGAAACATAGAAACCGTAAAGTTCTTCGTTGTAAGTGCAATATATTATATAAACCAATCCGTGATATTTGGAAACCAAATAATGATTGGCATAACAAAAGAGTTGAAGTGGAATCGTAGATTCCTTTTTTGCCACCAAATTGTTCAGGTGAAAATAAACTGACGTTTTTCAAATAGTTTTATGATTTAGTTACAGGTTAGTCATCAAAACCTGGAGACTCTATCTGCTTTGAGAGCATGAAAAACACAAGTTGCAATAGGCATCCTGCGACGACACCGATGATGATGATTATGACTACGATGGTGACTAGGAAATACCTAGCTATTCCTAAGTAAGTTCGTCTTCTTGTTGCACATTTCATAACGTGCGGCAATGTTTAATTGTTTCCATGCAATGTTGAGTCTGGTCGCTTTAATTTCACTATTAGTAATGATGTTTCAGTTGCATTTTGCAAAGCTGTTAGATGCAAATAGTATTTTTCTTTGTTCATTTCGGATCATCAAGGGGAATTTCCGAAAACTAGGATCCTCGTCCAAATAAGAGAAACTTTATCTATTTGTGGTAGTATATTATTTGGATATCCAGTTATAGGCAAGTGAATAAAGTCTATTATTTATTTTCCCATTTTCTGGGTCTGTATCCAATCTTACAAATTTCCGTTTGTTCGTATCAAGCAACCGAAGTCGTTGTGGCATTGCGTCAGCCACAGAGTGCCAGTCAGTATACAACCCACCCAGGCAAACGGTACAGCGAGATTAACGAATGGCAAGTCCGCATGTTTCACAGAAAAGCGCAGTCTCAAACGTTTCACCACGCAACTTTCGCCTTCACCAGTTGCCGATAACGTTTACACCAGCCCGTCAACGGATCTGCCTCCTGCGCATTGCTAAACAATGCGACCGAACAAATTTGTTGATTGCATTTTGATGATCAACAAGAACGAAAAATTTGGCCATGATATTCTTTAAATGTTATTCAAAGTATTTTTTGCCGGATAAATGATTACAACTTTTGTTCCTGCTCTTGGTCACTTCGTAATTGCAAAATGGACTATCAGGGACTCAGTGGTCGAGAGCTTCCCAGAGGTTTGCACAAATGGGCATGGTAGTTTGGTTACTTGTGCTTCTATTTGTTTCCTGGCATTTCCTTACTTTTAATTCTTGAAAAGTCCAACTTTTTCGTTATTTTCAGTAATATCCCAGGTGCATTTGTGACTGAATGTTAAACCGGTAGAAATTAATTTTGGACCCTTTTCCAAATCTGATCGATCGCGGCTGCACATAAGAATTAGAAAGGCGTAAAAAATGATTTGTGATTTTGGGGAGCAACGCTGCCCGGAAAAATTATTTTTACCATGCACTAGCATTGAAAAAATATAGATAAGTACATCCATATATATATATATATATATATATATACATGCATGCAAACGTCGTCTGCCCACTGACGGCGTACATCGTTTTTCAATTACCCCGCAAACATTGATCATTTCTTTTCCTAGGCTGATATTGACTTGGGGTAAGGGATTTCACTTGGGAGCCGCTGACTAATCATTTTTTGAGTTTGTTTCAATTTTTCCATCAAAATCAAAGAGACTATTTCTGGCTTTGCTCAGGGCACCTCAATGACAAAATTCAGTTTTGGCAAGTGGTATTACCATTTGCATTTGATTTTGCCAGCAGAAAATTAGTGGGCGGATTCTGTCATGTAAGGCATGAAGTTTGAATATTGAAATGACTGATACGAGAAACCCACATTGTCCATGTCTTTGTATGCACAACTCCCGTCAGTTGACCTATCTTCTTATTTTTGTTCAAGCTGTGATCAGCTTTCCTCGTCCATTCGTGCAGAGAAATTTATATTGGCTATCAAATCTTTTTTTGTTGATTAAGATATGCTTATGGTCAATGAGAACTACGGTCAGCTAACCGTTTTAGTGGATGATTTTACTATTATTCTTTCTACCGTTAGTTCTTCTTTTGATGAGTCAATCGTTTTACCTTTCTCGCTTCGCATATGTTCCCCAAAATTTTCACTGCTTGGTGTACTGACAAATGCATAATGATACGTGATTAGATAACAGTTGTGATATTGCTATCAGACGGGAGCTAGGCTAGCAGAAATCTGGGTTGTTTGCAAAGTAGTGCATTCGTGTGATCAGTGCGAAGAACGGTAAAGTATACAGTCAGATCCTGACGACATTGCGGCAATGTCATTGCAAAAAATATCTCACATTTCGGTTCCAAATGGAAGCAATCAGTCGACAGTCCGCTTAAAGCTATACGTTCTAGTCCACTAAACTGCCCTATTTCAGTTAATAAACGCAGCTTCCATTCTCTTTTAAGATATATGCAAAATATTTTTATTACCCGAAATTCTCGGTTTCCCGTGTTTTCTTCGATCCATTAAACAGTAGATTGTTTTTAATGGTGCATTTATAACCCGGACGATTTTCATATCCGGGACCTGCAGCCGTACAAAACTGTTGCTGTCCACATCACGCGACACCCTGTGCTTAATTATCCTGATAGTATTATGCTGCTGCTATCCAGTAAAAATTGCACCACCACTGTTAATTCGACATATTTTTTCAGTTTTCCGTTGCTTAACACATTTAGTCACTCGAATACGTTCAACATTTGCAGTAGTAACAGATGTAACCTGAATTTCCAAACGATTCGCCATGCAGTGTTAACATCCAACGTGCCACTGAAAATTATGGAAACATTGTACTGTTGTTTCATCCTTGCTAGGAATCAATGGCAGTGCAAATCAATTGCACCATAACTGGGACGCGAACCTGGGACTAACGATTGTGAGTCCAATACTTTAACCATTAAGCTAGCCTAGCTGATTCTCAACGACTTATGGAGCATCACCACCAATGAGTTGTTAATTTGCTACCACTAGCCTGCAGTGGCGTGCAAAATCCAGTCAAGTATACGGGAGTTATATAACCTAGTGGTGATGTTCGATGAACCGTTCTCTAATACACAGCGGAATATCATTAGGATTTTCTTGGTTCGCGCACCATCTCGTTCACCGGAAATCGACCGGCGAATCTGACACATGAGATAACCATCTTTTGTTACTGTATTTGATTGAAATGATAGAGACAATATTTGATTGTGCAGTTCACACTTCATTGGAATGACGTAGAAGATCAGGGTTCACTGAATCTGACCTCCATGTGGAACTTCTTCGCTCAAAACCTAAATCGCATCCCTCGATTCCTTCTGACGCATTCCTACTTAGGTATAAAGGGATTGCAGTCATACAATTTAGGCAATAACTTAGGTAATAAATTTTCCAAAAACTGGAATTCGACGGTTTTTCCTAGGCTGCATTGCTCCCATCATGAACTGATTATCGAAACTGACAATGAATCTGGCAGTATATAACAGGGAATCATCGAGAACTGCTGTGGAACTTTAATGATGCGTAAAACTTACTAGAAGGACTAAAAGTTTTGTGGTCTTCAGGTTTAAAAGACGAAGTAAAAAATTCCCAGGCTTTCCCAATATTTTAAAATACAATCCACAGTACAGCAAGAGTTTCCGTTTGTACAGTATGAAACCAAGTAAGATGGTACTGTGAAACACAGCATCTGCACCTGGCTTACATGTCACAGAGCGCTTCTTGCACCTACACTTTAGTCAGGGCTTCTGCGTCCGCTGCACAAAGCGGGCTAGATATTGATACGTGGGCTGGTGCATAGAGTTTCTTTTATATTCAACATTTACTTTATATATATATATATATATTGCCCTCGTTCCTAAGGTTGGCTCACCCCAACTGAGAAAGAATTATCAACGAATCACGATTGTGGTTCTTCTGCGGACTCTCCGACGAAGAGCTTCCGCGAACACTCGTGACACTGAAAACTAGATCCTTCCGCGACATGCCAATATGGAGTGTATAAGAATGTTTGGACAAGAGATTGCCGAGTACGCATACTTGGCGAACAGCAAAAACCGCGAAGCTGGTTGTGTGCCTCGGAGGAAATCTTATTCACTCATCCCGATACTACTTACCATTCTGATATATACATATGTATACATTTAGGCCTTTGGATATACACACATATGTCAGAAATGCTTCTGCATCCGTTGTTTGCACACTAAACCAGATAGGGTGAGAAGCCGTTCCCACTGGAGCATTCAAGGCCTTAAAGCATATGTGTGCGCGTCTCCGAAATGTGCATCTCACAACCTCTAATGTAGTCACTTCTGTTGGCCTAGAAACAAACTCTCGCGCAAATTTGTGCTGTTCTACATCATCTCTATCTATACTCGTTTGTTAATCAACAACAAATTACTGTTTATTTGTCATGTCGGTGCATGCTCCCACTGAATGCAACTTTGTTGAACCCGGAAACTAATTCTTCCAGAACCTGTCACGATTACCCCAAAGCGTGCATTCAGCCAACATCATGGTCGTTCCAAGCGATTTCATTGACCGACGTTTCAGTTCGACAGAGGCAAGAATGCGCCTTGGAGACCCAAATTCTGCCCCGGCCAACCCGACCGACAAAGGCGATTGGCTCACTGAGAGATGTTCTGAACAAACGCTGCTTCTGGCGAACATAGGTCTTTGTCATCAAAGTGACTTCGAGTCACCTGGTGAGTTATTTTTCAGTATTCAGCGTTGGATTCAGGTTTGCGTCGCTACCCTTGGTCAGCAGTGCGGTCCGTAATTCAAAGATTTTCTGTCATTCTGATTCACACATCTGTACTCAGATCACGTTTTGGTGAGTGGGTTTGGTTGCACTAACTTGAAAGTCACACTTCCTGAGCAGTTGCTTCTGGACGCGAATCGACGATGTGAATTCCATTCGGAGTTTTCTATGCGACTGTAACCACAACCGTATGATCACCGTCTGAGCGGAAGCTGGAAGCATATTAGTGAGGCTCTGCCCACCCTGGGGGAACGCATGCATTCCAAATTATTTAGGTCATAGGAAGGGTAGATATCAACTGCCTTATATTTGGTCTGCTATATTTTGACTGATCCTTCACACGGGACGCCTTGCACAATGAAAGATAAAAGTAAATAAGATGGAAACGGTGATTTGGGGAATTGGAAAATAATGCGGCCATTAGCAATGCTGATTTGATTAAGAATACTGATCCAGGTTAACAGGGTATAAGAAGAATATTCAACGAATTCGACAGCTCACCGACCAGCTCTCAGCTGCGTCCTCTCGAAAATTTTGCACAGCAAATTAAGAAGTAATTTAGCTAGTCCACTTGGATAGCAATCTTTTCTCGTAGGTCTGCAAGTAGAAAATGCGCGTAGAAGAAGCTGGGGTCGTCAGAAAGATTGGTTTTACCGTGAGATAGAATGCTGCTTTATTCGATGATCTGTCGCCGTCTTTCTTCACGGATGACAGCAAAATTTCGGTACCGGAACTAACAAGACGTATAAGATCGATCTAATGAAAGAAACATTGTCTTAACTATTGGTGTGAAGTAATGATCGCTCCGAATTAGGAAGAGGTTATCGATCCCTCTGAGAAAAGTTTGCAATGCAACTAGTTTCCCAAGTAAATCAGACGTCCTCCGACGTCTGAATATATATATATATGCTTAGCTTCGTCTTTTTGTCCATAATACCCCCTAGAGTATAGAAATCGTGTATAAAAATCCAGTGTACAGAAAAGAACCAACCATTGAAACTCAGTTTCTGAAACGCCAAATATCCTTTAAGTATTGGGCACTGAAACCTAGTGTTTCTTTCAACGGAAAGATTGTAAGTAAAGACTAAACCCATCAGATTCTAATTTATTGTCGCTCCCACAAAGATGAACGAGTCATTTACGCTATGCTCTGCAAACAACTTAAGCAGATTCAAAAACCTATGCAACTCACTGGGCTTTACGGTGACAGTCGTGTGCAGATTTCAAAGGTATATCTGACATTTTTGGGGACGGCGTCATGGGTACGTAACGAAGTGCCCGTCTAAAAACGCATCAGAACACGTTCCAGGTGATCCCCCCAGAGTTACTGCTCGGGCTACGAACAGTTCAGTTCTACAACAATCATCACTTGAAAAGCACCAGATATAACAATCAACAGCTTTTGAATCGGCACCGGAAACTCCCAGACCGTGATTAACGATGTCCGAGGCCCCAGCAATTCGACTGATTAAGCCAGAGCTGTGCATGCAGAGTAGACTCATTCAACCGCTGCTGCTTTCGTAGTCGTAGTGCATTATCCTCTCTGTTCCTCTTTTGCCGGTCTTGGATCCTGTTTTCTTTCACTACTTAGTCTAGTCGCACCTCCAACTTCTCCCTTTGTTGTTTTCTACAGTTCAAACATAATGAGTATCACACCAGTGCTTTGAAAACAGTCAGCTTTTGTCTTATTATCAGACTGCCTAACTTTGCTGCCAACTGACTCGTTCACTGCGAATTATGTTTTCTTACTCAAATCCCTACATTATTAAGCAACTGAGGTGGTATACTGAAAACAAACAAAACAGAATCAACCCGCACTCTTTTTCTTCCTCCCAACTACCTATGATTATCAACCAATCGAGAGAGAACTTTAAAAATGTGCTCCAAGAAAACCTTGATTGCTGTTTACCTGTCGTGTCTCAGCTGGACACTAGGATTATGCGGCATAGCTCGACCACTTGATGTTTTACTAAGGAGGAAACAGGAAAACATACCTCATCAAAAACTCTGGGATACGACATTTTGGAGTTCCGGGTATGGGATAAGTAATGCGTATCAACTTGGGCGTCACGACTGAAAGAAACCGAGTGAAATTGTTTCCTTAATAGAAAACAAGTCGTTTAAAATTACCGGTTTTCACAAACCGTTTAAACATGATGACCTTGGAAACAAGAATGAGGTGTATTGTAAGAGAATGTCCCAGGCAGCGACTTTTAAAAAATCAATCTCATTCAGATTTACGTGAATCGGAAATCCTGATAGGTGAGGTGAGTAGGAATTTAAAAAGAATTGTTGGGTCACGAAAATTAGTGAGACTATCTGTAACCACGTTTAGTTTTGTATGGATGTGTTGACATTCTTACTTGTCGGGTGCACTAAGGTAGTGGAAGTTGCACGTCCCAAAATCCCTATGGCCGAATACGCAATACGGTGGCAGTCATGACCATGAAACCTGTTTTCGCAGAAAACCACACGAAATCCACCTAACTTAGGAGAGTTACTGAACATGTGGATTCTCATCTAACATCAGCATCATTCGTTCGAGATCGACAGGTGTCCAGTCTGCTTTACGAGCACTAGTCTGTGACCAACTAGATGACTAATACTGTATTTGATAGTTTGCAGTGGCGGGAGATTCAATATGACTTTCCAAACGATTCGCCACGCAGTGTCAACGTCTAACCCTCCATTGGAAATCATGAAAAATGTGCATCTGCTTCATCCTCGTTAGGAATCGTTGGCAGTACATATCCATTGCACTGCAATTGGACGCGAACTAGGGGTGAATGGTTGTGGATCGACCGTCATGGCTACTGGTCGATTCACCAGCACATAAACAATACGGGATTAGCTTTCAACTCATCATGGCTCGTCTCAGGTTCGCGTCCCAGTCCCGGCCCGATGGATATGCACCGCTGTTGATTCCTGACGGCGTAGCTGTTTCATCATGGAATACGTTATTGTAAGCCAATAAACTTTGTCTTATTAAGGATTCCATGCAGATTTCCAGCAGTCGCTATCCTTTTTCGAAATACTCTGCAACTATTATACATTAAAAATTTGTTGTTGATATTATCGACTCTGAGGCTGGAGAAGTCTATGTATTTTTCTATCATATCTTAACTGCTGTTCTTTAGCGTTGAAAGAGTATGTCAGCGGGTCGCAGTTAACCTTTCTGAGCTTCAATCCACAGACCTCCGTCTGGATAAATGCAATATCTATTGCATTTGCTGCCCTTCTCACAATTAGATTTAAGTATATATTGCCAGATTTCAACAAATATCAGTGCATCGTGTAGGCTGTGTTTGACCATCGTTCAACACTTGGCCGATTTGTTCCAAATGCTGGTAGACAGGGATGGATTATTTGTTGTTTTCTATCACGATCAAAAATAGCGTAAATTTACACTAACTGATCTCATTAAATTCAACTTGTTCGGTTATGGTCATGCAACCAACACCCTGTAGTCACGTGTTTCACTCCCCTTCCCCAAATCGTCGATCAATATTACCAAATGGCTTCACTCAAAGACATTTCCAAAGTAATTTACATTCTCGTTTCCATTCCAGGTGAATTAAAATAATGACAAACCTGAACTTTATACTTTTTCCGCTGTTAGCTACAACCAGACACGGATCTCGTTAATTGTAACATTTGTTTTGAATAACTCGCTTGACGTTATTCGCGTGTGACGAGCGAAAACGTGTACAAGGATTAGGATGACAATTTTATTTGGAATTTCACCTGTTAAAAGTGTTTTATTGTGAGCGACGTTTGAAAGGGAGTATATATCTTTTTGACAGAAAATTGTATGCATTGGGAGGTTGTTTAGCGAACATTTCGGAGAATTTAAGCTCTATCCAACTGAATTTTTGAGACGGCTTCACTTTTTCCTTGGGCTGGAAACATTCTGCTGTCAGTGCTTTATGCCGGAATGCCCACTGATAGACTGCCTAGTCGCACATACTGATTTGTAATGTATATTTAGATACAGAGCACTCTGTGTCAGATAGGATGTCGGACCTTCTCCGGTGATCAGTCCTGGATGATCTTGGTATGTAGTGTTCAGCTCCAGGAACAAGATCCTCGGAAAGCAAACCTATTTATAAGATATGAAATGAATTTTTATTTGCTGAATTTGAATGCAATGCCTTCCGGTCAGCGGTTTGCAGCAAAGGAATAGAAATCGGAATACTCATGGGCGGCTGTCCAATCGGCTGTAGACAGTCAATCAAAACTGTGATGTTTCAAACCCAGGGCGGAGGATTAGAATCCTACCATCGCTTGCCTGCTTCGCCACTTCCCATCCGCTACCGCCATTTCGTGAATGACGTGCTATGCTTCCATCAATAACGGGAGTACAGGAAAAAGATAAAAAAAAGAAAGCTGACGAAATTTTCCAAGAAATTCTCCTGGATATCGACTGTAGCTGTTTTCGAAGTCTCATTATGATCTACTTTCAGCAAACTTTAAGTGAAGATTTCGGGTTTTGAGCTCTTAGTTTACGAGAGAAACTCCAATGCAAGTGGAAAACCCTCACTTACTATGAATATACTTTCAAAATTTGCTAAATTGGTTAGCCCAGCTTTTTCCTGAACATCAGATCCTGGATTATATATGAAGCAGGGAAATCAGAGATCAGCTTCCAACAAAATTATTTCATTAAATAGTTTTAAAATCGTGTACTCTGAGGGAGCCAAGTTCAAGCCTCCTTCAATATTTCAGTTGCATTTAAATCGCAATAAACCGGCAAACCGTTTAAGTTAAACACATATCTAACGCATTTTCAGTCTCGGTGACGGATCGGCAAAGAATAGATTTGGCAGATGAAAAGTTCAGCACTAAGGATTGCCGAGGTTCTTAATAAAGATACGAGGCTTACAACTGTAACCTGTTGACGGCAAATCGGATGTAGACATCCCCCCTAATTGCGTTGTCCGTACATGTGGACCAGGTTAATTGGTAGGTGTATATTGAGAATCCATTAAAGTAAATAATTTGTAAATATTTCTTTTTTATTTACCGTATTTAGGTTTTGTCTTAACTCCCTTTATTAACGAAACAACATTATACGCCATTTTCAGCCAGGGCGCCGTGGTTAACAGAGGGTTGTCAACTGGGGAAGCTGACCGGCGATGGAGGGATTCAAACCGGCGACCTTCATGTCCAAACACCACGGTCATATCCGCTTAACCACTGCCGGAGGTACGGTGGTAGAAATTTGAATATTGTTCCATTCAATGACAAATTGTACTTTGTTGACATAACGGTGTATTTTCGCAACTAGAAGTAAATTGTAATGGTCTTCTTGAAATAGTTGTCGGTAGGTTTTCTGTTTTACGATCAAAAACAATTAGCTGCGCCTGTTTGGTATAATGGGGCCAGAAAACAGCCCGACAGCATCTGAATGCTGTTTTAAATGCATGCGTTTACCCGACTATTGTCTGGTAATGATCTGTGCCAGTAAGAGGTTGTATGATATGTTCATCTCCATGCGTACTTCGAATGTCAGTCAGAACAGGTGGAATATGAATACGCGGAAAGTGGTTAGAAACCAGAGCCGGTTGGAAACTGGGAATTCGCGAGTTGCCGGTATCAAAAGATTGGCTTGTTCCATGTTGCGCTTATTCATACACTGGCCTCTATGTGGTCATCCACTTCTCAAACCCCTATGGCTGGATTGTTTTTTTCTGGTTTGACGTGCTCTTCCCGTTTGGTTCATAGCCGTTACGAAATGGCTATTGGGAATAGGAAATTGTAAGTTAGGATCGAATTGGCCTCCCTTTTGGATTGGATAAAAAAATATTCTGAAGGAAATCAAGTCGAAATGACGTTCAAACTACACTAGTCCAAGGTGGGGCACATTAAGGCGTGAATTGAAAATCCTTTTGGTTGAGACCTTTGTTTGCACTGCGAAAAGAACTCTATTTTTCTTATATCATTTCACATCTCAATGCGGTCCTACGCTGCCGATACGTCACCTAGAATGACTTGTGAACCCTCAACCAAATGGATTCGTTCATTTGTATTTCTTGCTTACATCACCACTTCCAATACTTTAACTTATTTATCCTTTTATCTCGTGAAAATAGTTTGAAATTTCAGTGGGTTTGAAAATCCATTTTTGTTCGTCGCTCAGTTTGTTGGTTTTTATGGGGTTTCGGATAGCTGAGCCTGGCGTTTAGGTCGCAAATGTTTCATCACCAATCCAGACGATATCGTAACTCTCCAAGTTCAGCTTCCAAGTGCAACAGTGAAGGCTGAAGTTGTCCAGGGCAGAACGTGTAATCTAGAGCCTATTTGAGACCTTGACCCATTGCGTTAATCAGATGGTTTGTTTAACGGACCCGGCCTAATGGGAACAAGTTGTTTCATTTCTCCACTTAATGGGTCGCGCTTTGATCTACTTCTGTGAATATCAGGGCAACTTTTGCGCTTCCACTCACGTTCCTGTGATCCCGAAAGACACTTTTTCTCTTATTCGGCTTGAAACGATTGCGGTTAGTTCCTGGACTCCATTAGAGTTCTCAACAAAATTCATTTGTGGTCAGTATGGGGGAGAAGCACGGGAAATTAAAATATTATTCACTGCAGGTGGATTTTCGACAGATGGAACGTTGCAGTCAAACTCTTTAAAGTGCCTTACAATCCAGAACACATGTGGCTTCAGAATTCAAAAGCAGTAGCTACACTACTGAACATAATGGTGAACAACAGATGGTATTCGTAGATGGGTTGAAAGTAGTCGTCATAGAGCAGACGTAACATGGGTGATCGTTCTTAAATTGTTGAATTCCAACGCAAAACATCCAGTGAATGTTAACTCGTTATGAGCCGGTTAGTGGACTTAGTGAATGAACGCAAAAGTTGGCAAAATACAGAACTGTAATGGAAAAGCCGAAACCCTATAAGGTATTTACAGATCAGTGACGTGTATCATATCTATCGCAAGTTGAACGGAAATTTGGATGTGTTAGTGGTAGGGGAATGAATTTTTTTATGAAATGGTTAAGCACATGATATCATCTCTCAGCTCACCATTAAGAAACCATGGAAGCACTGTACAGCTGTTTCATCCTTGTTAGGAATCATCAGCAGTGCATATCCACCGCACCCGAACTGGGACGCGAACCCGAACAAGGACGAACGATTCTGAGTCGAACGCCTTAGCCATTACGCTACCAGGCAGGCTCTGAACGGTTTGTTGAACTTCACCACATGAGGTTGCACCTATTCGTCACTGATTTGCACGGTTACTGTCCGTTAGCTCACACCGATCGACCCCTACTGATAGATGACTTCTCTGCAGGTAGCCTAAGTACGACGAAGGCTTTGGATATGACCTACAGAGCTTGATTACTTCATACATTTTAGTAGTAGGAGATTGAATGTTTGCATGAAATAATTCACCATGTGATATCATCGCTCAACTCACCACAAAGAAACCATGGAAGCACTGTACAGCTGTTTCATCCTCGCAGTATTCATCGGCAGTGCATATCCACCGCACCCGAACTGGGACGCGGGCCCTACTACTAATGTATACCAAGTGGCCAAGCTGTGTAGGTCATGTCGAAACAATTCCTCGTACCTGAGCTACCTTAACAGAAGTCATCTATCAGCAAGGGTCGATTGCTGTGAGCTAGCGGCCAGTAGCCGTGCAAATCAGTCACGGATATGTGCAAGATCATGTGGTGAAGTTCAGCAAACCGTTGAGAGCCTGCCCGGTAGCGTAATGGCTAAAGCTTTCGAATCAAAATCTCTCGTACAGGGTTCGCGTCCTAATTCGGAAGCTTGGTGGGTTTACGCCGCTGATGACTCCTAAGAAGGATGAAACAGCTGTACAGTGCTAATGCTTCTATGGTTTCTTAATGGCCAATTGAGCGATAATATAACATGGTGAATTTTTTGGGCTATTTCTATCCAAATTTGTCGAGAAAGTTTCGCAAAAACCAAGGACTGCTCAGTTTATTTAATTTCTGGTGTTTCGAGTGAGTAGAAGAATAAGAACTTAACAGTAATTTATTCAACCTGAGTTTGATTCACAGAAAGACTGCGAAGAGCGAGCTTATTATGACTGGTTGTTTACCGCAAAATTTCTTCCATGTTTAGAAAATCACACGACGCGGATAGCTTCTCAGTATTCTTCGTGGTCACCCTTTTTTGCAGGTTTTACAGAGGTCTAATTCTGAAAGTCGTCTGGTTAGGTGACGTTCTGGAGACCGTCCGGAAGATGTAAGTAGTTTTTCGCGTTGAGTAGTTTTCTTCGTTTGCTTTCGCTGGTCGTTACTTGGTAGCTGTACGAAGGTATTTCTGTTATTAACGACACTATCCATTTATATAGGGAACATTTCACTATCGGTGAAGTTGGTGCATTGCTGTGAATGTATATTTTGCGTGAAATTCTTGAAGCGAAATCATAGGGAGCACAAATGACGTAATGAACAGGAGGGCTAAAGTCATCTTGTTTCAACTGAGTTTTTCACGTTTAATTTCATAAAACACGATGAATAGACGATGGCAATTTCGTTATATTAGTCACTGTTTAGAGGCGTCGTGAAGACAATATGAACGTCATGCTGACAACTCGCCTTTTGCCTTTCCACACATCAAAGTGAAACATTTCCATCAGACTACATAAATACGTTGTGCTTTGGAATAACGACGGGGAGGTTGTACGTATAGCATAGATTTGGCAGACAAGGTAAAGGTGTGTTGTTCATGCAAGCACCATTGTCCGTTAACAGAGACATGAAGAGCTTTGGGAGCTGGTTGCCTTGTGAATTCTCAATAAAATCCCATACAATGAAATACCTGCAGTACTGAAAAGCAATGGAACACAGAGAATTTAGTCCTTTTATGGACGCGTGAGTTTTTATTGCTTGCACTTGATATGTACGTTCTTCTTCTGTTGACTGCTGCCTTGAAAGGATGTACACTGTTATATCATTAATAAGGGGAATTAAAGATAAAAGGTAAATATAACTTTCAGATATGCTTCGTTGTCTGGCGCAAGTGGCCGACTTGCATTCCGTGTTGAAGCATTTCGGTTGAACAACACCTGTAATCATTGTTCACCTTAGTGGTGAGACGGTGCACTACCGTGCACACAAACGTACAGAAAATTTCTTAATTTACCACATAATGTTGTCACGTTTGAGAATCTTTTGTATTATCAGCTATTGGATATCTTGGAGACGTGATTCACACAAAACCGAGAGTGCGAGGCTTTAATGATGACTGACCGCGACACAGTGATGTTTTACCACATTGTTCACAGTCGATCGTCATGGCAACTTAGCGGTGTTTTCTGTTTATAATGATTCGAATAAAATTTGTCCGCAATTGTAAATGGCTGGTTACTGAAAGCTGCCGGTTTTGCAGTGTTGCCGACCCCTATCGTGTTACGTGATATTAAACTATTCAAAGACGATATACCTTCACGGGTTGACGACGAAATGCTCAGGGCTGCCAACAATAATGTGTGCGTGCCTGGAACGAGCAAAAACACCGATAGGCTGGCTGCTCTCAACCGTTAAAGTTCTGGGCCGAGAAGATATGCAGTAGGCGGAAATCTTACAAAATGCAATTTCCTCGGTTTCAATACGGGCATCACTGTTGCAGAGTAAGCATACGATGTGCTGCCTCCAGCAACAAATGTCGACACTAACCGAGTCCAAATCCATCCAGTGTGCGATATCCTCATGAACAATCCAGCCGGTTTGAAGGTGTTTAACGAACGTCTCGTAGACGTAAAATTTTGTCAAAAATAGTAACGATAACATTGCTAGCCAACAAAAACCAGGCTAAATTTGTCACAACCTGTCCGGTGATAAGTACCATGATCTCACGCGTGCATTAATACGGCACATGATGACAGCCTCCATTCTGGGAAAACTTGATGTAAAAAGACTACATAGAAGAACTTGATTTTCCGGGACAAGAGTCTGCACCTTAGTGATGGGTAAGCTGTACCATTTCGTATTGCCATTTTGAACGTTGTCAGCCGCAAGGATATTGCAAACATACCACCTGACAAAACATACAAAGGAAATCGTGGCAATGTTTGCCAACAGACAGATGTACGTCGCTGTTCGTGCAAAGTGTTCATTTGAAGAGACAAGAAAGTTTCATTTTCATTTCCTTTTTTTTGTGAACTTATTTTAAATGTGATAAATTTAACAAATCTATATATATATACATATATATATATATATATATATATATGGTACATCAGAAGATTTTGTTCTCTCTCGTAGCTCAGACTGAACAGGATGACCTTGATTTGTTCGCTGAGCTGAATAATTTGACTGCAATCGTGTCATCACCATTTGAGGTCACCTCATCAGTGTTCTGACCTTGCGTTCAATATATATAAATATATATAATATATATAGTTTTTATATGCGATTCCTGACCGCTTGTTTATGGCACCACTCACAGGTAAAACAGTGTGATACCTACCATTTCGCGTAAATGAAAATAAAACGAAAATCCCATCGCACACGGATTACAGTTAGAGAATTGAATACCTAATGAATGTCAGATACTTACTGATGTCACGTTTTGTTCATCGTAGGTTTTTAGAAATTTAGCCATGCAAATAATTCGTTTGAAACAACGAAAACGATGACTGGTGACAATGGCAAATTGGTGTGTCACATTTGAACAACTTAGTAAGAAAATCAGCGTACCGCCATCCTGTATTGTGTTTCCCTTCGGAAATGACGAATTTAAGAAGCTGGAAAGAATGCTCTGACGGAAATGCGTATATTAGGTATGGAGTCTTTATCGTCCGCGATATTAGTAATCGATTGAGGTGGTACAAAGAGTTCACCTTAATCTCTTAATCGGGTATATTTCGGATATATTAAACAACAAAAATGACAAGAATGAAATTTGACGGTTTTCTGAGGATTACTCAAAACATACCCTAAATGTCTAACACGTTTCAAAGTGGACGATTTCTAGTCGCTTTGGAACGCTGAAAGGACCATCCCAGGGTACATTTCGAGCATTGCTTGGGCACTTTGAATGCGTTTGTTTTGTTTATGTATGCTCGCGTGACAAATCTGACTCTCCAGTCACCTCCAGTGAAGCTATCTAATTACAGAATCAAAGAACTACTTTTTATCATTTCAGAACTGTGAAAATTTGCGACAGTGATCTCAAAATTCAATACATTGATTTGCGCACGACCAAATTTCTCAAGACCTAAGAAATATTGGCTAGCAACACCAAGAATTCAAGGCATTGACAACTTCAGCAACTGACGAGATTCTGGCCAGTTCTTCCAGAACAAAAAGACAAATTCAAGTTAAGACTCCGCAAATTTTCAAAATTGCAGGCACTCATCCTGAAAATTTCTCTCAAACCACAAGTGACAGTTATTTCTCACAATTAGGATCAAAAAAAATCGGTAAAGGTGCTTCATTTGGGCAGGTGCACTGTCGATTTTCCTGTCCACATTGATGAGCAAAATGGTAAGGTCGGTCAAATGTAGCTAGTTTTTTGTCCAAGTAAAAATTGTAGAATAACTTTTTTGTGCTCAAATCAGAATTCTATTAAGGATAAGTTTTATACGCCCATTTTTTCCATTTAAAATGATAGAACAACTCATTTTGTGATAATATTTTCTACGCCGGACGAAACTTCCCACTGTTTCATTGTTGATGCAAGAAGTGCTGAATCCATTAATTTCAAAACTGATTTGTTGACCTTTCATCGCGGAGCTTATATTCGGCCTACATGCAAAATTATACGTGGTATTACGGGTCATTGTTTGCCTATTTCAAGATTCTTCTCGATTTTTTTCGTCTCTTCTATTCTCTCCCAGTTCACTATGGATTTTTCAGGAGCCTATCCCTACATGGAATGTATGCTTTCCAGAATTTGAGTGTAAACAATTCCCTGCATAAACTCCAGCGTGACGTATTTGAAATAAGTCAGATTGTCTGTTGACATAGCTACTACCTATAAAACGAGTAGACTCAATTCAAGGCGAACACTTTGGACCCGTTACTTTGGCCCTGCTTCCAGGATGAACCAGTGATAGAACGCAAATATTCTCGTACTTCTCCACATACCAGCAAAACTTTTAACCTACTCCAGATTTTCTACTGTTTCACTGATCGTATCTTGGCTGTAGGATATTGTGGTTCGTCGTAATTCAAGATTTACACTCCCGGTAATTAGAGGCTGATAAAATGAAGTCAGTGGCATGGAGAACACGCAAACGGTCAGAGTTGAATGCGGACATTGTAAGAGCTACTCAGGACTGTAAGACGTACTTTTAGAAGCAGCATTCGAAGCCTAGCAAGTGGATTCCCAGGAATATTTCCTTTGAATTGTGGAAGCGCTTATATGCAAATTGATGCGGTTCTTTTTAGGTAACCACTTCCACTGGCGATATCTGTTGCTTTTTCACGATGTCTGGAAACACGTTGGACAATCCCGCCCACAAACAAATGGCTTTGCATACGATATGCAGTAGATATGATGAACTTTTGCATTTGTTACTTTTAGTGATACTCATTTCTCTCCTAAACCTCATTTGTACACTGCACTTCCATCATCCTCAATCTAATGGGCTAGCGGAAATTCTCACCCAGTGGGCACAGGATATTCGAGCATTCTCTTGCAGCCCCAAAAGGGGAACACTCAAATAACTTTCGTTTCCGAATTTTCATATTGATGCACTGGGCCTAAAATGCCACGCAAAAGTAAAATATCCACAAAATCGTATCACCGGGTAAATGGGACTGAAAACCAACTGAAGAAAGAGATTTAACACGAGAACGATAACCACTTCATTTTGGCCCTAGAGAACAAACGAGTGCTTAGTTTTTCGAATTTCGCTGCCAATAATTTCTGGAACTTTTAGTGCAAAGTCTTGATAATCACTATTTTAGTTGCATTATGATGCCGTCGCGACGTTTGCTTGAGTTAATCAAAATTCCGTTGGCACTGAATCGGTTGGTTCGGTAGTTGTTTTGCAGTGCCTCGCAGTCCTATTTACCGTCGGCTTTACAGCATAATGTTGGTAGTTACAATCAGTGGCGGCTAATTTATTTCATCCAAATGAATTAGCCCTCGCTTTTCCAGCATTTAGGTTTATACGATTTTTTACATCTCATCTACAAAGATATTTGCGTACCACGAATTGCAGATACGCGAAAGCAATGACGTTTCAGGAAACGGTTGTGTTTCCATCTTTTACTTTTTGCTTCTTTTTTATTGGTGAAGTAACAATGTACATCATATTTCAGGAAGGGGGTTGCGGCCAACAGAGGGCTGACAGACAGGGAAGTTGACCAGCAGTGGGAGGATTCGAACCCGCGACCTTCGCGTCCAAACGTCACTACTCTATCCGCTCGGCCACCGCCGGCCAACCTTGGTCGAAATGCTCACATCGTTGAAGGACACACCATCACAGGAAACAAGTTTTGTTGAAAACAATGCGAAGTACAACGGTAATCGTCATTCGATTGCGTTTGCTATCCTGTCATACTTCTGGAAGTTGTGGCAAACTATTTTGTCTATTTTTTACGATAAGTGGTTCCATGGTTTTTCAATTTTATAATGATTTCAATAAAACAGTGGACAGTTACAGTCCAGTGCATGAAATGGGCTGTTTCTGCGCATCTTTTTAGTGTCAACCCTTGAAAAATGGAAAGTGGATTCTTTGACAGAAGGAGAGCTTTCAGTAACATTTGCTGCACGAGAGATAACCATTCAAGGAAACACGCCCGTGAGGTCGGTTGTCATAATGCTACTTGGCTCGCTCAAACTGAAGTTTGATGCTTCTATTAAGTCAAGAACGTTGTTAGGACCACCGTGGGTAACCCTCGTCATTAATCGTTCTAATGAAATGCACACTTACTTCGGCTTAGAAGAATGACTTCAAAGAATTTTGGAGAGCACTGTGGCTCCACGTCATGGTGACTAGGGATGGAAAATTTAAGCCAATGCTCTCTTGCCCTCAAAACAGTCGACACCATAATAGTGGACAATTTCAGGTCTCACTGTAAAACTGAGGCCATCAGCATTGTTGACAGAACTTTTTGGCCGAAACTAGAACCGCTTGAATATACACCGATTCATGGGACATACGCTAAATAAGCCTAAAGCTTTCTTGGATGTTATGTACCACCATATCTAGGTATTCTTTGTCACTTTCAAACATTCTACAAGTTGAAGCTGCATGGAAAATGCCATAGGCTTGGAATCGATTGTTCGCAAAATGGCAAACGATATCAACGAGGAGAAAAAAATAGCCGGTAAATCTAATGGGCAGATTACCGTTGTCAATCTTATCATTCACTTACAGCATATGTAAACATCCGGACCTCAGATGTGATGAAACAGCACAATAAATATGCTGGACAGCTAGCCAGTTGTGCAAAGAAGTGAAACACTTGTAGCGGAACATGGATTTTTTTCTCCGGATTGCTTGTTTAACCCAACGTTGACCGCCAAGCGCGGCCGCCATTTGTGCTCACTCACGCCCCGCTCGCACGCTCCTGTCAAAGTATACTCAAACCCCTACCGCTTCCGATTGTCTTTTCCTTCTACCGGTCAAGTGTCACGGTTGCCAGTACCGCAGTCGTACGGAGCCGAGTAAGAGTGACACGCAAGTGGTCACAAAGGTTAAGGACAAGCAAACTTAGAACGAGATTAGCGTTAGAACAACAGGTTTTACATAATCGGAGTCTCCCTCAGGCTTTACGAATTGCCCAATTTGTGAAGCCTATAGCGGCTTATGATTCATTATTGTACGATGGAATATGATTTTTTAAGTAAATAGGGTTTTTTGTCACAGTTCGAATTCTTGGATAAAACCACTGCGGATTTCACCATTCAGTCGGTATACGTGAGTTGTTAAGAGGGCACCATTTTTGGGCGAAGTTTTGGTGCATTTAAATTGGCGTGGTGTTAAAAACAATCAGTCCTCATTCAACAACACGTTATACCGTTTGATAATAGTCACCTTTTTTAATTATTACAATTGCTAAGTTTGAAAAGACGTCAAGGTGGAACCGTGCAGAGAGTATTTGAAAATATACAGCGGTCTATTCACCACTGGCTACCGAGGAAGTGAGAAGATAAAACTCTAACTCACTGGTCTTTACCGAACGAATCCAGTAAGCCTGGTATTGTACGGTCTCTTCCATTTATCAGTCATGTAATTTTACGCGAGTCCATTGGTGGATCAACATTTTACTGAATATCAACCAAATGTTTTCATTCCTTTAATTTATTTTTCACTGAGAAACTTACATTTTGATTTCACCAGGTCAGCGTTGATCGATGGACCGACATTTTCTCCAGCTTTTACTGCTTTCTTGTTTACCGTTATCAGGTTTATCTCAACAACGCCTAACTGGCAGTTTGGCCAAATTGTCCAAATCGATAAGATACCGTCAGATTCGCTTAGCTTCACAAATGTAATGCTAAGTTTGTCCTGAAGTTGCATATCATCCCAGTCCGTGTCTATTTATTTTTAATATGTTCTACGTCAGTTGACGACGATGAAGGCGATTAAGACCGAAAGGGAAACTGTTTTTTGTAGTTGTTGACTTGAATTCAAACCGATTCATTTATTCCTTGGTTTCGTTGTTTTCACTTAGCAGAGGGGGGAACTAAGCTTTGGTAGGTTCGCGATCCCGGCGACAACTGTTCTTCTGTAATTTGACTTACGATGCATGGATGTGTGCCATATGATGTGTGCCCGTGACGATGGACATCGACTAGCGTTGGCTAAGAAACAGGCAAATAAAAAACCAGTCTGGATAACTGGTGAAAGATGTGTAAAACGGTTTAATCTTATGCTCGAAACTGCTATTACAGCAATTCAACTGCACGTAAACCGTGAAACTTAACAATTAATGAGGGGATATATATATATATTGGTGGTAACAGGTGAGCAGTACGTCATTTTTTCTTGGCCTAAACAGATTCGCGGCCGATCAATCATATTCTTTGTGCTTCTGGAGTGTGATGCACCGAGTTCGGAATCCTTGAGGGAAGAACGACAGTCGGCTTCCTATTTGGTTCAAAAAGAGTACAGGCTTGAAATGACGCCCTGAAAAGGCTGTCTGTTTTTGCAATCATCAGCTGAATGCGGTTCAAAATCAGTGAAAATCATTAGCTAATCCGAATCTTTGGCATCTTGGGCAGCTAGTCCTTCATAAGGTATATTATCAGCAACTGTTGTCGACTTGCGGGATAGAAATCCTAGACACCAGTTCCTCGAAGGTCAAATCTGCATATTTCGGAAGCATCGCATTCATACCGCTTTCCGACATTATCCTTCACTAATTACCCTGTGCTTACGAAACTTGTATGTTTAGGAACTAAAACGTATTTCCCTACCGGTGGGACCATATTGACTTACTCTCTAAATCTTAGTATATAGGTGCGTGTCTCCATGATCAACGACTTCTGGCCCCCTTGATCCGACTCATTCCATCTTGACGTGGCGCCTCCGCCCACTGAAAGGTGTGCCACAGAAATTCACTTCACTTATCGGAAACGTAAATGCGAGCATCGGGAAACACGTCTGTGCTTACGACAACCTTGCATCCCAGTTAACCACGAAGGGTGGTGTTCGCCAGCGCTGCTTTATTTCACCACCTAATTTCAACTTCGTTACTGAGACGGTTTCGGAGTTAGCCTAGTCCTAATTTAAAAATGGTGGCACGGATATCTGGTCAAACAAAAGACTGTGGCTTAAAACATGTGGGCTACATTGTGCTACTGAATAGAGACCCAGGTAAGTTGCAGCTTTCTGCCGATCTACTGCACGACGTCACAGGTGCTTTCGGTATTCATTTTGCAGACTCTAGGAGCAAAGTTCTGTTGCAGAGCTGGATTATCTGAAAGCCGGTCCTTGTTCTTCTGTGAGAAAAACTCGGAGAGGTCAGTGAATTTAGCTACCTCGGTAGTTTCACTTCAACGGATTGCGGTCGTATATCGGAAGAAGTGCCTACAGGCATACAGAAGGCTCGATTGTGGTTCACCAGTATGATTTGTCTGTGGTGCCTGGGTGACATCCATTTATTGACCAGAGGGTGCATAAACCCTGTAGCAATTAGGTTGGTATTACTTTACAGCCTCGAAACAAGATCGTTAAGAGCAGGAGGTATTCGATGACTTTTGATGTCAAACACTGTTTTTTCGTAGTATTGGTTGTGTATGCATTTTTCAATGGCTTATGAGTTAGGCGTGAGATACCAGATCCAAGAGTCCTACCTTTGGAACTAGCACTGGGTCGAAACAGTGAGATCATTAGGAGATATTTTGCTCATGCCCAGAGAACGACCTTTGGACGCTATCATTTGACGCAGGTAACAGTTTGAGCTGGTGAGCAAAAAACCAGAAAGAAAAAGCGAAATGTTTGTCCAGTGAGCTGTCTATGGTAGGTGTGGTTAGGCTATCGGGTTCGGGCCCATGAAATCCCTCTAATTGATGGTTGGAAAATATAGGAGTTATGACTGGGGCACGGTCAGTGGTGTTGTTGCATCTGAACCCATTTTTGCCACTGTTTTTGAACGCGCTCGATGTTCATGCAGATTTGTTTGCAAGAGCCAACGGATCCCATTCAGGTTACCAGTAGGCTCCTGAAAGCCAGAAACTTGGTGGCACCACGATCTCTAACGAATGTCCAGCTCCTAAGAAACACCGCGAGATCTCCGGCCGTCGACTGGCCCCTGATATGTCATTCGTAGCGGACATTTCCATTGCCAGAAGAAGACCAAAAGGTAAACAACTGCAGCTTGTGCTGTGATTGTGCCTCGCTTGGTTCGGGTTGGTCGGGCTTCTTAAGCTAGTTTATGAGGCAGGTGGAGGATCTATGTGTGGAAGTGTAATGATCGACGTCAGTAGAAACCTCTACCTGGAAGTTACCAGGCTTTAAAAGCTCAAGGAAACCTTTTGTTACCCCTTAGTGTCCGTCGTTACCGACGGGGGTCAGCAGTACAAAAGGCGATAACGATTCTCCCTAGGGTGTGCTTCAAGGTGCTACTTATCCAGTCACGTCGAATGGTTAGTGTCCTTAAGGTATATCAAACGGCTAAAAGACCAAAATTATTCAACACCCATGACCGCACGATGAAGGCTTCCATTAAACCTGCATGTTGTGGAAAATGGCACATTCCGCAGTCACAACATACAAGCTTGATGCGGGTCCTGTGATTTATTTTTATTTTGGCCATCATGGTGGTTGCAACTGAATTCCTAATAGGTTACTGCGCTCCTCGGAACAAAGCAAAGTACGTCCCACCTGTTAGTCAGTATTTACGTGGAACTGAGCCTTTGCCCATTGTGGCAAGCCCTAACTCGTCCGTTGTCCGGACGGATCAACAATTTTACTCACAATACTAATGATAACAATAATCTTACCGCAAAATAATGTATGCCACTCGCAAGATCAAAATTTAGCTATAGTGGACCTGCTGGAAATTGTGAAATTTCAACATAAAATGTAATGTGGGAGTAGCATGAGTGAAGAAAGAACCAATGACGATAACCGTAACATGGGAATTTAAAGCCACGGTAGAATGACTGAACATGTTTCTTTGTCACAAAACGGGTTTAAAGCAGAAAGCCTTATAACCAGAAAGGAGAATGCAGAACTTCGCTGGGCAAGGATATGGGCAGACAACGAGCGTAAATTACGTGGATGTTTTTAAATGAGTGCGAACTTGGAGCTTTCGTTGTCCGAAATAACTGGCGCAAATCTGCCAGGGAAGCAAGTTTGAATGACAGCAACAGGGGTGCACGCAGGTTATGATTCAACTAATGTATCTGAAGTTCAGATAAAGAATGAAAGCACAAAAGACTTCGACGGATACAGGCAGTGGATGCACGATGGGAGTTCAAACGGACAAGCTCCATGGCTTTTTGAAGACAAAGTACGTAGATCCCGAGAGTGCATGCAATCCAGAATGACCAACCGTTCAAGCTAACTGCATTAGGATTTGTCAGTTATTACGAGTGGCTCCGGTGCTACGAAAGGGCTTGTAGCGGCATTATTAATATAGTTCGCAAATATTAAAACGACTAAATAGTAGAAACCAAGACGCAGACAGTTAAAGCGGTGTAAGTAAGGGAGGATAACCGCGCATCAAACATCCAGCCAGAAAAACATTCGGGAGGAGATCACAGAAGGTATGATCAACCACAAATATGCCTCTGCAATAGAACTGACCGCCCGGTGTGCACTGGTCAAGGCGAAGGGTCTGACAGCACCGGATCCCGATTGGGCTAACGTGCGCTTCTGAGTAGGCTAGTGGCAAGAAAATAAGGGGTGATGGAGTGGAACGAAGCTCGTGTAACCAGTTTAAATAGAGCCTAGTGTTGCAATCCGTCCACCCTGTGTTTTATTAACTAAACAGGGATTCCAGACAGTGGGGGCTTTTTTCGTGGAACGCCTCCCATCCATTTTGAGAATTCATCTGTATAAGGCTGTGGTAACAAGGATTCCAGATGAGCTGCGCTTCAACACAAACAGACCCAGTGAGAATCTGCCTTGACGCTCGTTGATAGCAGCCTGTTGCATCGCTCGTCGCCGTGGATAACGGTGGCGCTGATGTGCACTGCGGACCTGTAAGGAAAAGTTGAGTAAAAGATGCACCAGCAATGCGAACGAAAATTCCTCATCTCTGATGAGGGATCTTCCAGTTTATTGCGGATAGCTTTTAGTAACTAGGATAAGAAGGAATAGGGAAAAGGAATGCAGTGGAAAAAACGAACCGCGGTACTTTGGCACAAATGTGTATTTGCGCTAAATATCAAATTAGAAGTGAAATCCCATACCACCGATGAATCCGGAATAGACAACCAACGAAGTCGTACTTTTCTGTTGCTGGCCTACAGAAGGTATCCTTCGGCTAAAACTTTAAGCGTCTTGGCTGAAGATGAGGTTGGAGGGGTAGACACTGAGGGTCCAACAACGCGCCTTCTTTAGGGCATCGGTGGTTGGATTAATTTATCTCAGCAGGAGGCCAACGAATCTTAACACTCCCGCTAAAACAGAAAACGATGGCCAATTAGTATTTTGACTTTTAGGCGTGCCGGCAGCCGTTCTTAAGGTATCTTATAGTATCATATGCAGAATTGGGTTTCTTTGTGAAGGGTCGTCCAGTCATGTGGTCCAGATAGGAAAATGCTACTTCCAACCGCTCAACAATTCCGGTGCGTTACCGACTCTGAAATTGATGGTATTTTTCATTGTGCAAATTGACGGGAAATGGGCCTGTGCAGAAAGGGTATAACGGCGGTTGACAGAACCGCAAAGAACAAAACGTGTGTGCACGTAAGTAGAGCTTTTACGGTGCTGATGGGAAGAAAGGAGGAACAATTAGACAGGGTCTCAAATGTTTTCGTATATGACTGCGAGTGGCTGACAACCGTAGACAGAGTAATAAGTAAAATTCCCAACATATGTCCAAATTCAGCCCTGACTGCAGGGTGTCTCTTGAGTAACAGTACACGTGGACGAGCTATTATCACGTCCTTTAGCGATAATGTGGTGTTGAGGGTCGTGAGGTGTTGTCGATAAAGTTATCCGTGCTGCCACTGTTGGGGTCGCCACGCCAAGATTAGAAGCAAACGCTAAATGGAGAATAGTCAAGGGAGTGTAAATGCTGACAACACGAGAGAAACTGCAATATATAACGAAAAAACTTGATATATAAACCGCAGGAGCAAAAGCTTATGGTGGATTCCGAGGATCGGTTCTAAAACGACAGCAATCACAAGAACCCAGGGAAAATGTTTCTTAAGTCCAGGTCAAGAGTCCGCAGATTTTCACTGCTTGTCTTTATGGAAAAACCGCCGGTCGATTGCGGATTGAGAGTGGCGGGATGTTCGTGGCGTTGGCCTTGAGGAGCAAACAAAACACGCATCTGGGCACCGGCATAAATCAAAAACCTCACGGAAATATTTTTGTCAAAAATGAAGATATACAACCAACAACAGGTATTGCCGCTGTCAACTTTGCGTTTCTCACGCTATCTGGATGGATATCACACAGAAGGTGCATTGGCAGCCTTCTGCACCACAATTCTGGCAATGCCAACATTGTGGTGGATTGAATGGACAGAATAACCCATTCCAAATGGCTGAGGACGAGGCGGATGACGCTTTTGATTTGACTTTCTGAGAACCTTTACGTGGGGCATCGGAAGATTGATTTATCATTGGAATCCTAGGATGGAGTCCACAGGCGATGCACAGGGGGCCGCCACATGAACCTTGCGCCTACATCAAGCGTCAAACTTTCTGTCGGGAGCTTCAATCAATTCCTCCAGCGAGACTTCTTTCTCCAGACGTGTCAAAACTTTGGATGTTGAAGGAAGCTTTTTCGTTCAAAATTGACACGAAATTTAGTCATTCATCTTGAGAGATCTCAGGACTTGCCTCGTGCATCTAAAAATTTGAGTTGGTCTCCGACCCCTGGCTTCAGTTTTGTCCAGATCACACCAAGGCATTGGTGATAAAATGGGCGCATTTGATCATTGCGTTTCTAAGAGTTTCAAGGAAGTCCAAAACTAAAATTTGAAATAGTGAACTCACAGTCTGCCTGCTATATACGCAGGTAGGCCCTGTACCAAACATAGGTGCTTCAGGAACTGACAATGGAGTGGATAGAAATTAAGAATTCTCTTCGCCTGCGCGAACCGCAAACAGTTATGTGGAACGCTGTATGTCAAATTTTGCACACTGGCGGGAGTCTAGAGGGTGTTATCGCCGCTTTCTGCATCACAAACATCCAAAGCGGATCATTATATTGCATAAAATGAGGCACTGGGAACCACGATGAAATTAGCTTACGGCTTTAAATTATTCGTGCGATTTCACATCCTGAGTCTGCATTGGGGGGCTGACGCTACTTACAGCTTACTCAACCCTGTTTTTACCACAAGCTTATGGAATGATTACGCTAACAAATGTAGCCACTTCCCTGGTGGTGACAACAGAGTTTTATCCTGCAATTTCGTCGCTTAAGCCCATATCAGTTCTGCTGACTAATTCACGATGCCACTCGCTCACTATGCCTGGCCCATGTACATTCCGCTGCCACTTTCAACAGAGTGGAGCGACTTCTTCGCTAATAAAGTCCAGACTCAGACAGTCGGACTACACTCCACCTTTTCTTCATAACTTAAACAGATCAACCCATATCTGCCACATAATAATCATCCGCACGACCATGCTCTTGAGGTCTAAATAGCTAAATTTGTAAAAATTTAGTTATGTATCAAAATACCAGTAACCACAATCTGATTGCTGGGTTTCATCACCTTTCTAAAATAATGCATTCTCTCACCAAGGCCATCCACAAACTCAAGAATCTTATGCTCTTATGAATCCTAATCAGATTACTTCGATTTCGCTCATAATTAAGGCATGCTGTTTTTGTTCACATTCTGACGTTGCCTAGATGACGCTACATAACGGCTCTTCCGTGATGCAACAGATGGTCACCAATTTCCAGCGTGTTTAGATCGATTTACCGAGCTGACCTTTCCCGATTTGGAACTCTCAGTAACTGAGGTGACCAAAATACTTCCCATTGTTATACCATCAGCTAGCAAATTAGATATCCACGCATGCTTGTGCCAGCCCCACATCACGACCCGCCAAAAGATTCGTCATCCACACATTACTCAACCAAGTGCACTAAACAGGCTACGGCTTTCACGAAGTCCCACATGTTCCATCTGACGTACACGCACATATTTTCGATTCCCATATTTTAGTTCACCCCTATTCGACCGCTACCCCTCCATCTTACCAAACCTAACAAACCAAGGCAACGCGTTATTAGCAGTCGGTCTAATTTCAATGTATTTCACCAGTTGCACACATCTGGTTGATGCTTCCCATGGGACAGCCAGGATTTCACGCCGTGCCACCTACTCACAGCTCAACAATAGCCTTCTTATCTAATTTCCTCGTTAAACTTTTACTTTTAACCAATTATTCTTTGAGCCTAAATATAAGTACAAAAAATTAACTTGCTTGCTCTCGACCTGCACATACACACTCTCAGTCATGAGCCGCACTACGTCTTTCGCACAAACTTAAAAATTCCACTCGTCAGACCAAAGTTGCCATGACTCCCACCAGATCATTATCTCCTCATTTTGCCGCAATCACAAGATGAACGTCGCAATCGAAAGTGCGATACTGCATTGAACATTTTAAGATCTGTTCTGCCTGTGAAAAACCCTGAGACCCAGGAAGTCCCACTGGCTGCACCTTCTCAAGACTTTCACTCCTCTGCTCGCTTATTTTCCTGACTTTTTGCTCTCCTGAATGCTTGCATTGGGTTGAAAATGAAGATTCAACATTGAAATGAGAAACTTGGAAGTCGTTACATAAGGGTTTTTGCAACCAAGCTGCTTCCTGATCAGGCGCCAAAGTGCCAACGTACAAATAAGCCCCAAAAGAACCACGCCAAGGAAGTTTGATTATTCTATACCACCAAGGTCCATGCATCAAGTGACGCGCACCTTCCCACCAATGTCCCAATTCGTAAGCCGACGTCGAATTGAAAGCATCTGCCACATAAGCCGCACTGCCCCTCAAGCACTTGTTCGTTTTCTCACCGGCGTCAACCCTGATCAGTAAATTACGCTTGCTGACTCTGTCTGGTTTCCATTTAACCGTGGGGATAAAGACCCAACTTGTGACCCAAATTTACTGAGAGCTCAACCAAACTTACTTTCTGCGCTGCTAGCATTCGTCCTCCACACAGAAATATCCTGTAGGCTGAAAATTCAGTTTTTGACTGTCCAAAATTTGTCATTATTCCCTTTCCTTAACAACGACCTCCATTCACAGTTGCATAAAATGTTGACCCTTTTGGGATTCTTTTATGTGTCCTGTGGACTTGGCTGGTCAATTCTGTGCGTATGAAGATCCGGGCTATCTTCTGCTGTGTTAAATTGTTTGATACACTAGCCGAAGCAATAACAACGACTTCCCATATTCATCATCCTACTCCGTCCGAACTCTTTGGAGTGAACATTTCAGCAGAAAAGTTTTTTCCCATTTATTCGTCAGCCTGGTTGCATTTGCCTGTACCCGCTGCCACATGTCCCTAGGACCCAAACGAAAGACAGTGCCCGCGGCACTGGTATAGTTTAACTGACCTTGACTTCTCTGCTGTACATATCGTCCCATTGTGTCTTCTTTTGAATTACTCTCCCAAATTAAAGAGCTGTTTTTGTACTTTTGAATTTATTGAGGTCTGTGGTCTTCCATCCTGCATTCTCTTTGGCACAATAAGAAAATTATAATGGTATTAACAATATTGTGTGGGCCCCTGTCGCTCTAGACAGCTTTAATAATTAAGCTTGCGTTTCGGAATTTTTCTCAATTTTTCGTGAAATTTATCTCGAAAGTTCGGTTACACGGCCTACTTCTGATTAGGCGCACCGGCTGAAAAAATACCGCTGCTAATCGGTTCTGAGGAATATACCGTGCTAATGGGTTGCAGCAAGAAACGGCTCTTAGCATGCCCGCTTCTTACTCAGGGATGTTTAGGCCTTTGCTGGTGGCCATGCAATGCAGCAATCTGACCATTAAAAGTGCTGAAATCCATTGACCATAGGGAATAAAGGCAGCTAAGCGAACGCGTCAATTTTCGTTTCCACCACAGTGTGCCCAGTTGTTACCGGACTGGCGCCGATTGTGTTTCTGCTTTTTTCCTATCTACTCTCCACAGACACCGGGGTTAATAATAATAATAATAATAATAATAATAATAATAATAATAATAATAACAATAATAATAATAATAATAATGCATATATCGCGATTTGCGAGAGGCATGCGCAACGCGAGACTAAATTTGTACAAGTATGATGCAGAGGAAACGCGAATAACGGAAATAAAAAGGAACAATATCATGAGTGCAACCTTCAGTTATTTAGGATGAACACTGGAAAGTAGAACCAGATGCTGCAAAGCAATGCGGAAAGTACAAGCCTGCCGGTGGAAAGCCCAAACTTAAAAACAAACTTCATGAGACTATACAGAAACTCCTGGGACTGTTTGCGAGCAGATGATTACCTGCCACTCCGTGTTTAAGTGCAATAAATGTGCGCATCGATGGCACAAAGCAGTCGGATCTCAACGGCGCATGTCGAGATATTGCCGGAATCCTCAGAAGACAAAAGCGTTAACAAACGAAAAGAAATGTTCCATTGAGGAGGCGATGAGCAGCGGGAATAAGGCAGGTGGATGGAAGCAGTGAAAACCAGGTAGAACGCCATGTAAAGTGGATAAAACATTGCTATTTGATAACAATAACTGGCGAATAAAATGCCGAAGAAGGTAGAGAAAAACTCTCAGCGTTGTCTCAAACTATCTGGAGGATATTTTATGAAACATTTTGCAAAGAGAATATGGAAATCTAAAAGCTGCTGATTGTATTTACATGCAGCTGACGGTAAGCTGTACTGGGAGATGTTTCGGACAAGTGAAGGTTGTGTGGAAACATTTCTTAAATACGCTAGCCGAGGATGTCCTCTGTGCTGTTATTTTTGCTGTCACAGCTTTCGATCTTAGCTTGCAGTACGGGTGGGGAATATGAGGTGCGCGAGCCGTTCCAGCAACAGCAGTAACCGGGCTTTTGCTCAATCGTAAACATCCAGCTGAGTTGGTTATCCAAGGAGATCAACGGCGTAGTTTTGGCTGAAACGATCAGTGCTCCAGTGACAGATCTAGCTAGCAGCTCCCTAGCGGAAGTGCGAACGAAACCGAAAACAGCGAGTCTAGCGCGGGCGCGGGATCTGAAACACAAAAGAGGAAAATAGTCTGGCTTCGGTGCAAGCTCGGGGTTATTTTCATTATTGAACCGTAGACAGTTGAACTGCACCTTAGTGCTTCTATTGTGCAAAATTTGGCAACTATAACTGACAGTTCTAGGGGTCGGTTTAGGTTCGGGATTACCAAGAACGGTCTGTTCAGTCCAGCCCAGCCAGCAAAGAGGATATATCTCCTTGAGAAGCGAGGAGTACGCAGGTTGAAGGTGTTAAAAATCAAGGAATGTGGTGAAAGCACCGATCCATCAAACATTGTGTCGAGATTTTTGGTCTGCCCATTTTGTGAATGGCTCAATGATTAGCCACATGTCAATGGTGACGAGGGTGCTTCCACTGCAGGGAAGGTCAAAGAATGCATCAGCGTAGACATGCGAGGAAGTGAAGAAACAAAATTTGAAGCTGAATTTCAAGAATCCCGGATGGTGATCTCTGTAAGACTCGGTGTTGATCTAGAATTTTAACTAACATTCGTAAGCCTAGTCTAGTCCAAAGTTAGCTTATATCAGGTTAACCAAGAGCGGGACATCTAATAATTTTCACAGCTCAGCTTTGAACTGGACCGAATTTGGGCACCATTGGAAGGGGAACCAGGAGTTTGTTCCGCAGCTTAGAGTAAGCAACGGGGAAGAATTTTGCCCTGATCGATAGTCGAGCCAGTGTTATACTTAACAAATAGCCTCTACTACGAAGTGGATACGACGCACTACCAGAGTCATGCATAACATTTGTGGCAAGATAAACATTATTAAAAGAAAATTAAAGAGAAATGCGAGAGTTAATTTGACTAGACGAGGCCACAGTGGTTCAAGATTGAGCAGTTTGCATCCGGCCCTGTAGTTTAGGCTGGATGAAGGACAATGGGGTCTCTAGTGAACGCCCGCGGCACATTCTCGATTGCGATTCGATAAACTTTTCAAGTATGCGTGAAGCTGATTGAGCAACATTCGAGATAGAACCTAGCGTGGTACTCGAATGTGACTATCTTGCAACCATGAGTGCGGTATTCCCTCAGGATCATTGTAGCGATTCTTTTAGCCACGGCGGTTTGGTGGTGGAATTGCTCGTGGAAGTCGAAAGTGCAGGAGTATTGTAGCCCAAAGTCCTGGACAGTGTGTGATACAGAAATGGGCTTGCCATTTATGGGGACGGAGCCCGGGAACGCATGACATTTACACGTCACCAGAGAATTCTTGACAGCAGAGAACTTCATAAGTTACTTGAAACACCGGTTATCAAGAAACATTAGTTCCTCATTGATAGGTGCATGCGTGGAATTAAATGAACCAGCTTCAAACGAGTAGACTATTTTAGTGTCATCGACAAACGGGAATGGTGTGCCATGACGAATAGCTTCAAAGATATCAATAGTATACAGAAGGAATAGAAGAGGTCTAAGGACGCTACCGTGAATAACCCAACTAGTAATAGCAGAGGGGTGAGAAAAACAAACGCCGATATTAACTACCTAAAAGCGACCAGAAAGGTGGGATGACAATCATAAAATAAGTGCACTTATTATCCCATAAGTTCTAATTTTAGCCAGAAGCCTAGAGTTTGAAACGCAGTCAAACGCTTTAGACATTCCTAAACAGATTATGAGCATCGATCGGTGGGAACCAGCACTCTGGGTTACAGGGTTCCAGAAGTCATACTCAGAGGTGAGGTAAGGTCGGCCCCTCAGAAGGCCTTGATGGGAAGGGTTGGTAAGATTGTGAGTAGTAAGGGAGTTAACTACTTCCTATTTAACAGCATTTTTCATTAGCCTGGATAGACCTGAACTGTGGTTATTAGGGTTCTCAGGGTCATGCGCAGGACAATTTTTATGTTGTGGAACAAAAATGGAGCTCTCCCACTGTGACGGGAAAGTAGTGTGAGAATAGATTTAGAAGGAACAGAGGATGACCGGAACCAGCGGTACGAAATAGGGCTTGTGGGATGCTTTCAGAACCCGGCTTATGGGATGGCTTGACATATTTCTTCACTGTCCTGATGCCAGCAACGCCGAAATGAATGGAGGACAGTCTGAACGAAGTTAGTACGGGGCAGATTTTAGGATGTAGCTGGTTTCCATTAACTAGAGTAGAATAGAAATAGGTATTAAATGCATCTGTGATGTCTACAGGGAACTCTCTGCGTAAGCTGTTGAATAAGATGAAGTTCCGGATGGCCGAGGAGTTGGGCTGTGACGGAGCTCTTAAAATATGTGGAGTATTCCGTACCGAGTCAGGCGACCCAAGAGCTGAAACTTCCTGCCTTTTGAATCTTAGTTCAGACTCAGTAAGTAATTCCCATTAAAGTTGTTCACACTACGTTGAGAGCAGGAAGCCTCCTGTTTTATTGATTTTTTAAGCCTTCAAAAGTTTTGTTTGGGGCTGACAAACCTTTTTAGTCTTCTAAATATTACGTTCAGTGATCGGAGTGGATAGACGATTAACTGTTAAAGAAGTGCTGCCTAAAGTTCGTCTCCCGCTTTCCGATTGTCAGACGATAAAGAGAACCTGGGAAATCAAAGGTTGGCAGAGCGTCAGGGCGTCGTTTTATTGGACGAGACGGTGTGGTGGGTACGCATGTGCGAGAAAGGGTCTGTTAGGAGAGGGAAGCTATACGTAACCATCTTGTTGTCAGCCCCGGGGAAGGGTTTTACTACTGAAACCTTAAAATTAGGAGTGCTGTGCACAAAACTAAGTCTAAAATATTATGAAACCTTGTGGGAAGGGCCACACGCTGAGTTCATCCTTCACTGTGCGTTTCAAGAACAGTCGAGCAGCTTAAGGGGAGCGGATAAAGAGGACCAGCAAATTTCAGGGGCACTGAAGTCACTTGCACTTATCTTACGGCTGGAGGGGAGGTTTGGGTTAGACGAGAGATGTCAGAACTATTCGATTCAGGTTGTACACGTCCTTTGTGGGTTGGGACCCCCGGTGGTTGCTTATGGAGCCGGAGGGAGTCAGGGATAGAAACAAGCAGTGAGTGATGAAGACTGGAAACTGTGTGTGGCAGCTTCACGTACCGACCTTTCCACGATTTGACTTAATGGTTTCTTAGGGAATGTAACTCGCCAAAGAAAAGGACAAAGTGGAGGTGTAGTCTGTAAACAAGGTCTTTGTTGTAAAGATAATGCCGCAAGAGTTTTTGGCTGCTAACACTTTTAGTTCCCTTATCTCATGAGGTAGTGAGCGGGAGTTCAGGGGGAGTGGTGAAAATTCACTGGAGTATTTAAGTCCACGCTATATCCCAGTGGTGGGCCCCGTGGGAGTCAAATAATCGGCGGATACATTGAGGGTAAGGATAGTGCATAGCTACGACGAGGGGTTAAATTTCGTATACTGGCCGGCGATTTGTGGATTTGTGGACTGAAAGGGAGAAGTCATAGAAGAAGCCTGGGAGTTAACGAGTGGGTTTTCAGAGGATGTCGGTATGGGGAATATGGTACCAGTGCGGTTGGGACAATGTTCGGAGGTCGATTGGTTACATTGTTGAGGTGGAACTGGCAATCTGGGGGAATGGTGAAGAAGGGACTTTGGAAAATGCTGGAGAAAGGGTCGCTTATCGGGTACGTGCATGCATATGGGGGTGGACTTTACTTTTGGATTTCGCAGGAGTGAGGCTAGCGGTGTCTGGTAAGTGGGCTAATTGTTGGAGCCAGAGTGGGTTGAGAAAGAAGTCACATAGTAGGTTGTGGGCCAAAGGGCGAAATACGAGCGCCCAGAATCTGCCAGGTAGACCAGGAGGAGACAGAGCTAAATCGGGGAACATATAAGGGTAAATGCAGTTGGATTTAGGGCTCGGGAGTACAGGAGAAGGAAAAGGACATTGAAGTGGCAGGTGTGCATCTAAATAGGGTTGGCTAGCAAGTGGATTAATGCGAGGGCTCTGAATATGGGGGCGTTGGTGTCGTTTTGGAAGCCAACAAATGTGTTCCGGGGAGCCAAGACCGTTAGCAGCTAAAAACTCTTGCGATATTATTTTGGTAACAGAGACTTGGTTAACAGACCACAGTTCCACTCCGACGTTTTCACTGGCGGGTTATACGCCCTTCCAAACCAATGGGTCAAATCGTAGAGGAGGTGGTTGCCTAGCCTACGTAAAGCAGCCACACAAAGCTTCCGTTCTCCATCAACCACTTCTTGATTCTATCCCTGACACCAGTTGGCTTCTGGTACAATTACCCGAGCTCCCAATTTACATAGAACGTGTTTACCGACCACCAAATTCGAATAGTTCCGATATTTCTCGTCTAACCCAAGCCTTCATTTATCTTTCTGGTCTCCCCCCC
>LUCM01001294.1:108044-127501 GCA_008360955.1 Fasciolopsis buskii
TGTTGTAGGTATGTTGTCGCGATCCAATAATCACCAAAACCCCAAGCAGGCACCCAAGCCAGACTACTTCTCTCTTGCGTTTCAGACATCGCATCCGCAGCAGACGCGCTGCTAACGCTTCTGTCCTCGTACTGGCGATTTCGAATCTGCTACCCTATCACTTCTATTAGCTAGAAATGGCGCTCCAGTTCTGGCCCGGTCAACGGTAACTACGCGGATTATCCCACTGGATATCGCATTTCTGCGATCGATTAAAACCGTGATTGCCGCTGTCTCTGGAACGGCTTGCGCACCTCATGTTTCCCACCCGTACTGCTGAATAACATCAAATGCTGCGACAACAAAAATGACAGCGCAAAAACCATTCTTGGCCAGTGTATTTAGGGCTTGTTTATACACAATTTCTTTTATCTGACGCGCATCTTGGTACAGCTTACCACTATCTGTATGTAGATATTATCAATATCCTTGGAGTTCCGTATCCAAAGCTTCATAAATTTCCTCCAGATACTTTGAGACAATCTTTTTCCGCTCTCAGCATTTTTTGGCCATTTGTTGTCAGCTAGGTGTCTCATCCAATTTGCCTGACGTTCCGCCTGTTTTTCACCACTTCCATCCAGTCACCGCATTGCCACTGTTTGTCGTCTCTTCAGCTTAACGTTTCCGTCCATTACGTGACGCTTCCGACGATTGGTGTCTCTAGCCCTATATCAATATCCACCGTCGGGCTCCGTCCGTGTTGTGCGCCAGCAATAAGCACATTTAGTGCACTTAAACAGGGGATGACTCGTAGTCCGCTAATTGCAAACAGTCCCAGGAAACTATTTCTCGGTCTCAAAAATTGGGTGTTCTACATTTTTGCTTTTCACTGGCCTACTTGTGATTCCCATATTGCTTTGCAGCATCTCATTTCACTTTCCAGTGAGCTTCTACAATAACTCTATATTGCTCCCTTTCGACTTCTATCATCTACATTTACTGTGCATCATCCTTGTAAAAATTTGGTCTTGCCGTGCGCATGCCTCTCGCGAATCGAGAAATATACAGTATTATTATTATTATTGTAAGGATATTGGGGACGAGGGGATATTGGGCCATCATTTCGCGAACGTAAGTGGCGGTTAGTTGGCCGCCGTGCGTTTGTGGGCCCTCGGACTTGGAAAGGTTCATGCCGAGATGGCTTACTTGAGTGGATTAAGTCAAGGGTGCCATGTAGTCGGGGTGTACAGGCAGGTTGGCCCACAAGGTTAGCAGGGCAGCTAATGATGTGCGGGGTTGTGCGGTTAATTGGATAGGTGAGTGGCATGCGAGATTCTTCTTGCGGGATTCAACTGACTTGGGCTGGATGCCTTTTTGCTGTTTGAGAGAAGGACGAGGAATTGCTCGGAGTCCTATCTGGGATGGGGCAAATCCCAGGCGGTTGAGGTTATTGGCATGACAAGACTTCGGTGTGATGGCAATCACCCGCGTGGTTATACCATCAGTGCTCCTAGCTCGGGGTGCTACAGTTGGCAACTTTAGATGAGCACGTTTGCGCGGTAATTGGACGAACGACGAGGAGCGAGTTTTATCCAGATCTACCGGTATTGGTTGAGACCAACGGGAATGGTGTCCAGGGTTTAGGGCTTTCGCAGCGGATATACGTGGAGGTGGGGTGTCACCACCATCAGTAGGTTTATTCTCAGAAGAGCCGCTCACGAAATTTTGGGGTAGAGAGCTTGGACAAGAAAGTGAGCGGCGCAATTATGTAAGAGGCAGATAATGCGAATTGCTTAAAGGTGTAAAGTTCAGGGGTTTTGATTAATCATCGCGTGTAAGTACTTCCCGGTAGTGCTCACCAGGCTGGGGATAATGGGAGATGTGGGGTGGTTAAGTCTGTTGCTGGGAGAAGGTGGGCTATTTGAAACCATTGCAACGAGCCTTGGATTTGGCCCGTCAGGAAGAACCTGTACTGGCAGCGTGAAGATCAGAGGAAAGTGCCGAATACAACCGAAGTCTTGACAACTTCAGTAGTTGTGATGAACTTTTTTGACCGTATTGTATCTCTCTGGAAGGGACTTTTATCTCTAAAGATCTTGATGTTTGTTGTAAAGCGTGCCGTTGGCAATGGCTGCCTTGTTCTTTATAAAGTCCTGGGCATACTGTCTATCAAGAATTTGGAAAAAAATTGGACAGTTATTTTGGGTGGATTTCCTCCGTAGCCTACAGCACAGGCAAGGGTGGTGGGCCATACTAAAATCACTGATTGTGGCAGGTTGGGCCGGTGACAGTGGAAGGCAGTCGTGTATATAAAACACGATCTTGTTAGTGGCGGATAGTGTATGCCAAATATGCTGCCATTCCTGCACGACATGTCCCAGAGAATTGGCAGGGGTAATGCAGTCGCTTTGTGCGACCATAATTTTCAATAGGCACTGAACTGGATTAACCACAAGCTACTATTGAAAAACTTAGAATCTCTAAATATATCACCCCAGTCAGAGATGGGCTGCGAACCGCTTTAACGGTCGCCTATTCTGTGTGGGTTTATATGAAGCGCGATCCCTTCTCCGAAGCGCCAGTAATAGGTGTCTCACAGTTCGGCGTTGGGATCTCTGCACTTCCTAGTGTTCTTCAATGATCGAGCGGAATCTATCAAGTCTACTTGTTAATGATCAGTTCAGGATGCAATAATTGTAGACAACACCAGTGGAAGTCCAGTATAGACGGATCTGGACACTGCATGTCCCGGGCCATATAGGCGGAGAATGGCAGCGAACATCGTAAAAGGCAAGCATCTAGCCGCCCAAAGAGAAAGAACCACAAGTCATCTCAGTACCGCTGCCCGCCGCTAATTCATAAGGCAAGAGGAACAGAGGAGCTGAGGTGCCCATTGATGAGTCCTCCATGCTGTAAATCCAACTTGCAGCAGCAGCTAGACTGGCGAACCGGATGTTAGGCCAACTCCGAAGAACAGTATAGCTAAGAGATTCCTGCTTGCTCATAATTTCGCACAACGCAATAGTATGTCCGTACTTAAAATAGGCGATTCAATCTTGGGCGCTTGCTTCGGTAAGGGACAGCCTGATTACAGAAAGCATCTGACGGTGCTTCACATGGATGCTTTCAGGACTAATTAGGTTGAGATATCAGGGGAGAGTGCAGCCTTTAGGTATTAACTCATTGTGCTACAGATGACACAGGGGCGAACCCATCATCACCGGTCTCTAGAAAGTATAACATGAATCAAACTTCTTAGAGCCTCGATAAACCTAACGTCGTAAGTCTCAAACAGAGTATTCACTTGATGGAACAAATTGTCGGAAGAACCGATATCTGTCCCTACTGGTGCCTTGTCTAGGGAATGTTTGGACAAGGTGTGGCCCAGGCTTTACCCCTACCCCGCATGGGACCTTTCCATGACACTTGTTTTTCTTCCCCACAAGACAAACCGCGATTTCGCAAATCCTTCCGCATTGCAGATATCTTTCGCCCCTTACTAAATAGTAGTATTAGATGATGAAACAGTTGTTATCAAATCCCCTTCCCATTGTCTTACTTGCTGTGTTTTGGTCCTCAGCATTTCGGCCTTTGACTCTCTGCTATTGCGGAGGCAAAGCTAAAGGGCCTTGAAAATTGACACCATTGGCTAAAGATAAAGAACTCGCAGTGAATACAGGGTGGGACACTAGGGCACATTCTTTCAAGAAACCGGACTATTGTTCTCGGCTCGAGCCGCAGGTCCTGATCAAAACTGACCCGATCTAACCCCTCGGATGGAAATGAAAGACCTCAATAAATGGAGTAGATCGTTCGAGAAATCTCGCCTGAGTGGACATGCAGATGCGGCCAGAACCCACTGCTGGTATCTTTCAAACTCCAGCGTTGACGAATGGCGAGCGCGTATTAGACAAAATCCCACCTACGTGCATTCAAGGAGTGCCAAGAGAAAAGTAGTTGAGCATAACCAGTCACCTTGTCTTTCACTTCCCCTCTTAATGAAATGACAATGTGCATCATTTTTCAAGATGGGAGCCGCGGCCCACAGGGGAATGCCATTTGGGAAAGTTTGCCCGGGGGTGAGAGGATTTGAACCTGCGACCTTCAAGTCTTGACGCTACGACCTTATCCACTTAGCCACCGCCGAACATGGGAGCAGAAGCTGGGATTGTCCAGTCTGAGGATGTGACCATGCCGCCGGGCAAACTAAAATGCTGAATTGGTACCCCGGTATTTCAATTTGGTTTGTACGGAGAAGGGAAGATTCCAGTCACCTACTCACTTAGAAAGGGTGGCATAAAGGTTAGATCAAAAAGTGTGGCAGAACTGATCAGACTGTTAAACAGGCAACTAATGGAATGCGCCCGACGAACCTGAAGTCTCTAATTAGTGGCTTGCGCTATTCCTGTAACGGTCCTTCGACGTTTTATCACAAAATAATAAGACCCCGGGAGACTGCGGGTTGACAGAAATGGCACTCATCTACAAGCATGGCTGGTGGGACGGTTGAGGACTGTGAATTGATGAGCTTAATCTGCATGACGTTGAAGGCAGCGGGGAGGTGCATTTGGACTGACCAGCGCAACCCCTAATTCTTCATAAATACATCAGATCACAGCAACACCTTCTGTGGGAGGGTAATCATTTTTCACCTAGCTTGTCATTTCTTAACGAAAGGAGGCATGGCCAAAGGGACCGAGTGCTGGTCTGTCATCTTGACTTCCAGAGGGCTTCCGAATCGGTCAACCGCAGAATGCTCCCAGCAAACCCTACTAGATCAAAATGCAAGGAGATATTGTTGGCTGGATCCGCAACAACCTCACCAATCGCAGTTTTCTGTACGAGTAGACTACGTAAGATTTACAAGGAAGGAAGGATACGTTGGGTTTTCCCGTAGATCCTCAACAGGGCTAATGTCTTCTATATATCTTCATAGTCGACTGGACAGTGCCGTTGAAATCGCCTTGTTTTTTATCGTGGACCATTCCAAGAAGATGTGCCACCTGGATTCTAACAGAATTCGGTCCGGCTTGGACACAGTCTCCATTTGACGGCTAACTGGGGTCTGCATTTTCTTGCCAACAGATACAACCGACGGCTTCCCTGGGGTGCCCCATCGATATAAAAACTAACCCAGTTGAGCGCCTAAGATTCGAAAGGGTCGACGAGGATCAGAGAACTGGGCGCAATCATACCTAAATCCCTGAAGCTCAATGCCACGTTCGTACCTGCCGCAGGCAGAGAGAGCAGAAGGGGTCTCAAGTTACAAACAACACGATTGCGGGAGCCAAGAGGTGTAGGGGAGCATGAACGTTTTTCCTCCGGATAGCCTTTTTAACACAACTTTGACCACTGAGCGCATTCGTCAGTTTTGCGTGTAGCTCACGCACGCTTCGCTCGCACGCTGCTGTAAAAATATGCTCAACCCACTATCGCTTCCGAAAGTTTTTCCCTTTTACTGGTCAAGGGTCAGGGTTGCCAGTATTGCATTCATACGGAGCCGAGTAAGAGTGACGCACAAGTGATCACAAAGCTCAAGGGCAAGCAAACGTAATGCGAGATTCACGGTAGGATAATCCGTTCTACAAATTGGTGAGCCCGACATGATTGACTTTTTCACGGGAGTATCTATTTCTTTTTGCTGACGCCCGGTTTGCGTTTTTTATGGTTAAGTATCACCTCTGTTTTTTACTGTTTGCAAATTGCTTTCACATGTTGATACTTACTGGCTGCGGTTTTTTTATCAGTAATTTTTGACATGTTTTGTTCTCGTTGCTTCTGCCCTCTTTAAAAATGCAGTGTCATGTCCACAGAGCGAAAACCGTCGCAGGACCCAACAGCAGGTTCGATAACACTCCACATTCCGTCGTTCGTTCCGTCTGCTCATCAACTCTGGTTCACGTTATTTGAACTAAAGTTGGAGAATTGCAGAATAACTGGCGACGACAGCCGTTTTAGATGGGTGGCTGGCCGTCCTCCACTAGATGCAACCCTTCAGGTCAGGGACAACATCGTATCTTCACGCAGTTAATGCGCGTTGAAAGAGACGGTTATATCTCGGACCGCCCCTAAGAAAGATCAACGCATCCGACAAGTGCTTCAAGGGATTCAACTAAGAAATGAAAAGCCCTCAAAACCAACGCCGTAAATGCGGCGTCTTAGAGGCGCAACGTTCGACGACGACCCGATGCGAAGAAAGCTGTGGCTTCAACGGCTCCCACCAAATCTGCCTGCGTTGCTAAGTGCTGCCTGCAAATATTCACTAGAAAAAACAGCCGAAATTGCTGACGACATTATGTCGAGCTATAGCCCAGGTGTCTCAACATAGAATATCTTACGATCCCCAAGAACCGCATCTTCATCTTCGCAGGACGACTTAACAACCATTCTGAAGAGGATAGATGCATCGTTACAGCGACTTACGGTCGATGGAGACCGGCGACGAGATCGGTTTAGTCCGCGTCGCGGCAAGCGCGGTAGCCCCTCTCCCAAGTGTTTTTCCCTGCCGTCCGCGGAAGTTTACTGTAAGTACCACAACCGCTTCGGAAGCTTAGCAAAACGGTGTGGACCCGGTCGTAAATTTCCAGGCAAGAATCAGAGAAACTAGGATCACCGTTCGTGGTTGCGGCACACGAGACCGGGATAGCTACTAGTTGTCGCCTCCTAAACGTCAAAGATTTGACGAATGACAGGATGTTCTTCGTGGATACAGGTGCCAAGGTTAGCGTAATCCCCAGCGACTCTGGCAATTTGATCGCTGCACAGTCAGAGACGCTACGGACTGTGAACGGCGCCAACATCCACACGTACGAACATCGTTCGATCACCCTCAATCTAGGCCTGAATCGTAGACGTCGTTGGGCGTTCATCGTCCCCGACGTCCCATACCCAATTATTGGCATATACTTCCTCCAGCATTTCGGCCTACTGGTCGACACTCTGCACAGGAAAATAGAAGAGCGTCAAACGTTGCTGACCGTGACTCGCTCATACGCCTTTGTCAACCGCGTTACGCCGCAATACGCTAAACTGCCATAAGACGGGCTAGTTCGCGGCGCGGGCATACTGCGACACGCCGGTCCACTTCCCGCTGTCAGTACCAAAGTAACTCAACATATAAAGACCATAGGACTGCCAAAATTTAGTAGGCTTCGTCGCCTGGCTCCTGACCAGTTCCGCCCGGCCGAGGCGGAATTTGATCACATGTTCGAACTGGGCATCATCCGACCTTTCAGTAGTCCTTGGGCCTCTCCGCTTCACATGCTCCCTAAGCCCAATGGCGACTGGCGACTATGTGGGGGCTAAAGGGCACTGAATATGTTCACCGGTCTCGGTAGGTACCCGATTCTCCACATACAAGACCTCACTTCGTCGCTGTCCGGTTGCAAGATCTTCAGCCGCATAGACTTAATCCGAGCATACAACCAGATCCCTGTAGAAGAGAAAGACATACCAAAAACGGTGGTGACTACACCTTTCGGACTGTTCGAGTTCGTGCAGATGCTCTTCGGGCTGAACAATGCAGCTCAAACCTTCCAAAGATTTATGCGCGAGGTCACACGCGGGTTAGAGTATAGTTGTGTGAACCTAGACGATATTGTAGTAGACAGCCACGCGGAGGGGCAACACTCAGCCCACCTGCGTGCTCTGTTCGACCGCCCCAACCAACATGGCGTAAAGATTAATGCTTCAAAATGTGAGCTTAGAAAACCCAGGGTCATATTCCTAGAGCACATCGTTTCGTCCTCGGGTATAGCTCCCTTACCAGATAATGTCACCGCTATTCAGGACTACCCGTAGCCGCATTCGGCACTTACGGCAATTCGTCTGCTTGGGTAACTTCTAAAGGCGTTTCATTCCTATTAGAGCAGGAGCAATTACCCTCCTTGCACATCTGTTGCGGGAAGTCAAGGGCAAGTTCGCGTTCCCCGAGGCGGCAAAACGGGCATTCATTTCCGTTAAGGATGCTATCACCAAAATAGCTTTACTTTCACCTCCTGACTCGAGAGCACCCATATATCTGATAACCGATGCCTCAAACACTGCAGTCGGAGCTGTATTTCAGCAGTACACCGACGATTCTTGGAAGCCTTTAACATTCTTTTCTAAGCGGCTGCAGCTGGCAGAGTCTAGATGTAGCACGTTTGGCGGGGGGTTGCCCGCCGTCTACCTAGCTGTCCGACACTTCAAGCACTCAGTAGAAGGTCGCTCATTCCAGGTGTTTACCGCTGGTATATGAGCCGCATTCAGCCTCTGACTGGTACTCGCCACGCGAGATCCGCCACTTAGACTTCGTTTCACAGTTCACCGTAGACCTAAGAAATGTCTCTGGGGCAGATAACTCCGTCGCTGATGCACTTTCTCGTACACACCAGCTTTGGTTGTCTCCGACACCGAACATCGACCTTGACGCGATGGCAGAGGTCCAAGCGACGGGTCCCGATATCGATGAACCTCGGCGAGATAGCTCATTAAACTTAGCGGTCGTACCCATCAAAGCGTCGCAGAATACAGTTCTTTGCGACGTATCGCAAGGTCTTCCAGGGCCGGTGGTTCCAGCAGTCCACCGCTATGCCACATTTCGGGCATTACATAGCCTCTCCAATCCGGGCGCGGCCCTTTCGATGAGGCTAGTGTCGCAGCGTTTTCATGGTTCAATGTCAAACGTTACGTACGCCAGTGGTCCCAGGACTGCCTCTAATGTCAGAGGGCGAAAGTCCATCGGCATACCAGAGCTTCATCGGCTACTTTCCCCGAACCAGAGACACGTTTTCACCACGTACACGTCGGTCTCGTGGGACCTCTCCCGCCGTCTCACAACTATGTCGACCTACTCACCTGTGTAAACCGCTTCACTCGCTGGTCACAAGCCATACCAATTCACTGCCCTACGTAAGAAAAGGCTGCGAAAGCCTTCGTGTCCGGTTGGGTAAGCATATTTGGTTGCCTCGCTGTAGTGACCACCTACCCTGGCTCACATTTCGATGGGGCTCTTTCGAATATGATTAAAGCACTTGGGTTTAATCATATCAGAACAATCGCCTGCCAACGCAAGTCAACGGCCTGGTGGAGAGATTCTCCACCGGGAGCTAAAAGCTGCTCTGCGAGCCGGGACCAACCCGTTTAGCGGCGAAATACTGCTGTTAGCTCTTTTAGGCCTTCGAAGTTCTAGAGGAAAGAAATACACACTACGCCAATCGAGCTTGGGTTTGGTTGCACGCTCCATCTCCCCGGGGAGCTGATATCCCCATCGTGACCCACGCACTTCAAATAACGTGACTATGCAAAACGTCTCCCACAACACATGCGAACGCTTCGTGCCAATCTACTGCGGGGCCAACGACCTTCGGGCTACATTCCGACAGCATTGAGTACTTCAACCAACGTCTTCGTGCCTGGTGATGGTGTCCTACCGCCACTGCAAACACCGCAAGCCGGTCCGTTTCGCGTGGTAAGGCGCGGTCCTAAAACGCTCAATTTGCACGTTGCCGGCCGACACGACACGGTGTCCGCCGATCGTATTAAACCTGCTACCATGAAATGCAGGTATATCGGCGTCCCCTTTTATACGATGAGTACTGTCCACCTCGTCGAGCCCAGCCATTAGCGGCGCCGTCCGTAGAGACTTTTGGTGGGGCTGAAGGCAAAACACCATTAATCACACCCGAAATTCCGGATATGCGAAGCAACCGTAGCGTCGGCAAGGTAAGATAACCTGTGCGGTTCTCTGATTTTGTTACCATTTTGAGATCAGATGGTCGAATACACTCGCGTCGAAAGTAGATATCGGTACTTAAATAGATGACATCTTTGTCGCTATAATGTATGCGCCGATCAACATGCCACCCCATGGTAAACCGACGAGGGCAGCACCTAATGCCGTTAGGTGCCCGCCACCAAGTCGAGCGTCCGCCGGTTCTTACGAGCACTTTTTCCACCAGTTTGTCTCTCTCAGAAGAATCCCAGAGCCGGGGCGATTCCACGGACTCCGGCACGACAGTCATCGGTCCCATGCTCGGCATCATGCATGCGCCGGAGAACAAACAGAACCCGGGGTCAAAAACTCACCTTCCAACACGCCTGGCAAAGATTCTGGAACACAATGAGCCCCGTGTATTTAGGACGTGGTCAGGTTCACCGTTTTGACCGACGCACCTCGGGCAGGCAGCTCGGCTGCAGCGGCGTCCAGCAAGTGGTCAGCTCCTAACAGCTAACACCAACGGGACTACAGACGGAATGGCAAATTTTCTGATTGGCGATCAATGCGGAGTCCCAAGACCTCCGTCAATTTCAGGCTTCTTCCGTATGTTCCCAATCAAAGCCCTTCACCGACGGTCTTCTAAGGGGATGCCCCTGTAGCGGAACTTGCATTTTTTTCTCTTAATAGCCTTTTTAACCCAACTTTGGCCACTGAGCGCATTCGTCAGTTTTGCGTGTAGCTCACGCACGCTTCGCTCGCACGCTGCTGTAAAAATATGCTCAACCCACTATCGCTTCCGAAAGTTTTTCCCTTTTACTGGTCAAGGGTCAGGGTTGCCAGTATTGCATTCATACGGAGCCGAGTAAGAGTGACGCACAAGTGATCACAAAGCTCAAGGGCAAGCAAACGTAATGCGAGATTCACGGTAGGATAATCCGTTCTACAAACTCAGAGCTCTCGATTGAACGTTGAAGCCACCACTGTTTTGCGCAAACTGAACCGAAATAAATGTGTCTGTTCAGATTTCTCCCCCCAAGTAGCCACTTACACACGGAACAGACTGCCCAAGGAATTGGTTTCGGCTCCCACAGCAGATCGCCTATGGTCAACTTGGATAGAACCTGACCAACCCTGTCCCGCATTACGTTCAAAGCCCAACTCCCAATTGTTTAATTTCCCCATTTATACTTCACCTCCCCCTACCATTATAAAAGTTTCATCCTACGAGCCTCTGTTTACCGCCCTCCTTGAAGGATCAGCAAATTGGTTTCTTTGCCTTCTTCGTGCTTATTCGTGCTTACATCTTTTTCAGAGACTTGAGTCCCTCAGTATCCCGAAAGTGATCCCCACAGTATTCTTCGAATTCGATCAGCTGACCACCTGGCACAAAAGAATCCCCCAGCAGCCGAAACACGGCGGCATATTGCTGCCAGGTCAAGCATGAAACTGGACTGCCATTGGCCCAAGCTGCAAATCCATGACTAGACCAGATCGGGCTAGAGTGCTGGCACTTTTACGGGCAGCGCAGAACAACGGCTCTAGTAGAAGGATGAGAAGAAGACAATACTCGTAGGGTAGATGCCATTCTGTTTACAACAACGTAATAAATATGTTCGTTTGGCCCTTTGGATCATTCCCGCAGTTCACCAACTAAACTGAACCAAAGCAAACCGATGAAGTCTGGGAGGCGTCGTTTCAATCTCTGTACGCTACGATGCCTCTCCCGTGGCTGCTCATACTTATGGTTTCTATAGGCTCATCTGAGTCGGTGGAATTCATAATTGGAGCCCTCGTAAGCAATGATAAAATCGCCTCAATTTTCGAAGAGCTTGTGAACCCAATCAGCGAAAGAATTGAGGACGAAGTAATTAAGTTTAAAGCCAGGGCAGAGGTATGTGTCGTCTTTCGCATTATTTCCCAGATTCTTTCACTAAATGCATTAAAAGCTTCTGAACAAGTATGTGATCTTTTCAACTCAACGGATGGTCGAATGCTTGCTTTGGTTGTATCCCATCCGTCCGGCGCTCCAGGAGTTGCTCCACTCTCTGTTTCTTTCACGTCTTCGTTTTATTTTTTGCCAACAATTGGAGTCAGTGCTCGACAGGCTGTGTTCAGCGATAAGTATATTCATGCGAGCTTTTTGCGTACCGTGCCGCCTTACAGTCTAGAAGGAAAAATCTGGGCCGACCTCATTACCGTTTTTGAATGGAGAGAAGTTTGTCTGATTCACTCGGACGACCAAGATGCAAAAGCCCTAATATCAAGTTTGGAAATATCTTCCGTGAAACCAACTGGGGAGAAATTGTACAAGGTAAGCCGTTAGAAATCTGTCGACGTGAATTCACGTCGATATTTTTGTCGTTCTGCTTAGAAAACGTCCGCCCCTCTGTGTATACTACGCACCAAAATGACCAATGCTGTTTATAAACAGCAGGGTTTCAATGGACTATGGTTCGGCTCTCCACCCTTGTGGGGCTAATTAAGCGTGACGCTCGTTTGTCCCTTACTCTACCACACCTGTGTTCCAATGTCGCTGTTACATTGCTGATTGGTACCCTAACAACACGACCGTTCTCTAGCAGTTCTCTAGGCATCAGTGCTCTCAAAGACCCTTTGAGTCATTTGAAGGTTCCTTCAATAGCAATTTGCAAAACACGAAACATTTCATTTTAACTCAGTCAAATACGTCACTATTCCTCTACTGTTCCCGTACACTCACTATGCGAACTGAACACTCAAGTTATTAATCACGCAATTACAGATAACGGTAAGCTGGTGGCATCGCGCCTAAAGCGCAAATCCCGTGTATTACGACAGTCCGCTTTGACTAATTTTAAAATGTACACAGTGGCCTAGTAGTAATTTCTGGTCTTGCCGTTATTATTTTCGATGTCCTTGCTGAGAGAGCACCATTGTTTCATTGATATCATCATGAATTTCAATAAGTGTAGTAGTATTAGGATGGAGTCAGTTCGACTGATTGCATGAATGTTCCTCTTTGTAAAAGATCATTTTCCCAGAAAGACGAAAAACTGTAGTTCCGATGAAGCTACTGGAGCAAGCGTTTTGCTGTGGTAACTATTTGCATCAATCCAGTGTATACCGTAATGCGTGGTGAGGTAACAGCAAACTATCAGTACGATACGGGGTTACTGCATACCTCTGGTTGTTCATTTTCAGCATTTCTCCTAATATCCACAAGCACTTCTTTGGAACCATCGCTGGACGTTTCCGTTAATATTTTGTACTACCACACTGGCTAACGTTTTAATTCACCTAGGCATTGAAGTTCTTATCATAGGTAGACTTTTCCAGTTCCTACGGCGCACACTTTCATGATGGAAATGTGACTCTCTGGTTCCACGCCAGGCGATGTATCGACTATTTCACATTTAGCGTGGCAAGATTTGTCCTACGGATATCTCAAATGCATTTCTTTCCGTGGTATCAGGGAGATGTAGATAAAATGAGCGATACCGAAGAAGGAAACTATAGACCCTGCCATGTTTTCGAAAGAATATCCGGCTGGCAATCGGTCTCTGAAGTTCTTGTACATCCTCCGCCGGGATACTACAGTGCATCAATTTCAAAACACCTGGAGCACATAATACACATTCCTTTGTTTCTCGAACTATATCTAGCTGAAATGCTCCATCCGCATCGTTCGATCATTAAGCCCATTCATTTGTTTTGTTTTCTTATGACGTCCTTAACAAGGGAGACGATTGCTTTCTTTTTTTCTAGAGTGCCTTTCTTGAGCTTTTAAAATTTCAAGGCAGACATCTACACTACTTACGACGTGAAAAACCGACAATTTGTCGATTTCGGTATCCAAGTCCCGGTTATCGGTAGACCCGAAGTTATTTGGGAACCATCGTTCATGACGGTTCTTTTTGTTAATTACCTGTTAGCAACCGGGTTTTATGTATAGGTTATGTCAGTAAGGGAATCATTCCGGTACAACACATCTCAGTCCGTTGCTGATAATAGCTAACATGACTCAGCGTCTTTGAATTCAATTTTTACAGTTATCACTTTTGAATCACTGATGATATCTGAGAACTGTTTGGGCTCTCTACTTAGTAAATATGTTGTCACCATTTGGTGGCTCGAAATAATCAATTATATATTGGACAACCACAGAGCAATTTACATGATCCCGCGATTGCCGAGATGTGTTGCTGCGCGGCATTTGATATTTTACTCAGTAGATTTAACTTTCACGTAAAAGCCCTTTGCATGGGACGACTTCCCATTATCATTTTGCCGGCCCTCATGGGTATTGTCAAATGACTTCCGATCGTCCTGTGCTGCTTTAGCTCGAATAAATACCCATTAGCCTCTTAATATTTTAAATTGAGTTTGCAGAGTAGTTCTGAGTGTCCATCTCACAAATCATTGCCATCGTACAGGTGGTGGTCAGGTGTCTGTCACCATAGAGATCAGACTCCAATCTTAGACCTGCCGGTCACTGGCTGTAGACTGCAACCCGCTGTCTCCCGTCTCATTACCATACCTGACCTATTTAGATGTAATGTGGTTCTATGCTACTTCAAGTTTCGGAGATACGGTTACCGATTCTTTCTCTCCCTTGTAGTATGTCTTTTCCACTGCATTCACGAGCTAGGCATGCCGTAAAGCACCTCGATATAGGTTTCTAAAGGTTTCACAACCTGCACATAAATCGACTGCCATTTTTCCCCAGGGTTTCTTTTATCCCATAGGACTATCTAAATAAATCCCACTTGAAAAATTTCCCCATTTGTACGTTGATTAAGATAACCAGACAAGTTGTGATCAACACAGATGAAGAGAACGCGGCTCGAACGAAAGATTTCGTCAGTTTGCTGAGTCCCGTTCGAAACGAACAAACACGAGCAATTTTTGTCTTTCTTCGCCGTTCATTCGCCGAACATGTGTTTGCAGCAGCTCGAAAGTTGGGTATGCTGGAAGCCGAATGGGCGTGGATTGTGACCGAACCTGCACTTCAAGCGTCAAACATTCCACAAGGTATATATGATCGTTTAATTTCATGTTCTTTTTATACACTTTGGTTTTCGCGCTATTTTATTGTATCGCAGCATGAATGCTGTGGAAGTACCATTCTGCACATGCTCTGATGTCCAGAGGGAACCAGCAAGCATGACTGACATAGTAAGTCAAGAGAAATATAGGAAACTGAGGCGGATATATGTTTGTGCATTAGTGAAATCATCACAGAAATGAAATTTGCGCACAGTATGAGCTTCATTTTACTTTTGTCTATAATGTCGTATTGCCGATCCTGAAATCCAAATCCTCGCTGCAACCGCACGAAAATGAAAAGCAACTTAACCGCGTGGAACTACTTTAATATCCTTATGTGTAAACATCTTCCTCTAAATATTTTGGTGTTCGTGATTTTACATATTGCCTGTTGGGCTGCGTCTGGTCGGCGGTGGCGAAGTGAATTTAGCATATAACCTAAGTTATCAGGTTGAGATCTCAGACCAGCCCATCACCTTGCTGATAGGCAGCACTTCGCTGTAGCCCGCCCCTTTACTATACCTGACCCATTGAGACCTTATGTGGTTCTATGCCACGCAAAGTCATAGGGTCACATTGCCGTCTTCCCCCCCACCATCCCGTACAGTGAAACGTGGTGGCTGTGGGGCATACTCTTTCGATTACACTCTCGCATGAAGCCTGTCATAAAAGAAAAACCATTACCGGGAGACACAACAACCATTAACTGAGTGGGTCCTTTACTGAATGACCAAATGCACGTTTACAGGCATCAAATGATTGTCGTCGATATTCATAAGTCGGTGAAATGAGCGGTCGTTTATCACTCGAATGTAATCAATGTATGTATGGTGTGCGTGTTTAACCGTAAGCGCACATGTGTATGACGTAGCTTACCATCTTTTTGAATCGGCCATTAATTTTTATCACTATTTATCTAACTGGATGACAGTTAGTGTGCGTAATTTTAAATGCATCAAAAGGTTGCAGTCATGTTACGTCATTAAAATCACGAATTCTAATTTTACGTGGTTTTGATTTCGCTAGTTCATAGATCGGCTTTCTCGTCTGGTTCTCCAACTCTAATAACAGTCTCTAAGATAAGAACGATGAAGTCTCATTCCCTTGTTCAGTGCACCTGCCGTGGAGTTCTCCATATTCTGGCAGTACCTTTCCATTCTAACTCCCTTGTCATCCACGTGATTTCTTCATGCACCCACTTTGAAAAATAGATAGGCTGCTGTTGAAAACCATCCAGCACTGAATTAACAGGCTGATTCATTGGCACGGAAGGTATCGTCTGTCTGGAATTAAGGACAAAGTTGAAACGGTTAGTATCCATCTGAAACTGAAGTAGTCTAAACCCGCTAGACTTTTGCGCGTTCCTTCAGTTAATCAGATAAATATATATTGAGGAATTGAGCACCTGAGAGGTGAGTGTTGGTCCTCAAGGAATTGTATTGTCATACCTCAAATCGGACTAGGGCTTTCGCCACCCGTCGTCGTCACCGTCTCCAGTTGAGTGCGGCAGGGCTGTCCTATATCCTAATTTCTTTTCAGCTTTGTCATAGGGAATGTTCTGCAGGACGCATTATCTGTTTTCTTAAACGGTGGAGTTGAACTCCATCTATGGAACAGTTTCTTACTTAGAGTATGCAAATGCTATTGTCTGACTGAGCGACGATGCACAGGCAAATCAACGCGCTTTAGACTGCTTCGTGACCGAGGTACCCAGATATGGTATGCGCTTTGCTCCTTCAAAATGCAAGGTACTTCAAGACTAGCAGAAGTCTGCGCCCGCACTCGTTCTTTGTGGTGATCAGTTAGAGGAATTCGATGGCCTCAAGGAGTCTGGTCACACCTGGCGGTGTTGGGTATGATGTCGCATCACGGATTGTGAAAACCAGAGCAGGTTTCGCAAACCTGCGACACCTGTGGTGCCGCCATGACAACGAAAGGATGTGCAACACCACAGTTCGTGGTGTTCTTTACGGTTGCGAGACTTGGCCTATCCATATTGAGGGTGCCTGGCGCCTTTCTGTTTTTGACCACCGATATCTCCGAATCATTGCTTGTGTCTGGTGATAGCGTCAGGTAAATAATGGCGAGATACGTCGTCGTGTGTTGGACAGCGACATTCGTCCGGTAACTGCGATAATCACTTTAGGTCGCCTTCGTTGGCTTGGACACGTATTGCGTACGCCTGCCGATCGTCTATTTTTTCGTGCACTTTTTGAACGTGTTGGGAAGGGCTGAAAGAAAAGACTTTGCGTAGAGGTATGAAGAAGTTAGTTTCGGCTTTGGCCTCGGTTGGTGCTTGCCGCCTTTGTGATTGAGGCTCAAGAGATAAAAAATTTTGTAAGTTAGAGACGCTGAGAGATGTGGCCCCGAACTGAGGTCGGTTATGCGAATGCTTTGCGGCCTGTCTGTAGAACTCACTCCTCTTAGAAATAGTCCAAGGACAACCAATAGGTCGCAAAATGTGTACAGCGGAACAACACACAAATGCAGTTGGATTATTTTAGTTTATTATTCCCCCTCTGTTTGTCCTCTTTCTGCTGTTCCGTTTATATGCTTGTTTTTAAGCCGATGTATTATGTATATATATATATATATATATATATATATATATATATATATATATATATATATATATATTAACCAGTCGAACTTTAACGACAAATAAAGAAGGTTCGACGGGTGAGGTTTGTGCTTATTAGGTTTTGATCGTCGATTCTTTTAAAGGTATCTTTTGATGTTAAAATGAAGTGGTTTGGAGATAAACAACTCTTGTTATCAATACCGCAACGGATTTTACTATTCTTTTGCACTCTCTGTAGATGTATTCTTTTCTGTAACTCTCAGCGTTTGTACACCGGTCACACTGCGAGAATTCAATAGTTTGAAATTGTCTACTTCTGTGGAATTTACTCGCTCGTTCGTTACCTTTTTATCGGTCAACATTTAGTAACGATTGGTTTCCCAGTCATGATTTTGTTGAAGTTCCCTTCTTCGGCACGCTGTTCTCCGTTTCTCGAGGAATGTTTACTCATTCTGCGTTTTTCAATGAAAATGACCAAATGATTAATCGTGATTATCCTTCTGTTTGTTTGGACTTCCATTTCCAACATAAACTGCTGAAATGAAAATGATCGCAAGTGACTTTGTTTTGCCTGTTACCAGGTGTGATTGGTGTACGTTTATTACAATCAAGTGAGTTTGATCATGTGAACGATGCGATCCGCGTGGCCGCCAGCGGTATTCTGTCTATGGCACGCGCATTTCCTAAACAAATTAGTGTGTTACGGTCGGTTAAAACGTGCAGTGAAGATCCACTGGAGATCCAGTCAGAACCTTCTGTGGAATCTGGACAGACTTATCGATGGAATCAATATGCACAGCATTTGTATGAGTAAGTTCTGTTTCCTCTTGTTGAACGAGATCGGAAATTAGCGTCAAAATAGAACCCGCTATCGCAGAATGGGTCACTCTTTCTGATCGTTTTCTCGCGAACGAGACTACTTCTCCGTCAAAAAGTATCGATTTGTTTTTGGTTTCGGCCAAAGGATATTTTTGCAACAAACGGTTCATGTAACTTTAATGCATTTTTTACATGTTCAGTTCATTTTTGTTTTTACGGCTATTAACCTTGCCCCACCGAGTTCTGGTTTTCGCTACTGCTTCACAGCGCAATCTACTCAAAGTGAGAAACAGGAGGAAGAGTGAAAGATAGACTACATTGTAGGTTTGACAACTGCACAGAAAACGGGAAATTTCCAATGCAAGAACGCCACTGACCTCAGCATATCACCTATCATTTCTTACTACCTCCGGATTTGATCTTGTGCAAGAGCCAGTCTACTGGTTAAATTTTTCGTCTTTTTTCCATGTTATCGACTGGCCACCTCGAATCATCCTCCAGCAATCACTTGCCTCGAAGAACAGCATATAACAGGACGGTCATTCTGTGGGCATACGCAAAACATGACTCAACCACCTTGACTTATCTCCTTTTGGTGCTTGTTCTAGAGATCTAGGATCCAGTTCCCCAAGCCTGAATTCTGAATTACCCACCGTATTCTACCAATACTACGAAAACAACGATGTTCAAATATCACAAGTCTTCGCATATCTTCTGCTCTCAACCCCCCATGTTTCGGTGCCGTAGAGCAATACCGACCTCATTGCCACTGTGCATATTCGAACTCTGGTGGACAACCGGATGTCACACCAAATCCACAAGTAAAGAATCCCAATTGGGCTTTCAGTACGCACGAAGACACTTCTTCCGATATGTAACCACCATTTAGTGAGATAGCACTAGCGAAGTAACTAAATCTGTTTACCTCCCCCAGTTGCTCTGCTGCAAGAACAAAATTCAGCTTCGTGTCAATCCAGTCATGCAAAAGAATCTCACACTTCTACGTTGCGAAACGCATTCCAAACATACGTCCACTATCCGGACCAAACGACGTAAGGAGTGTATCGAAAAATCGATGCGCCATGTATTGGTTTTTATTGTGAATGATATAATATTAATAACACAGCGTTGTTGGTAGATGTAATGCGCCAACGTTTCGACTACCGTGGGTAGTCTTTCTCAAGGCAAGTTTTACAATCAAATTTGATTGTAAAACTTGCCTTGAGAAAGACTACCCACGGTAGTCGAAACGTTGGCGCATTACATCTACCAACAACGCTGTGTTATTAATATTATATCATTCACAATAAAAACCAATACATGGCGCATCGATTTTTCGATACACTCCTTACG